>CM077623.1:8716092-9316092 GCA_039566895.2 Turritopsis rubra
CCCATCCACGTACTATCCAAGCCCGACAATGCTTAACTTCCGTGATAGGACGAGAATATCTGTATCTATCTCGGTATATTTGCAGATATGCATTGGTTGAATTACATTGCTTTTTAACCAGCTCCCTCCAAGTAAGTTGCAACAAGAAATGAAAATAAGGTTTACAGAAGCGGCTGTCCCCAGGCGGAGTACCATACAAGTATTGCTGCAGTCCGATAACGGTTAACCACCGTGATCAGACGAGATAGGGTTTATTTATTGAGGTATGCTTTTAGACGTACGTTGGGGAAATAACTTTGCTTTTTAGCCAGTTCAACAAATAGTTAGTCACCAGGAGAAATGAAAAATAAAGTTTACGGCAGCGGCAATTTCCAGGCGATCCATCATCCAAAAACTATCCCAGACCATCAGTTATCCATTTTTATGATCAAACCAGAACGGGAGTTTTCATTGTCCTAAGATCTTAGAATTACATTGGAGAAATTACTTTTCATTTAAACAGCATCCCCCAAAATAGCGAAGAAAAGAAATAAAAAGGAAAGGTTGCGGCCCTGGAAGTTCCCAAGTGGTCCCCCATCCACGTACTATCCAAGCCCGACAATGCTAAACGTCCATGATAGGTCGAGATTATGTGTTTCTATCGCAGTATATTTGCGGATGTGAATTGGTTGAATTACATTGCATTTTTACCAGTTCCCTCCAAGTAAGTTGCAACAAGAAATGAAATATAAGGTTTACAGAAGCGGCTGACACCAGGCAGAGTACCATCCAAGTACTGCACCATTCAGATAACGGTTAACCACCGTGATCAGACGAGATAGGGTTTATTTAATGAGGTATGCTTTTAGACTACGTTGGTGAAATAAATTTGCTTTTTAGCCAGTTCAACAAAAAATTAGTTACCAGGAGAAATGAAAAATAAAGTTTGCGGCAGCGGCAGTTTCCAGGTGATTCTTCATCCAAAAACTATCCCAGACCATCAATTATCAATTTCTATGATCAAACCAGAACGGGAGTTTTCATTGTCGTAAGATCGTAGAATTACATTGGAGAAATTACTTTTCCTTTAAACAGCATCCCCCAACAGAGCGAGGAAAAGAAATAAAAAGGAAAGGTTGCGGCCCTGGAAGTTCCCAAGTAGTCCCCCATCCACGTACTATGCAAGCCCGACAATGCTTAACTTCCGTGATCGGACAAGAGTATGTGTATCCATCCCGGTATGTTTGCAGATATGCAATGGATGAATTACATTGCTTTTTATGCAATTCTCTCCAATTATGTTGCAGCAACAAATGAAAAATAATGTTTGTGGCAACAGGTGATTCCAAGCAAAGTACCATCCGAGTGTTGCCCCATCCCGATAACGGTTAACCACCGTGATCAGACGAGATAGGATTTAGTCATTCATGTATGCTTTTAGACGTACGTTTGTGGAATAACTTTGCTTTTTAGCCAGATCCTCAAAAAATAGTGAAGGAAAGAAAAAAAAAATAATAGTTGTGGCCCTGGAAGTCCCCAAGTGGTCCCCCATCCACGTACTATTCAAGCCCGACAATGTTTAACTTCCGTGATTGGACGAGAATATGTGTATCCATCGCGGTGTATTTGCACATATGCATTGGTTGAATTACATTGCATTTTAGCCAGTTCCCTCCAATAAAATTGCAAGAAGAAATGAAAAATAATGTTTGTGGCGACGGCTGACTCCAAGCAAAGTACCATCCAAGTATTCCCCGACACGAGAACGGTTAACCACTGTTATCAGTTGAGATAGGGTTTATTCATTGATGTATGCTTTTAGACGGACGTTGGTGGAATAACTTTGCTTTTTAGCGAGATCTTCAAAAAATTATTTACTAGAAGAAATAAAAAATAAATTTTACAGCAACAGCTGTTCCCAGGCGGTCCTCATCCAAACATTATCCTGACCATCAAATATTAACTTTCATTATCAAACGAGTACGGGAGTTTTTATTGTGGTAAGGTCGTAGAAGTACATTGGAGAAATTACTTTTTCTTTAAACAGCACCCCCAAAATAGTTAGGAAAACAAATAAAGAGGAAAGTTTACGGCCCTAGAATTTTCCAATTGGCCCCCCATCCACGAACTGTCCAAGCCCGACAATGTTTAACTTCCGTGATCGGACGAGAATATGTGTATCCATCGTGGTATGTTTGCAGATAGGCATTCGATAAATTACATTGCTTTTTAACCAGTTCTCTCCAACTAAATTCCATCAAGAAATGAAAAATAATGTTTGTGGCAAACAGGTGATTCCAAGCAGAGTACCATCCTAGTGTTGCCCCGAACCGATAATGGTTAACCAGCGTGATCTGACGAGATATGGTTTAGTCATTCATGTATGCTTTTAGACGTACGTTGGTGGAATAACTTTGCTTTTTAGCCAGATCCTCAAAAAATTATCTACCCGATGAAAGGAAAAATAAATTTTACCGCAACAGCTGTTTCCAGGCGGTCCTCATCCAAAAATTATCCCAGACCATCAATTAATAACTTTCATGATCAAACGAGAACGGGAGTTTTCGTCGTCGTAAGGTCGTAAAAGTACATTGTAGAAATTACATTTCCTTTATACAGCATCCCCCAAAGTAGTGAGGAAAAGAAATAAAAAGGAAAGGTTGCATCCCTGGAATTTCCCAATTGGTCTCCGATCCACGTACTACCCAAGACCGATAAAAATTATCCCAGACCATCATATATTAACTTTCATGGTCAAACAAGAACGGGAGTTTTCAATGTCGTAATGTCGTAGAAGTTCATTGGATAAAAATTACATTTCCTTTTAAGAAGAACCCCCAAAATAGTGAGGTAAAGTAATAAAACGGAAAGGTTGCAGCCCTGGAAGTTCCCAAGTGGTCCCCCATCCCCGTACTATCCAAGCCCGACAATGATTAACTTCCGTGACAGGAGGAGGATATGTGTATCCATCGTGGTATGTTTGCAGATAGGCATTCGATAAATTACCTTGCTTTTTAGCCAGTTCTCTCCAACTAAATTCCATCAAGAAATGAAAAATAATGTTTGTGGCAACAGGTGATTCCAAATAAATTCGTAGAAGTACATTGGAGAAATTACTTTTCCTTTTAACAGCATCCCCAAAAATAGTGAGGGATAGAAATAAAAAGGAAAGTTTACGGCCCTAGAATTTTCCAAGTGGACCCCATCCACGTACAGTCCAAGCCCGACAATGCTTAACTTCCGTGAAATGAAATGAAATGAAATGAAAAATAAAGTTTGTGGCAACAGGTGATTTCAAGTAAATTCGTAGAAGTACATTGGAGAAATTACTTTTCCTTTTGACAGCATCCCCAAAAATAGTGAGGGATAGAAATAAAAAGGACAGTTTACGGCCCTAGAATTTTTCAAGTGGCCCCCCATCCACGTACAGTCCAAGCCCGACAATGCTTAACTCCCGTGATCGGACGAGAATATGTGTATCCATCGTGGTATGTTTGCAGATAGGCATTCGATAAATTACATTGCTTTTTAGCCAGTTCTCTCCAACTAAATTCCATCAAGAAATGAAAAATAATGTTTGTGGCAACATGTGATTCCAAGCATAGTACAATCCTTGTGTTGACCCGAACCGATAACGGTTAACCAGCGTGATCAGACGAGATATGGTTTAGTCATTCATGTATGCTTTTAGACGTACGTTGGTGGAATAACTTTGCTTCTTAGCAAGATCCTCAAAAAATTATTTACCGGAAGAAATGAAAAATAAATTTTACAGCAACAGCTGTTCCCAGGCGGTCCTCATCCAAACATTATCCCTGACCATCAATTATTAACTTTCATGATCAAACGAGAACGGGAGTTTTCATTGTCGTCAAGTCGTGGAAGTACATTGGTGAAATTACTTTTCCTTTTAACAGCATCCCCCAAAAGAGTGAGGAAAAGATACAAAAATGAATGGTTGCGACCCTAGAATATCCCAAGTGGTCCCCCATCCACGTACTATCCAAGCCCGACAATGATTAACTTCCGTGACAGGAGGAGGATATGTGTATCCCTCGCCGTATGTTTACAGATATGGATTGATTGAATTACATTGCTTTTTAGTCAGTTCCCTCCAAGTAAGTTGCTACAAGAAATGAAAAGTAAAGTTAACGGAAGCGGCTGTCTCCAGGCGGAGTACCATCCAAGTACTGCACCAGTCAGATTACGGTTAACCACCGTGATCAGACGAGATAGGGTTTATTTATTGAGGTATGCTTTTAGACGTACGTTGGTGAAATAAGTTTGCTTTTTAGCCAGTTCAACAAAAAATTAGTTACCAGGAGAAATGAAAAATAAAGTTTGCGACAGCAGCTGTTTCCAGGCGATCCATCATCCAAAACCTATCCCAGACCATCAATTATCAATTTTTATGATCAAACCAGAACGGGAGTTTTCGATGACGTAAGATCGTAGAATTACATTGGAGAAACTACTTTTCCTTTTTACAACATCCCCCAAAATAGCGAGGAAAAGAAATAAAAAGGAAAGGTTGCGGCCCTGGAAGTTCCCAAGGGGTCCGCCATCCACGTACTATGCAAGCCCGACAATGCTTAACTTCCGAGATAGGAGGAGGATATATGTATCTATCGCCGTATATTTTCAGATAGGCATTGGATATACTACGTTGATTTTAGCCAGGTCTCTCCAACTAACTTGCAAGAAGAAATGAAAAACAATGTTTGTGTCGACAGGTGATTCCAAGCAGAGTACCATCCAAGTATTTTCCGACTCGATAACGATTAACCACTGTTATCAGTTGAGATAGGGTTTATTCATTGATGTGTGCTTTTAAACGTAACTTGGTGAAATAACTTTGCTTTTTAGCCAGTTCAACAAAAAATTAGTTACCAGGAGAAATGAAAAATAAAGTTTGTGGCAGCGGCTGTTTCCAGGCGATCCATCATCCAAAAACTATCCCAGACCATCAATTATCAATTTTCATGATCAAACTAGAATGGGAGTTTTCATTGTCCTAAGATCGTAGAATTACATTGGAGAAATTACTTTTCCTTTAAACAGCATCCCCCAAAATCGTGAGGAAAAGAAATAAAAAGGAAAGGTTGCAGCCCTGGAACTTCCCAAGTGGTCCCCCGTCCACGTACTATCCAAGCCCGACAATGCTTCACTTCCGTGATCGGACGGGAATATGTGTATCCCTCGCCGTATGTTTGCAGATATGGATTGATTGAATTACATTGCTTTTTAGTCAGTTCCCTCCAAGTAAGTTGCTACAAGAAATGAAAAGTAAAGTTAACGGAAGCGGCTGTCTCCAGGCGGAGTACCATCCAAGTACTGCACCAGTCAGATAACGGTTAACCACCGTGATCAGACGAGATAGGGTTTATTTATTGAGGTATGCTTTTAGACGTACGTTGGTGAAATAAGTTTGCTTTTTAGCCAGTTCAACAAAAAATTAGTTACTAGGAGAAATGAAAAATAAAGTTTGCGACAGCGGCTGTTTCCAGGCGATCCATCATCCAAAACCTATCCCAGACCATCAATTATCAATTTTTATGATCAAACCAGAACAGGAGTTTTCGATGTCGTAAGATCGTAGAATTACATTGGAGAAACTACTTTTCCTTTTAACAGCATCCCCCAAAATAGCGAGGAAAAGAAATAAAAAGGAAAGGTTGCGGCCCTGGAAGTTCCCAAGTGGTCCGACATCCACGTACTATGCAAGCCCGACAATGCTTAACTTCCGTGATAGGACGAGAATATATGTATGCAACATATGCATTCGTTGAATTTCATTGCATTTTAGCTAGTTTCCTCCAATTAAGATGCAAGAAGAAATGAAAAACAATGCTTGTGGCGACAGCTGACTCGAAGCAGCGTACCATCCGAGTATTTCCCGACTCGATAACGATTAACCACTGTTATCAGTTGAGATAGGGTTTATTCATTGATGTATGCTTTTAGACGTACGTTGGTGGAATAACTTTGCTTTTTAGGAAGATCCTCAAAAAATTATTTACCAGAAGAAAGGAAAAATAAATTTTACAGCAACAGCTGTTTCCAGGCGGTCCTCATCCAAAAATTATCCCAGACCATCAATTGTTAACTTTCATGATCAAACGAGAACGGGAGTTTTCATTGTCGTCAGGTCGTAGAAGTACATTGGAGAAACAACTTTTCCTTTGAACAGCATCCCCCAAAATAGTGAGGAAAAGAAATAAATAGGAAAGGTTGCGACCCTAGAATTTCCCAAGTGGTCCCCCATCCACGTACTATCCAAACCCGACAATGCTTAACTTCCGGGATAGGACGAGAATATGTGTATCTGTCGCGGTATATTTGCAGATAAGAATTGGTTGAATTACATTGCATTTGAACCAGTTCCCTCCAAGTAAGTTGCAACAAGAAATGAAATATAAGGTTTACGGAAGCGGCTGTCACTAGGCAGAGTATTATCCAAGTACTGCACCAGTCAGATAACGGTTAACCACCGTGATCAGACGAAATAGGGTTTATTTATTGAGGTATGCTTTTAGACGTACGTTGGTGAAATAAGTTTGCTTTTTAGCCAGTTCAACAAAAAATTAGTTACCAGGAGATATGAAAAATAAAATTTGCGCCAGCGGCTGTTTCCAGGCGATCCATCATCCAAAACCTATCCCAGACCATCAATTATCAATTTTTATGATCAAACCAGAACGGGAGTTTTCGTTGTCCTAAGATCGTAGAATTACATTGGAGAAATTACTTTTCCTTTAAACAGCGTCCCCCAAAATAGTGAGGTAAAGAAATAAAAAGGAAAGGTTGCAGCCATGAAACTTCCCAAGTGGTCCCCGATCCATGTACTATCCAAGCCCGACAATGCTTCACTTCCGTGATCGGACGGGAATACGTGTATCCATCGTGATATGTTTGCAGATACTTATTGGATATATTACGTTGATTTTAGCCAGGTCTTTCCAACTAAGTTCCATCAAGAAATAAAAAATAATGTTTGTGGCAACAGGTGAATCCAAGCAGAGCACCATTCGAGTATTCCCCAACTCGATAACGATTAACCACTGTGATCAGTTGAGATAGGGTTTATTCATTGATGTGTGCTTTTAGACGTACGTTGGTGAAATAACTTTGCTTTTTAGCCAGTTCAACAAAAAATTAGTTACCAGGAGAAATGAAAAATAAAGTTTGTGGCAGCGGCTGTTTCCAGGCGATCCATCATCCAAAAACTATCCCAGACCATCAATTATTAACTTTCATGATCAAACGAGAACGGGAGTTTTCATTGTCGTCAAGTCGTGAAAGTACATTGGTGAAATTACTTTTCCTTTTAACAGCATCCCCCAAAAGAGTGAGGAAAAGTTATAAAAAGGAATGGTTGCGACCCTAGAATATCCCAGGTGGTCCCCCATCCACGTACTATCCAAGCCCGACAATGATTAACTTCCGTGACAGCAGGAGGATATGTGTATCCATCGCCGTATGTTTGCAGATATGCATTGATTAAATTACATTGCCTTTTAGTCAGTTCCCTCCAAGTAAGTTGCTACAAGAAATGAAAAGTAAGGTTAACGGAAGCGGCTGTCTCCAGGCGGAGTACCATCCAAGTACTGCACCAGTCAGATAACGGTTAACCACCGTGATCAGACGAGATAGGGTTTATTTATTGAGGTATGCTTTTAGACGTACGTTGGTGAAATAAGTATGCTTTTTAGCCAGTTCAACAAAAAATTAGTTACCAGGAGAAATGAAAAATAAAGTTTGCGACAGCGGCTGTTTCCAGGCGATCCATCATCCAAAAACTATCCCAGACCATCAATTATCAATTTTTATGATCAAACCAGAACGGGAGTTTTCGTTGTCGTAAGATCGTAGAATTACATTGGAGAAACTACTTTTCCTTTAAACAGCATCCCCCAAAATAGCGAGGAAAAGAAATAAAAAGGAAAGGTTGCGGCCCTGGAAGTTCCCAAGTGGTCCCCCATCCACGTACTATGCAAGTCCGACAATGCTTAACTTCCGTGATAGGACGAGAATATATGTATGCAACATATGCATTCGTTGAATTTCATTGCATTTTAGCTAGTTTCCTCCATTTAAGATGCAAGAAGAAATGAAAAACAATGCTTGTGGCGACAGCTGACTCCAAGCAGCGTACCATCCGAGTATTTCCCGACTCGATAACGATTAACCACTGTTATCAGTTGAGATAGGGTTTATTCATTGATGTATGCTTTTACACGTACGTTGGTGGAATAACTTTGCTTTTTAGGAAGATCCTCAAAAAATTATTTACCAGAAGAAAGGAAAAATAAATTTTACAGCAACAGCTGTTTCCAGGCGGTCCTCATCCAAAAATTATCCCAGACCATCAATTATTAACTTTCATGATCAAACGAGAACGGGAGTTTTCATTGTCGTCAGGTCGTAGAAGTACATTGGAGAAACAACTTTTCCTTTGAACAGCATCCCCCAAAATAGTGAGGAAAAGAAATAAATAGGAAAGGTTGCGACCCTAGAATTTCCCAAGTGGTACCCCATCCACGTACTATCCAAACCCGACAATGCTTAACTTCCGGGATAGGACGAGAATATGTGTATCTGTCGCGGTATATTTGCAGATAAGAATTGGTTGAATTACATTGCATTTGAACCAGTTCCCTCCAAGTAAGTTGCAACAAGAAATGAAATATAAGGTTTACGGAAGCGGCTGTCACTAGGCAGAGTATTATCCAAGTACTGCACCAGTCAGATAACGGTTAACCACCGTGATCAGACGAGATAGGGTTTATTTATTGAGGTATGCTTTTAGACGTACGTTGGTGAAATAAGTTTGCTTTTTAGCCAGTTCAACAAAAAATTAGTTACCAGGAGAAATGAAAAATAAAATTTGCGCCAGCGGCTGTTTCCAGGCGATCCATCATCCAAAACCTATCCCAGACCATCAATTATCAATTTTTATGATCAAACCAGAACGGGAGTTTTCGTTGTCCTAAGATCGTAGAATTACATTGGAGAAATTACTTTTCCTTTAAACAGCGTCCCCCAAAATAGTGAGGTAAAGAAATAAAAAGGAAAGGTTGCAGCCATGGAACTTCCCAAGTGGTCCCCGATCCATGTACTATCCAAGCCCGACAATGCTTCACTTCCGTGATCGGACGGGAATATGTGTATCCATCGTGATATGTTTGCAGATACTTATTGGATATATTACGTTGATTTTAGCCAGGTCTTTCCAACTAAGTTCCATCAAGAAATGAAAAATAATGTTTGTGGCAACAGGTGATTCCAAATAAATTCGTAGAAGTACATTGGAGAAATTACTTTTCCTTTTAACAGCATCCCCAAAAATAGTGAGGGATAGAAATAAAAAGGAAAGTTTACGGCCCTAGAATTTTCCAAGTTGACCCCATCCACGTACAGTCCAAGCCCGACAATGCTTAACTTCCGTGAAATGAAATGAAATGAAATGAAAAATAAAGTTTGTGGCAACAGGTGATTCCAAGTAAATTCGTAGAAGTACATTGGAGAAATTACTTTTCCTTTTGACAGCATCCCCAAAAATAGTAAGGGATAGAAATAAAAAGGACAGTTTACGGCCCTAGAATTTTCCAAGTGGCCCCCCATCCACGTACAGTCCAAGCCCGACAATGCTTAACTCCCGTGATCGGACGAGAATATGTGTATCCATCGTGGTATGTTTGCAGATAGGCATTCGATAAATTACATTGCTTTTTAGCCAGTTCTCTCCAACTAAATTCCATCAAGAAATGAAAGATAATGTTTGTGGCAACATGTGATTCCAAGCATAGTACAATCCTTGTGTTGCCCCGAACCGATAACGATTAACCACTGTTATCAGTTGAGATAGGGTTTATTCATTGATGTGTGCTTTTAGACGTAACTTGGTGAAATAACTTTGCTTTTTAGCCAGTTCAACAAAAAATTAGTTACCAGGAGAAATGAAAAATAAAGTTTGTGGCAGCGGCTGTTTCCAGGCGATCCATCATCCAAAAACTATCCCAGACCATCAATTATCAATTTTCATGATCAAACTAGAATGGGAGTTTTCATTGTCCTAAGATCGTAGAATTACATTTAAGAAATTACTTTTCCTTTAAACAGCATCCCCCAAAATCGAGAGGAAAAGAAATAAAAAGGAAAGGTTGCAGCCCTGGAACTTCCCAAGTGGTCGCCCGTCCACGTACTATCCAAGCCCGACAATGCTTCACTTCCGTGATCGGACGGGAATATGTGTATCCCTCGCCGTATGTTTGCAGATATGGATTGATTGAATTACATTGCTTTTTAGTCAGTTCCCTCCAAGTAAGTTGCTACAAGAAATGAAAAGTAAAGTTAACGGAAGCGGCTGTCTCCAGGCGGAGTACCATCCAAGTACTGCACCAGTCAGATAACGGTTAACCACCGTGATCAGACGAGATAGGGTTTATTTATTGAGGTATGCTTTTAGACGTACGTTGGTGAAATAAGTTTGCTTTTTAGCCAGTTCAACAAAAAATTAGTTACCAGGAGAAATGAAAAATAAAGTTTGCGACAGCGGCTGTTTCCAGGCGATCCATCATCCAAAACCTATCCCAGACCATCAATTATCAATTTTTATGATCAAACCAGAACGGGAGTTTTCGATGTCGTAAGATCGTAGAATTACATTGGAGAAACTACTTTTCCTTTTAACAGCATCCCCCAAAATAGCGAGGAAAAGAAATAAAAAGGAAAGGTTGCGGCCCTGGAAGTTCCCAAGTGGTCCTTCATCCACGTACTATGCAAGCCCGACAATGCTTAACTTCCGAGATAGGAGGAGGATATGTGTATCTATCGCCGTATATTTTCAGATAGGCATTGGATATACTACGTTGATTTTAGCCAGGTCTCTCCAACTAAGTTGCAAGAAGAAATGAAAAACAATGTTTGTGTCGACAGGTGATTCGAAGCAGAGTACCATCCGAGTATTTTCCGACTCGATAACGATTAACCACTGTTATCAGTTGAGATAGGGTTTATTCATTGATGTGTGCTTTTAGACGTAACTTGGTGAAATAACTTTGCTTTTTAGCCAGTTCAACAAAAAATTAGTTACCAGGAGAAATGAAAAATAAAGTTTGTGGCAGCGGCTGTTTCCAGGCGATCCATCATCCAAAAACTATCCCAGACCATCAATTATCAATTTTCATGATCAAACTAGAATGGGAGTTTTCATTGTCCTAAGATCGTAGAATTACATTGGAGAAATTACTTTTCCTTTAAACAGCATCCCCCAATATTGTGAGGAAAAGAAATAAAAAGGAAAGGTTGCAGCCCTGAAATTTTCCAAGTGTTCCCCCATCCACGTACTATCCAAGCCCGACATTGCTTCACTTCCGTGATCGGACGGGAATATGTGTATCCATCGTGATATGTTTGCAGATACTTATTGGATATATTACGTTGATTTTAGCCAGGTCTTTCCAACTAAGTTCCATCAAGAAATAAAAAATAATGTTTGTGGCAACAGGTGAATCCAAGCAGAGCACCATTCGAGTATTCCCCAACTCGATAACGATTAACCACTGTGATCAGTTGAGATAGGGTTTATTCATTGATGTGTGCTTTTAGACGTACGTTGGTGAAATAACTTTGCTTTTTAGCCAGTTCAACAAAAAATTAGTTACCAGGAGAAATGAAAAATAAAGTTTGTGGCAGCGGCTGTTTCCAGGCGATCCATCATCCAAAAACTATCCCAGACCATCAATTATTAACTTTCATGATCAAACGAGAACGGGAGTTTTCATTGTCGTCAAGTCGTGAAAGTACATTGGTGAAATTACTTTTCCTTTTAACAGCATCCCCCAAAAGAGTGAGGAAAAGTTATAAAAAGGAATGGTTGCGACCCTAGAATATCCCAGGTGGTCCCCCATCCACGAACTATCCAAGCCCGACAATGCTTAACTTCCGTGATAGGACGAGAATATATGTATCCATCGTGATATGTTTGCAGATACTTATTGGATATATTACGTTGATTTTAGCCAGGTCTTTCCAACTAAGTTCCATCAAGAAATAAAAAATAATGTTTGTGGCAACAGGTGAATCCAAGCAGAGCACCATCCGAGTATTCCCAAACTCGATAACGATTAACCACTGTGATCAGTTGAGATAGGGTTTATTCATTGATGTGTGCTTTTAGACGTACGTTGGTGAAATAACTTTGCTTTTTAGCCAGTTCAACAAAAAATTAGTTACCAGGAGAAATGAAAAATAAAGTTTGCGACAGCGGCTGTTTCCAGGCGATCCATCATCCAAAAACTATCCCAGACCATCAATTATCAATTTTTATGATCAAACCAGAACCGGAGTTTTCGTTGTCGTAAGATCGTAGATTTACATTGGAGAAACTACTTTTCCTTTAAACAGCATCCCTCAAAATAGCGAGGAAAAGAAATAAAAAGGAAAGGTTGCGGCCCTGGAAGTTCCCAAGTGGTCCCCCATCCACGTACTATGCAAGCCCGACAATGCTTAACTTCCGTGATAGGACGAGAATATATGTATGCAACATATGCATTCGTTGAATTTCATTGCATTTTAGCTAGTTTCCTCCAATTAAGGTGCAAGAAGAAATGAAAAACAATGCTTGTGGCGACAGCTGACTCCCAGCAGCGTACCATCCGAGTATTTCCCGACTCGATAACGATTAACCACTGTTATCAGTTGAGATAGGGTTTATTCATTGATGTATGCTTTTAGACGTACGTTGGTGGAATAACTTTGCTTTTTAGGAAGATCCTCAAAAAATTATTTACCAGAAGAAAGGAAAAATAAATTTTACAGCAACAGCTGTTTCCAGGCGGTCCTCATCCAAAAATTATCCCAGACCATCAATTATTAACTTTCATGAGCAAACGAGAACGGGAGTTTTCATTGTCGTCAGGTCGTAGAAGTACATTGGAGAAACAACTTTTCCTTTGAACAGCAACCCCCAAAATAGTGAGGAAAAGAAATAAATAGGAAAGGTTGCGACCCTAGAATTTCCCAAGTGGTCCCCCATCCATGTACTATCGAAACCCGACAATGCTTAACTTCCGGGATAGGACGAGAATATGTGTATCTGTCGCGCTATATTTGCAGATAAGAATTGGTTGAATTACATTGCATTTGAACCAGTTCCCTCCAAGTAAGTTGCAACAAGAAATGAAATATAAGGTTTACGGAAGCGGCTGTCACCAGGCAGAGTATTATCCAAGTACTGCACCAGTCAGATAACGGTTAACCACCGTGATCAGACGAGATAGGGTTTATTTATTGAGGTATGCTTTTAGACGTACGTTGGTGAAATAAGTTTGCTTTTTAGCCAGTTCAACAAAAAATTAGTTACCAGGAGAAATGAAAAATAAAATTTGCGCCAGCGGCTGTTTCCAGGCGATCCATCATCCAAAACCTATCCCAGACCATCAATTATCAATTTTTATGATCAAACCAGAACGGGAGTTTTCGTTGTCCTAAGATCGTAGAATTACATTGGAGAAATTACTTTTCCTTTAAACAGCGTCCCCCAAAATAGTGAGGTAAAGAAATAAAAAGGAAAGGTTGCAGCCATGGAACTTCCCAAGTGGTCCCCGATCCATGTACTATCCAAGCCCGACAATGCTTCACTTCCGTGATCGGACGGGAATATGTGTATCCATCGTGATATAATTGCAGATACTCATTGGATATATTACGTTGATTTTAGCCAGGTCTTTCCAACTAATTTGCATCAAGAAATGAAAAATAATGTTTGTGGCAACAGGTGATTCCAAGCAGAGTACCATCCAAGTATTCCCCCCACACGAGAACGGTTAACCACTGTGATCAGTTGAGATAGGGTTTATTCATTGATGTATGCTTTTAGACGGACGTTGGTGGAATAACTTTGCTTTTTAGCGAGATCTTCCAAAAATTATTTACTAGAAGAAATGAAAAATAAATTTTACAGCAACAGCTGTTCCCAGGCGGTCCTCATCCAAACATTATCCTGACCATCAATTATTAACTTTCATGATCAAACGAGAACGGGAGTTTTCATTGTCGTCAAGTCGTGAAAGTACATTGGTGAAATTACTTTTCCTTTTAACAGCATCCCCCAAAAGAGTGAGGAAAAGTTATAAAAAGGAATGGTTGCGACCCTAGAATATCCCAGGTGGTCCCCCATCCACGTACTATCCAAGCCCGACAATGATTAACTTCCGTGACAGCAGGAGGATATGTGTATCCATCGCCGTATGTTTGCAGATATGCATTGATTAAATTACATTGCCTTTTAGTCAGTTCCCTCCAAGTAAGTTGCTACAAGAAATGAAAAGTAAGGTTAACGGAAGCGGCTGTCTCCAGGCGGAGTACCATCCAAGTACTGCACCAGTCAGATAACGGTTAACCACCGTGATCAGACGAGATAGGGTTTATTTATTGAGGTATGCTTTTAGACGTACGTTGGTGAAATAAGTTTGCTTTTTAGCCAGTTCAACAAAAAATTAGTTACCAGGAGAAATGAAAAATAAAGTTTGCGACAGCGGCTGTTTCCAGGCGATCCATCATCCAAAAACTATCCCAGACCATCAATTATCAATTTTTATGATCAAACCAGAACGGGAGTTTTCGTTGTCGTAAGATCGTAGAATTACATTGGAGAAACTACTTTTCCTTTAAACAGCATCCCCCAAAATAGCGAGGAAAAGAAATAAAAAGGAAAGGTTGCGGCCCTGGAAGTTCCCAAGTGGTCCCCCATCCACGTACTATGCAAGCCCGACAATGCTTAACTTCCGTGATAGGACGAGAATATATGTATGCAACATATGCATTCGTTGAATTTCATTGCATTTTAGCTAGTTTCCTCCAATTAAGATGCAAGAAGAAATGAAAAACAATGCTTGTGGCGACAGCTGACTCCAAGCAGCGTACCATCCGAGTATTTCCCGACTCGATAACGATTAACTACTGTTATCAGTTGAGATAGGGTTTATTCATTGATGTATGCTTTTAGACGTACGTTGGTGGAATAACTTTGCTTTTTAGGAAGATCCTCAAAAAATTATTTACCAGAAGAAAGGAAAAATAAATTTTACAGCAACAGCTGTTTCCAGGCGGTCCTCATCCAAAAATTATCCCAGACCATCAATTATTAACCTTCATGATCAAACGAGAACGGGAGTTTTCATTGTCGTCAGGTCGTAGAAGTACATTGGAGAAACAACTTTTCCTTTGAACAGCATCCCCCAAAATAGTGAGGAAAAGAAATAAATAGGAAAGGTTGCGACCCTAGAATTTCCCAAGTGGTCCCCCATCCACGTACTATCCAAACCCGACAATGCTTAACTTCCGGGATAGGACGAGAATATGTGTATCTGTCGCGGTATAATTGCAGACAAGAATTGGTTGAATTACATTGCATTTGAACCAGTTCCCTCCAAGTAAGTTGCAACAAGAAATGAAATATAAGGTTTACGGAAGCGGCTGTCACCAGGCAGAGTATTATCCAAGTACTGCACCAGTCAGATAACGGTTAACCACCGTGATCAGACGAGATAGGGTTTATTTATTGAGGTATGCTTTTAGACGTACGTTGGTGAAATAAGTTTGCTTTTTAGCCAGTTCAACAAAAAATTATTTACCAGGAGAAATGAAAAATAAAATTTGCGCCAGCGGCTGTTGTCAGGCGATCCACCATCCAAAACCTATCCCAGACCATCAATTATCAATTTTTATGATCAAACCAGAACGGGAGTTTTCGTTGTCCTAAGATCGTAGAATTACATTGGAGAAATTACTTTTCCTTTAAACAGCGTCCCCCAAAATAGTGAGGTAAAGAAATAAAAAGGAAAGGTTGCAGCCATGGAACTTCCCAAGTGGTCCCCGATCCATGTACTATCCAAGCCCGACAATGCTTCACTTCCGTGATCGGACGGGAATATGTGTATCCATCGTGATATGTTTGCAGATACTTATTGGATATATTACGTTGATTTTAGCCAGGTCTTTCCAACTAAGTTCCATCAAGAAATAAAAAATAATGTTTGTGGCAACAGGTGAATCCAAGCAGAGCACCATCCGAGTATTCCCAAACTCGATAACGATTAACCACTGTGATCAGTTGAGATAGGGTTTATTCATTGATGTGTGCTTTTAGACGTACGTTGGTGAAATAACTTTGCTTTTTAGCCAGTTCAACAAAAAATTAGTTACCAGGAGAAATGAAAAATAAAGTTTGTGGCAGCGGCTGTTTCCAGGCGATCCATCATCCAAAAACTATCCCAGACCATCAATTATCGATTTTCATGATCAAACTAGAATGGGAGTTTTCATTGTCCTAAGATCGTAGAATTACATTGGAGAAATTACTTTTCCTTTAAACAGCATCCCCCAATATAGTGAGGAAAAGAAATAAAAAGGAAAGGTTACAGCCCTGAAATTTTCCAAGTGTTCCCCCATCCACGTACTATCCAAGCCCGACATTGCTTCACTTCCGTGACCGGACGGGAATATGTGTATCCATCGTGATACAATTGCAGATACTCATTGGATATATTACGTTGATTTTAGCCAGGTCTTTCCAACTAATTTGCATCAAGAAATGAAAAATAATGTTTGTGGCAACAGGTGATTCCAAGCAGAGTACCATCCAAGTATTCCCCGACACGAGAACGGTTAACCACTGTGATCAGTTGAGATAGGGTTTATTCATTGATGTATGCTTTTAGACGGACGTTGGTGGAATAACTTTGCTTTTTAGCGAGATCTTCCAAAAATTATTTACTAGAAGAAATGAAAAATAAATTTTACAGCAACAGCTGTTCCCAGGCGGTCCTCATCCAAACATTATCCTGACCATCAATTATTAACTTTCATGATCAAACGAGAACGGGAGTTTTCATTGTCGTCAAGTCGTGAAAGTACATTGGTGAAATTACTTTTCCTTTTAACAGCATCCCCCAAAAGAATGAGGAAAAGAAATAAATAGGAAAGGTTGCGACCCTAGAATTTCCCAAGAGGTCCCCCATCCACGTACTATCCAAACCCGACAATGCTTAACTTCCGGGATAGGACGAGGATATGTGTATCCATCGCCGTATGTTTGCAGATATGCATTGCTTGAATTACATTGCATTTGAACCAGTTCCCTCCAGGTAAGTTGCAACAAGAAATGAAACATAAGGTTTACGGAAGCGGCTGTCACCAGGCAGAGTATTATCCAAGTACTGCACCAGTCAGATAACGGTTAACCACCGTGATCAGACGAGATAGGGTTTATTTATTGAGGTATGCTTTTAGACGTACGTTGGTGAAATAAGTTTGCTTTTTAGCCAGTTCAACAAAAAATTAGTTACCAGGAGAAATGAAAAATAAAATTTGCGCCAGCGGCTGTTTCCAGGCGATCCATCTTCCAAAACCTATCCCAGACCATCAATTATCAATTTTTATGATCAAACCAGAACGGGAGTTTTCGTTGTCCTAAGATCGTAGAATTACATTGGAGAAATTACTTTTCCTTTAAACAGCGTCCCCCAAAATAGTGAGGTAAAGAAATAAAAAGGAAAGGTTGCAGCCATGGAACTTCCCAAGTGGTTCACGATCCATGTACTATCCAAGCCCGACAATGCTTCACTTCCGTGATCGGACGGGAATATGTGTATCCATCGTGATATAATTGCAGATACTCATTGGATATATTACGTTGATTTTAGCCAGGTCTTTCCAACTAATTTGCATCAAGAAATGAAAAATAATGTTTGTGGCAACAGGTGATTCCAAGCAGAGTACCATCCAATTATTCCCCGACACGAGAACGGTTAACCACTGTGATCAGTTGAGATAGGGTTTATTCATTGATGTATGCTTTTAGACGGACGTTGGTGGAATAACTTTGCTTTTTAGCGAGATCTTCCAAAAATTATTTACTAGAAGAAATGAAAAATAAATTTTACAGCAACAGCTGTTCCCAGGCGGTCCTCATCCAAACATTATCCTGACCATCAATTATTAACTTTCATGATCAAACGAGAACGGGAGTTTTCATTGTCGTCAAGTCGTGAAAGTACATTGGTGAAATTACTTTTCCTTTTAACAGCATCCCCCAAAAGAGTGAGGAAAAGTTATAAAAAGGAATGGTTGCGAATCTAGAATATCCCAGGTGGTCCCCCATCCACGTACTATCCAAGCCCGACAATGATTAACTTCCGTGACAGCAGGAGGATATGTGTATCCATCGCCGTATGTTTGCAGATATGCATTGATTAAATTACATTCCCTTTTAGTCAGTTCCCTCCAAGTAAGTTGCTACAAGAAATGAAAAGTAAGGTTAACGGAAGCGGCTGTCTCCAGGCGGAGTACCATCCAAGTACTGCACCAGTCAGATAACGGTTAACCACCGTGATCAGACGAGATAGGGTTTATTTATTGAGGTATGCTTTTAGACGTACGTTGGTGAAATAAGTTTGCTTTTTAGCCAGTTCAACAAAAAATTAGTTACCAGGAGAAATGAAAAATAAAGTTTGCGACAGCGGCTGTTTCCAGGCGATCCATCATCCAAAAACTATCCCAGACCATCAATTATCAATTTTTATGATCAAACCAGAACGGGAGTTTTCGTTGTCGTAAGATCGTAGAATTACATTGGAGAAACTACTTTTCCTTTAAACAGCATCCCCCAAAATAGCGAGGAAAAGAAATAAAAAGGAAAGGTTGCGGCCCTGGAAGTTCCCAAGTGGTCCCCCATCCACGTACTATGCAAGCCCGACAATGCTTAACTTCCGTGATAGGACGAGAATATATGTATGCAACATATGCATTCGTTGAATTTCATTGCATTTTAGCTAGTTTCCTCCAATTAAGATGCAAGAAGAAATGAAAAACAATGCTTGTGGCGACAGCTGACTCCAAGCAGCGTACCATCCGAGTATTTCCCGACTCGATAACGATTAACCACTGTTATCAGTTGAGATAGGGTTTATTCATTGATGTATGCTTTTAGACGTACGTTGGTGGAATAACTTTGCTTTTTAGGAAGATCCTCAAAAAATTATTTACCAGAAGAAAGGAAAAATAAATTTTACAGCAACAGCTGTTTCCAGGCGGTCCTCATCCAAAAATTATCCCAGACCATCAATTATTAACTTTCATGATCAAACGAGAACGGGAGTTTTCATTGTCGTCAGGTCGTAGAAGTACATTGGAGAAACAACTTTTCCTTTGAACAGCATCCCCCAAAATAGTGAGGAAAAGAAATAAATAGGAAAGGTTGCGACCCTAGAATTTCCCAAGTGGTCCCCCATCCATGTACTATCCAAACCCGACAATGCTTAACTTCCGGGATAGGACGAGAATATGTGTATCTATCGCGGTATATTTGCAGATAAGAATTGGTTGAATTACATTGCATTTGAACCAGTTCCCTCCAAGTAAGTTGCAACAAGAAATGAAATATAAGGTTTACGGAAGCGGCTGTCACCAGGCAGAGTATTATCCAAGTACTGCACCAGTCAGATAACGGTTAACCACCGTGATCAGACGAGATAGGGTTTATTTATTGAGGTATGCTTTTAGACGTACGTTGGTGAAATAAGTTTGCTTTTTAGCCAGTTCAACAAAAAATTAGTTACCAGGAGAAATGAAAAATAAAATTTGCGCCAGCGGCTGTTTCCAGGCGATCCATTATCCAAAAACTATCCCAGACCATCAATTATCAATTTTTATGATCAAACCAGAACGGGAGTTTTCGTTGTCCTAAGATCGTAGAATTACATTGGAGAAATTACTTTTCCTTTAAACAGCGTCCCCCAAAATAGTGAGGTAAAGAAATAAAAAGGAAAGGTTGCAGCCATGGAACTTCCCAAGTGGTTCACGATCCATGTACTATCCAAGCCCGACAATGCTTCACTTCCGTGATCGGACGGGAATATGTGTATCCATCGTGATATGTTTGCAGATACTTATTGGATATATTACGTTGATTTTAGCCAGGTCTTTCCAACTAAGTTCCATCAAGAAATAAAAAATAATGTTTGTGGCAACAGGTGAATCCAAGCAGAGCACCATCCGAGTATTCCCCAACTCGATAACGATTAACCACTGTGATCAGTTGAGATAGGGTTTATTCATTGATGTGTGCTTTTAGACGTACGTTGGTGAAATAACTTTGCTTTTTAGCCAGTTCAACAAAAAATTAGTTACCAGGAGAAATGAAAAATAAAGTTTGTGGCAGCGGCTGTTTCCAGGCGATCCATCATCCAAAAACTATCCCAGACCATCAATTATCAATTTTCATGATCAAACTAGAATGGGAGTTTTCATTGTCCTAAGATCGTAGAATTACATTGGAGAAATTACTTTTCCTTTAAACAGCATCCCCCAATATAGTGAGGAAAAGAAATAAAAAGGAAAGGTTGCAGCCCTGAAATTTTCCAAGTGTTCCCCCATCCACGTACTATCCAAGCCCGACCTTGCTTCACTTCCGTGATCGGACAGGAATATGTGTATCCATCGTGATATAATTGCAGATACTCATTGGATATATTACGTTGATTTTAGCCAGGTCTTTCCAACTAATTTGCATCAAGAAATGAAAAATAATGTTTGTGGCAACAGGTGATTCCAAGCAGAGTACCATCCAAGTATTCCCCGACACGAGAACGGTTAACCCCTGTGATCAGTTGAGATAGGGTTTATTCATTGATGTATGCTTTTAGACGGACGTTGGTGGAATAACTTTGCTTTTTAGCCAGTTCAACAAAAAATTAGTTACCAGGAGAAATGAAAAATAAAGTTTGTGGCAGCGGCTGTTTCCAGGCGATCCATCATCCAAAAACTATCCCAGACCATCAATTATCAATTTTTATGATCAAACCAGAACGGGAGTTTTCGTTGTCCTAAGATCGTAGAATTACATTGGAGAAATTACTTTTCCTTTAAACAGCGTCCCCCAAAATAGTGAGGTAAAGAAATAAAAAGGAAAGGTTGCAGCCATGGAACTTCCCAAGTGGTTCACGATCCATGTACTATCCAAGCCCGACAATGCTTCACTTCCGTGATCGGACGGGAATATGTGTATCCATCGTGATATGTTTGCAGATACTTATTGGATATATTACGTTGATTTTAGCCAGGTCTTTCCAACTAAGTTCCATCAAGAAATAAAAAATAATGTTTGTGGCAACAGGTGAATCCAAGCAGAGCACCATCCGAGTATTCCCCAACTCGATAACGATTAACCACTGTGATCAGTTGAGATAGGGTTTATTCATTGATGTGTGCTTTTAGACGTACGTTGGTGAAATAACTTTGCTTTTTAGCCAGTTCAACAAAAAATTAGTTACCAGGAGAAATGAAAAATAAAGTTTGTGGCAGCGGCTGTTTCCAGGCGATCCATCATCCAAAAACTATCCCAGACCATCAATTATCAATTTTCATGATCAAACTAGAATGGGAGTTTTCATTGTCCTAAGATCGTAGAATTACATTGGAGAAATTACTTTTCCTTTAAACAGCATCCCCCAATATAGTGAGGAAAAGAAATAAAAAGGAAAGGTTGCAGCCCTGAAATTTTCCAAGTGTTCCCCCATCCACGTACTATCCAAGCCCGACCTTGCTTCACTTCCGTGATCGGACAGGAATATGTGTATCCATCGTGATATAATTGCAGATACTCATTGGATATATTACGTTGATTTTAGCCAGGTCTTTCCAACTAATTTGCATCAAGAAATGAAAAATAATGTTTGTGGCAACAGGTGATTCCAAGCAGAGTACCATCCAAGTATTCCCCGACACGAGAACGGTTAACCCCTGTGATCAGTTGAGATAGGGTTTATTCATTGATGTATGCTTTTAGACGGACGTTGGTGGAATAACTTTGCTTTTTAGCGAGATCTTCAAAAAATTATTTACTAGAAGAAATAAAAAATAAATTTTACAGCAACAGCTGTTCCCAGGCGGTCCTCATCCAAACATTATCCTGACCATCAATTATTAACTTTCATGATCAAACGAGAACGGGAGTTTTCATTGTCGTCAAGTCGTGAAAGTACATTGGTGAAATTACTTTTCCTTTTAACAGCATCCCCCAAAAGAGTGAGGAAAAGTTATAAAAAGGAATGGTTGCGACCCTAGAATATCCCAGGTGATCCCCCATCCACGTACTATCCAAGCCCGACAATGATTAACTTCCGTGACAGCAGGAGGATATGTGTATCCATCGCCGTATGTTTGCAGATATGCATTGATTAAATTACATTGCCTTTTAGTCAGTTCCCTCCAAGTAAGTTGCTACAAGAAATGAAAAATAAGGTTAACGGAAGCGGCTGTCTCCAGGCGGAGTACCATCCAAGTACTGCACCAGTCAGATAACGGTTAACCACCGTGATCAGACGAGATAGGGTTTATTTATTGAGGTATGCTTTTAGACGTACGTTGGTGAAATAAGTTTGCTTTTTAGCCAGTTCAACAAAAAATTAGTTACCAGGAGAAATGAAAAATAAAGTTTGCGACAGCGGCTGTTTCCAGGCGATCCATCATTCAAAAACTATCCCAGACCATCAATTATCAATTTTTATGATCAAACCAGAACGGGAGTTTTCGTTGTCGTAAGATCGTAGAATTACATTGGAGAAACTACTTTTCCTTTAAACAGCATCCCCCAAAATAGCGAGGAAAAGAAATAAAGAGGAAAGGTTGCGGCCCTGGAAGTTCCAAAGTGGTCCGCCATCCACGTACAATGCAAGCCCGACAATGCTTAACTTTATCTATAGCCGTATATTTGCAGATAGGCATTGGATATACTACGTTGATTTTAGCCAGGTCTCTCCAACTAAGTTGCAAGAAGAAATGAAAAACAATGTTTGTGGCGACAGGTGATTCCAAGCAGAGTATCATCCGAGTATTTTCCGACTCGATAACGATTAACCACTGTTATCAGTTGAGATAGGGTTTATTCATTGATGTATGCTTTTAGACGTACGTTGGTGGAATAACTTTGCTTTTTAGCAAGATCCTCAAAAAATTATTTACCAGGAGAAATGAAAAATAAAGTTTACGGCAGCGGCTGTTTCCAGGCAATCCATCATCCAAAAACTATCCCAGACCATCAATTATCAATTTTCATGATCAAACCAGAACAGGAGTTTTCATTGTCCTAAGATCGTAGAATTACATTCTAGAAATTACTTTTCCTTTAAACAGCGTCCCCCAAAATAGTGAGGTAAAGAAATAAAAAGGAAAGGTTGCAGCTATGGAACTTCCCAAGTGGTCCCCGATCCATGTACTATCCAAGCCCGACAATGCTTCACTTCCGTGATCGGACGGGATTATGTGTATCCATCGTGATATGTTTGCAGATACTTATTGGATATATTACGTTGATTTTAGCCAGGTCTTTCCAACTAAGTTGATCAAGAAATAAAAAATAATGTTTGTGGCAACAGGTGAATCCAAGCAGAGTACCATCCGAGTATTCTCCAACTCGATAACGATTAACCACTGTTATCAGTTGAGATAGGGTTTATTCATTGATGTATGCTTTTAGACGTACGTTGGTGGAATAACTTTGCTTTTTAGCAAGATCCTCAAAAAATTATTTACCAGGAGAAATGAAAAATAAAGTTTACGGCAGCGGCTGTTTCCAGGCAATCCATCATCCAAAAACTATCCCAGACCATCAATTATCAATTTTCATGATCAAACCAGAACAGGAGTTTTCATTGTCCTAAGATCGTAGAATTACATTGGAGAAATTACTTTTCCTTTAAACAGCGTCCCCCAAAATAGTGAGGTAAAGAAATAAAAAGGAAAGGTTGCAGCCATGGAACTTCCCAAGTGGTCCCCGATCCATGTACTATCCAAGCCCGACAATGCTTCACTTCCGTGATCGGACGGGATTATGTGTATCCATCGTGATATAATTGCAGATACTCATTGGATATATTACGTTGATTTTAGCCAGGTCTTTCCAACTAATTTGCATCAAGAAATGAAAAATAATGTTTGTGGCAACAGGTGATTCCAAGCAGAGTACCATCCAAGTATTCCCCGACACGAGAACGGTTAACCCCTGTGATCAGTTGAGATAGGGTTTATTCATTGATGTATGCTTTTAGACGGACGTTGGTGGAATAACTTTGCTTTTTAGCGAGATCTTCAAAAAATTATTTACTAGAAGAAATAAAAAATAAATTTTACAGCAACAGCTGTTCCCAGGCGGTCCTCATCCAAACATTATCCTGACCATCAATTATTAACTTTCATGATCAAACGAGAACGGGAGTTTTCATTGTCGTCAAGTCGTGAAAGTACATTGGTGAAATTACTTTTCCTTTTAACAGCATCCCCCAAAAGAGTGAGGAAAAGTTATAAAAAGGAATGGTTGCGACCCTAGAATATCCCAGGTGATCCCCCATCCACGTACTATCCAAGCCCGACAATGATTAACTTCCGTGACAGCAGGAGGATATGTGTATCCATCGCCGTATGTTTGCAGATATGCATTGATTAAATTACATTGCCTTTTAGTCAGTTCCCTCCAAGTAAGTTGCTACAAGAAATGAAAAGTAAGGTTAACGGAAGCGGCTGTCTCCAGGCGGAGTACCATCCAAGTACTGCACCAGTCAGATAACGGTTAACCACCGTGATCAGACGAGATAGGGTTTATTTATTGAGGTATGCTTTTAGACGTACGTTGGTGAAATAAGTTTGCTTTTTAGCCAGTTCAACAAAAAATTAGTTACCAGGAGAAATGAAAAATAAAGTTTGCGACAGCGGCTGTTTCCAGGCGATCCATCATTCAAAAACTATCCCAGACCATCAATTATCAATTTTTATGATCAAACCAGAACGGGAGTTTTCGTTGTCGTAAGATCGTAGAATTACATTGGAGAAACTACTTTTCCTTTAAACAGCATCCCCCAAAATAGCGAGGAAAAGAAATAAAGAGGAAAGGTTGCGGCCCTGGAAGTTCCAAAGTGGTCCGCCATCCACGTACAATGCAAGCCCGACAATGCTTAACTTTATCTATAGCCGTATATTTGCAGATAGGCATTGGATATACTACGTTGATTTTAGCCAGGTCTCTCCAACTAAGTTGCAAGAAGAAATGAAAAACAATGTTTGTGGCGACAGGTGATTCCAAGCAGAGTATCATCCGAGTATTTTCCGACTCGATAACGATTAACCACTGTTATCAGTTGAGATAGGGTTTATTCATTGATGTATGCTTTTAGACGTACGTTGGTGGAATAACTTCGCTTTTTAGCAAGATCCTCAAAAAATTATTTACCAGGAGAAATGAAAAATAAAGTTTACGGCAGCGGCTGTTTCCAGGCGGTCCTCATCCAAAAATTATCCCAGACCATCAATTATTAACTTTCATGATCAAACGAGAACGGGAGTTTTCATTGTCGTCAGGTCGTAGAAGTACATTGGAGAAACAACTTTTCCTTTGAACAGCATCCCCCAAAATAGTGAGGAAAAGAAATAAATAGGAAAGGTTGCGACCCTAGAATTTCCCAAGTGGTCCCCCATCCATGTACTATCCAAACCCGACAATGCTTAACTTCCGGGATAGGACGAGAATATGTGTATCTATCGCGGTATATTTGCAGATAAGAATTGGTTGAATTACATTGCATTTGAACCAGTTCCCTCCAAGTAAGTTGCAACAAGAAATGAAATATAAGGTTTACGGAAGCGGCTGTCACCAGGCAGAGTATTATCCAAGTACTGCACCAGTCAGATAACGGTTAACCACCGTGATCAGACGAGATAGGGTTTATTTATTGAGGTATGCTTTTAGACGTACGTTGGTGAAATAAGTTTGCTTTTTAGCCAGTTCAACAAAAAATTAGTTACCAGGAGAAATGAAAAATAAAATTTGCGCCAGCGGCTGTTTCCAGGCGATCCATCATCCAAAAACTATCCCAGACCATCAATTATCAATTTTTATGATCAAACCAGAACGGGAGTTTTCGTTGTCCTAAGATCGTAGAATTACATTGGAGAAATTACTTTTCCTTTAAACAGCGTCCCCCAAAATAGTGAGGTAAAGAAATAAAAAGGAAAGGTTGCAGCCATGGAACTTCCCAAGTGGTTCACGATCCATGTACTATCCAAGCCCGACAATGCTTCACTTCCGTGATCGGACGGGAATATGTGTATCCATCGTGATATGTTTGCAGATACTTATTGGATATATTACGTTGATTTTAGCCAGGTCTTTCCAACTAAGTTCCATCAAGAAATAAAAAATAATGTTTGTGGCAACAGGTGAATCCAAGCAGAGCACCATCCGAGTATTCCCCAACTAGATAACGATTAACCACTGTGATCAGTTGAGATAGGGTTTATTCATTGATGTGTGCTTTTAGACGTACGTTGGTGAAATAACTTTGCTTTTTAGCCAGTTCAACAAAAAATTAGTTACCAGGAGAAATGAAAAATAAAGTTTGTGGCAGCGGCTGTTTCCAGGCGATCCATCATCCAAAAACTATCCCAGACCATCAATTATCAATTTTCATGATCAAACTAGAATGGGAGTTTTCATTGTCCTAAGATCGTAGAATTACATTGGAGAAATTACTTTTCCTTTAAACAGCATCCCCCAATATAGTGAGGAAAAGAAATAAAAAGGAAAGGTTGCAGCCCTGAAATTTTCCAAGTGTTCCCCCATCCACGTACTATCCAAGCCCGACCTTGCTTCACTTCCGTGATCGGACAGGAATATGTGTATCCATCGTGATATAATTGCAGATACTCATTGGATATATTACGTTGATTTTAGCCAGGTCTTTCCAACTAATTTGCATCAAGAAATGAAAAATAATGTTTGTGGCAACAGGTGATTCCAAGCAGAGTACCATCCAAGTATTCCCCGACACGAGAACGGTTAACCCCTGTGATCAGTTGAGATAGGGTTTATTCATTGATGTATGCTTTTAGACGGACGTTGGTGGAATAACTTTGCTTTTTAGCGAGATCTTCAAAAAATTATTTACTAGAAGAAATAAAAAATAAATTTTACAGCAACAGCTGTTCCCAGGCGGTCCTCATCCAAACATTATCCTGACCATCAATTATTAACTTTCATGATCAAACGAGAACGGGAGTTTTCATTGTCGTCAAGTCGTGAAAGTACATTGGTGAAATTACTTTTCCTTTTAACAGCATCCCCCAAAAGAGTGAGGAAAAGTTATAAAAAGGAATGGTTGCGACCCTAGAATATCCCAGGTGATCCCCCATCCACGTACTATCCAAGCCCGACAATGATTAACTTCCGTGACAGCAGGAGGATATGTGTATCCATCGCCGTATGTTTGCAGATATGCATTGATTAAATTACATTGCCTTTTAGTCAGTTCCCTCCAAGTAAGTTGCTACAAGAAATGAAAAATAAGGTTAACGGAAGCGGCTGTCTCCAGGCGGAGTACCATCCAAGTACTGCACCAGTCAGATAACGGTTAACCACCGTGATCAGACGAGATAGGGTTTATTTATTGAGGTATGCTTTTAGACGTACGTTGGTGAAATAAGTTTGCTTTTTAGCCAGTTCAACAAAAAATTAGTTACCAGGAGAAATGAAAAATAAAGTTTGCGACAGCGGCTGTTTCCAGGCGATCCATCATTCAAAAACTATCCCAGACCATCAATTATCAATTTTTATGATCAAACCAGAACGGGAGTTTTCGTTGTCGTAAGATCGTAGAATTACATTGGAGAAACTACTTTTCCTTTAAACAGCATCCCCCAAAATAGCGAGGAAAAGAAATAAAGAGGAAAGGTTGCGGCCCTGGAAGTTCCAAAGTGGTCCGCCATCCACGTACAATGCAAGCCCGACAATGCTTAACTTTATCTATAGCCGTATATTTGCAGATAGGCATTGGATATACTACGTTGATTTTAGCCAGGTCTCTCCAACTAAGTTGCAAGAAGAAATGAAAAACAATGTTTGTGGCGACAGGTGATTCCAAGCAGAGTATCATCCGAGTATTTTCCGACTCGATAACGATTAACCACTGTTATCAGTTGAGATAGGGTTTATTCATTGATGTATGCTTTTAGACGTACGTTGGTGGAATAACTTTGCTTTTTAGCAAGATCCTCAAAAAATTATTTACCAGGAGAAATGAAAAATAAAGTTTACGGCAGCGGCTGTTTCCAGGCAATCCATCATCCAAAAACTATCCCAGACCATCAATTATCAATTTTCATGATCAAACCAGAACAGGAGTTTTCATTGTCCTAAGATCGTAGAATTACATTGGAGAAATTACTTTTCCTTTAAACAGCGTCCCCCAAAATAGTGAGGTAAAGAAATAAAAAGGAAAGGTTGCAGCTATGGAACTTCCCAAGTGGTCCCCGATCCATGTACTATCCAAGCCCGACAATGCTTCACTTCCGTGATCGGACGGGATTATGTGTATCCATCGTGATATGTTTGCAGATACTTATTGGATATATTACGTTGATTTTAGCCAGGTCTTTCCAACTAAGTTGATCAAGAAATAAAAAATAATGTTTGTGGCAACAGGTGAATCCAAGCAGAGTACCATCCGAGTATTCTCCAACTCGATAACGATTAACCACTGTGATCAGTTGAGATAGGGTTTATTCATTGATGTGTGCTTTTAGACGTACGTTGGTGAAATAACTTTGCTTTTTAGCCAGTTCAACAAAAAATTAGTTACCAGGAGAAATGAAAAATAAAGTTTGCGGCAGCGGCTGTTTCCAGGCGATCCATCATCAAAAAACTATCCCAGACCATCAATTATCAATTTTCATGATCAAACTAGAATGGGAGTTTTCATTGTCCTAAGATCGTAGAATTACATTGGAGAAATTACTTTTCCTTTAAACAGCATCCCCCAATATAGTGAGGAAAAGAAATAAAAAGGAAAGGTTGCAGCCCTGAAATTTTCCAAGTGTTCCCCCATCCACGTACTATCCAAGCCCGACATTGGTTCACTTCTGTGATCGGACGGGAATATGTGTATCCATCGTGATGTAATTGCAACTACTCATTGGATATATTACGTTGATTTTAGCCAGGTCTTTCCAACTAATTTGCATCAAGAAATGAAAAATAATGTTTGTGGCAACAGGTGATTCCAAGCAGAGTACCATCCAAGTATTCCCCGACACGAGAACGGTTAACCACTGTGATCAGTTAAGATAGGGTTTATTCATTGATGTATGCTTTTAGACGGACGTTGGTGGAATAACTTTGCTTTTTAGCGAGATCTTTAAAAAATTATTTACTAGAAGAAATAAAAAATAAATTTTACAGCAACAGCTGTTCCCAGGCGGTCCTCATCCAAACATTATCCTGACCATCATTTGATAACTTTCATGATCAAACGAGAACGGGAGTTTTCATTGTCGTCAAGTCGTGAAAGTACATTGGTGAAATTACTTTTCCTTTTAACAGCATCCCCCAAAAGAGTGAGGAAAAGTTATAAAAAGGAATGGTTGCGACCCTAGAATATCCCAGGTGATCCCCCATCCACGTACTATCCAAGCCCGACAATGATTAACTTCCGTGACAGCAGGAGGATATGTGTATCCATCGCCGTATGTTTGCAGATATGCATTGATTAAATTACATTGCCTTTTAGTCAGTTCCCTCCAAGTAAGTTGCTACAAGAAATGAAAAGTAAGGTTAACGGAAGCGGCTGTCTCCAGGCGGAGTACCATCCAAGTACTGCACCAGTCAGATAACGGTTAACCACCGTGATCAGACGAGATAGGGTTTATTTATTGAGGTATGCTTTTAGACGTACGTTGGTGAAATAAGTTTGCTTTTTAGCCAGTTCAACAAAAAATTAGTTACCAGGAGAAATGAAAAATAAAGTTTGCGACAGCGGCTGTTTCCAGGCGATCCATCATTCAAAAACTATCCCAGACCATCAATTATCAATTTTTATGATCAAACCAGAACGGGAGTTTTCGTTGTCGTAAGATCGTAGAATTACATTGGAGAAACTACTTTTCCTTTAAACAGCATCCCCCAAAATAGCGAGGAAAAGAAATAAAGAGGAACGGTTGCGGCCCTGGAAGTTCCCAAGTGGTCCGCCATCCACGTACAATGCAAGCCCGACAATGCTTAACTTTATCTATAGCCGTATATTTGCAGATAGGCATTGGATATACTACGTTGATTTTAGCCAGGTCTCTCCAACTAAGTTGCAAGAAGAAATGAAAAACAATGTTTGTGGCGACAGGTGATTCCAAGCAGAGTATCATCCGAGTATTTTCCGACTCGATAACGATTAACCACTGTTATCAGTTGAGATAGGGTTTATTCATTGATGTATGCTTTTAGACGTACGTTGGTGGAATAACTTTGCTTTTTAGCAAGATCCTCAAAAAATTATTTACCAGGAGAAATGAAAAATAAAGTTTACGGCAGCGGCTGTTTCCAGGCAATCCATCATCCAAAAACTATCCCAGACCATCAATTATCAATTTTCATGATCAAACCAGAACAGGAGTTTTCATTGTCCTAAGATCGTAGAATTACATTGGAGAAATTACTTTTCCTTTAAACAGCGTCCCCCAAAATAGTGAGGTAAAGAAATAAAAAGGAAAGGTTGCAGCCATGGAACTTCCCAAGTGGTCCCCGATCCATGTACTATCCAAGCCCGACAATGCTTCACTTCCGTGATCGGACGGGATTATGTGTATCCATCGTGATATAATTGCAGATACTCATTGGATATATTACGTTGATTTTAGCCAGGTCTTTCCAACTAATTTGCATCAAGAAATGAAAAATAATGTTTGTGGCAACAGGTGATTCCAAGCAGAGTACCATCCAAGTATTCCCCGACACGAGAACGGTTAACCCCTGTGATCAGTTGAGATAGGGTTTATTCATTGATGTATGCTTTTAGACGGACGTTGGTGGAATAACTTTGCTTTTTAGCGAGATCTTCAAAAAATTATTTACTAGAAGAAATAAAAAATAAATTTTACAGCAACAGCTGTTCCCAGGCGGTCCTCATCCAAACATTATCCTGACCATCAATTATTAACTTTCATGATCAAACGAGAACGGGAGTTTTCATTGTCGTCAAGTCGTGAAAGTACATTGGTGAAATTACTTTTCCTTTTAACAGCATCCCCCAAAAGAGTGAGGAAAAGTTATAAAAAGGAATGGTTGCGACCCTAGAATATCCCAGGTGATCCCCCATCCACGTACTATCCAAGCCCGACAATGATTAACTTCCGTGACAGCAGGAGGATATGTGTATCCATCGCCGTATGTTTGCAGATATGCATTGCTTGAATTACATTGCATTTGAACCAGTTCCCTCCAGGTAAGTTGCAACAAGAAATGAAATATAAGGTTTACGGAAGCGGCTGTCACCAGGCAGAGTATTATCCAAGTACTGCACCAGTCAGATAACGGTTAACCACCGTGATCAGACGAGATAGGGTTTATTTATTGAGGTATGCTTTTAGACGTACGTTGGTGAAATAAGTTTGCTTTTTAGCCAGTTCAACAAAAAATTAGTTACCAGGAGAAATGAAAAATAAAATTTGCGCCAGCGGCTGTTTCCAGGCGATCCATCTTCCAAAACCTATCCCAGACCATCAATTATCAATTTTTATGATCAAACCAGAACGGGAGTTTTCGTTGTCCTAAGATCGTAGAATTACATTGGAGAAATTACTTTTCCTTTAAACAGCGTCCCCCAAAATAGTGAGGTAAAGAAATAAAAAGGAAAGGTTGCAGCCATGGAACTTCCCAAGTGGTTCACGATCCATGTACTATCCAAGCCCGACAATGCTTCACTTCCGTGATCGGACGGGAATATGTGTATCCATCGTGATATAATTGCAGATACTCATTGGATATATTACGTTGATTTTAGCCAGGTCTTTCCAACTAATTTGCATCAAGAAATGAAAAATAATGTTTGTGGCAACAGGTGATTCCAAGCAGAGTACCATCCAAGTATTCCCCCGACACGAGAACGGTTAACCACTGTGATCAGTTGAGATAGGGTTTATTCATTGATGTATGCTTTTAGACGGACGTTGGTGGAATAACTTTGCTTTTTAGCGAGATCTTCCAAAAATTATTTACTAGAAGAAATGAAAAATAAATTTTACAGCAACAGCTGTTCCCAGGCGGTCCTCATCCAAACATTATCCTGACCATCAATTATTAACTTTCATGATCAAACGAGAACGGGAGTTTTCATTGTCGTCAAGTCGTGAAAGTACATTGGTGAAATTACTTTTCCTTTTAACAGCATCCCCCAAAAGAGTGAGGAAAAGTTATAAAAAGGAATGGTTGCGACTCTAGAATATCCCAGGTGGTCCCCCATCCACATACTATCCAAGCCCGACAATGATTAACTTCCGTGACAGCAGGAGGATATGTGTATCCATCGCCGTATGTTTGCAGATATGCATTGATTAAATTACATTGCCTTTTAGTCAGTTCCCTCCAAGTAAGTTGCTACAAGAAATGAAAAGTAAGGTTAACGGAAGCGGCTGTCTCCAGGCGGAGTACCATCCAAGTACTGCACCAGTCAGATAACGGTTAACCACCGTGATCAGACGAGATAGGGTTTATTTATTGAGGTATGCTTTTAGACGTACGTTGGTGAAATAAGTTTGCTTTTTAGCCAGTTCAACAAAAAATTAGTTACCAGGAGAAATGAAAAATAAAGTTTGCGACAGCGGCTGTTTCCAGGCGATCCATCATCCAAAAACTATCCCAGACCATCAATTATCAATTTTTATGATCAAACCAGAACGGGAGTTTTCGTTGTCGTAAGATCGTAGAATTACATTGGAGAAACTACTTTTCCTTTAAACAGCATCCCCCAAAATAGCGAGGAAAAGAAATAAAAAGGAAAGGTTGCGGCCCTGGAAGTTCCCAAGTGGTCCCCCATCCACGTACTATGCAAGCCCGACAATGCTTAACTTCCGTGATAGGACGAGAATATATGTATGCAACATATGCATTCGTTGAATTTCATTGCATTTTAGCTAGTTTCCTCCAATTAAGATGCAAGAAGAAATGAAAAACAATGCTTGTGGCGACAGCTGACTCCAAGCAGCGTACCATCCGAGTATTTCCCGACTCGATAACGATTAACCACTGTTATCAGTTGAGATAGGGTTTATTCATTGATGTATGCTTTTAGACGTACGTTGGTGGAATAACTTTGCTTTTTAGGAAGATCCTCAAAAAATTATTTACCAGAAGAAAGGAAAAATAAATTTTACAGCAACAGCTGTTTCCAGGCGGTCCTCATCCAAAAATTATCCCAGACCATCAATTATTAACTTTCATGATCAAACGAGAACGGGAGTTTTCATTGTCGTCAGGTCGTAGAAGTACATTGGAGAAACAACTTTTCCTTTGAACAGCATCCCCCAAAATAGTGAGGAAAAGAAATAAATAGGAAAGGTTGCGACCCTAGAATTTCCCAAGTGGTCCCCCATCCATGTACTATCCAAACCCGACAATGCTTAACTTCCGGGATAGGACGATAATATGTGTATCTATCGCGGTATATTTGCAGATAAGAATTGGTTGAATTACATTGCATTTGAACCAGTTCCCTCCAAGTAAGTTGCAACAAGAAATGAAATATAAGGTTTACGGAAGCGGCTGTCACCAGGCAGAGTATTATCCAAGTACTGCACCAGTCAGATAACGGTTAACCACCGTGATCAGACGAGATAGGGTTTATTTATTGAGGTATGCTTTTAGACGTACGTTGGTGAAATAAGTTTGCTTTTTAGCCAGTTCAACAAAAAATTAGTTACCAGGAGAAATGAAAAATAAAATTTGCGCCAGCGGCTGTTTCCAGGCGATCCATCATCCAAAAACTATCCCAGACCATCAATTATCAATTTTTATGATCAAACCAGAACGGGAGTTTTCGTTGTCCTAAGATCGTAGAATTACATTGGAGAAATTACTTTTCCTTTAAACAGCGTCCCCCAAAATAGTGAGGTAAAGAAATAAAAAGGAAAGGTTGCAGCCATGGAACTTCCCAAGTGGTTCACGATCCATGTACTATCCAAGCCCGACAATGCTTCACTTCCGTGATCGGACGGGAATATGTGTATCCATCGTGATATGTTTGCAGATACTTATTGGATATATTACGTTGATTTTAGCCAGGTCTTTCCAACTAAGTTCCATCAAGAAATAAAAAATAATGTTTGTGGCAACAGGTGAATCCAAGCAGAGCACCATCCGAGTATTCCCCAACTCGAAAACGATTAACCACTGTGATCAGTTGAGATAGGGTTTATTCATTGATGTGTGCTTTTAGACGTACGTTGGTGAAATAACTTTGCTTTTTAGCCAGTTCAACAAAAAATTAGTTACCAGGAGAAATGAAAAATAAAGTTTGTGGCAGCGGCTGTTTCCAGGCGATCCATCATCCAAAAACTATCCCAGACCATCAATTATCAATTTTCATGATCAAATTAGAATGGGAGTTTTCATTGTCCTAAGATCGTAGAATTACATTGGAGAAATTACTTTTCCTTTAAACAGCATCCCCCAATATAGTGAGGAAAAGAAATAAAAAGGAAAGGTTGCAGCCCTGAAATTTTCCAAGTGTTCCCCCATCCACGTACTATCCAAGCCCGACCTTGCTTCACTTCCGTGATCGGACAGGAATATGTGTATCCATCGTGATATAATTGCAGATACTCATTGGATATATTACGTTGATTTTAGCCAGGTCTTTCCAACTAATTTGCATCAAGAAATGAAAAATAATGTTTGTGGCAACAGGTGAATCCAAGCAGAGTACCATCCAAGTATTCCCCGACACGAGAACGGTTAACCCCTGTGATCAGTTGAGATAGGGTTTATTCATTGATGTATGCTTTTAGACGGACGTTGGTGGAATAACTTTGCTTTTTAGCGAGATCTTCAAAAAATTATTTACTAGAAGAAATAAAAAATAAATTTTACAGCAACAGCTGTTCCCAGGCGGTCCTCATCCAAACATTATCCTGACCATCAATTATTAACTTTCATGATCAAACGAGAACGGGAGTTTTCATTGTCGTCAAGTCGTGAAAGTACATTGGTGAAATTACTTTTCCTTTTAACAGCATCCCCCAAAAGAGTGAGGAAAAGTTATAAAAAGGAATGGTTGCGACCCTAGAATATCCCAGGTGATCCCCCATCCACGTACTATCCAAGCCCGACAATGATTAACTTCCGTGACAGCAGGAGGATATGTGTATCCATCGCCGTATGTTTGCAGATATGCATTGATTAAATTACATTGCCTTTTAGTCAGTTCCCTCCAAGTAAGTTGCTACAAGAAATGAAAAATAAGGTTAACGGAAGCGGCTGTCTCCAGGCGGAGTACCATCCAAGTACTGCACCAGTCAGATAACGGTTAACCACCGTGATCAGACGAGATAGGGTTTATTTATTGAGGTATGCTTTTAGACGTACGTTGGTGAAATAAGTTTGCTTTTTAGCCAGTTCAACAAAAAATTAGTTACCAGGAGAAATGAAAAATAAAGTTTGCGACAGCGGCTGTTTCCAGGCGATCCATCATTCAAAAACTATCCCAGACCATCAATTATCAATTTTTATGATCAAACCAGAACGGGAGTTTTCGTTGTCGTAAGATCGTAGAATTACATTGGAGAAACTACTTTTCCTTTAAACAGCATCCCCCAAAATAGCGAGGAAAAGAAATAAAGAGGAAAGGTTGCGGCCCTGGAAGTTCCAAAGTGGTCCCCCATCCACGTACAATGCAAGCCCGACAATGCTTAACTTTATCTATAGCCGTATATTTGCAGATAGGCATTGGATATACTACGTTGATTTTAGCCAGGTCTCTCCAACTAAGTTGCAAGAAGAAATGAAAAACAATGTTTGTGGCGACAGGTGATTCCAAGCAGAGTATCATCCGAGTATTTTCCGACTCGATAACGATTAACCACTGTTATCAGTTGAGATAGGGTTTATTCATTGATGTATGCTTTTAGACGTACGTTGGTGGAATAACTTTGCTTTTTAGCAAGATCCTCAAAAAATTATTTACCAGGAGAAATGAAAAATAAAGTTTACGGCAGCGGCTGTTTCCAGGCAATCCATCATCCAAAAACTATCCCAGACCATCAATTATCAATTTTCATGATCAAACCAGAACAGGAGTTTTCATTGTCCTAAGATCGTAGAATTACATTGGAGAAATTACTTTTCCTTTAAACAGCGTCCCCCAAAATAGTGAGGTAAAGAAATAAAAAGGAAAGGTTGCAGCTATGGAACTTCCCAAGTGGTCCCCGATCCATGTACTATCCAAGCCCGACAATGCTTCACTTCCGTGATCGGACGGGATTATGTGTATCCATCGTGATATGTTTGCAGATACTTATTGGATATATTACGTTGATTTTAGCCAGGTCTTTCCAACTAAGTTGATCAAGAAATAAAAAATAATGTTTGTGGCAACAGGTGAATCCAAGCAGAGTACCATCCGAGTATTCTCCAACTCGATAACGATTAACCACTGTGATCAGTTGAGATAGGGTTTATTCATTGATGTGTGCTTTTAGACGTACGTTGGTGAAATAACTTTGCTTTTTAGCCAGTTCAACAAAAAATTAGTTACCAGGAGAAATGAAAAATAAAGTTTGCGGCAGCGGCTGTTTCCAGGCGATCCATCATCAAAAAACTATCCCAGACCATCAATTATCAATTTTCATGATCAAACTAGAATGGGAGTTTTCATTGTCCTAAGATCGTAGAATTACATTGGAGAAATTACTTTTCCTTTAAACAGCATCCCCCAATATAGTGAGGAAAAGAAATAAATAGGAAAGGTTGCAGCCCTGAAATTTTCCAAGTGTTCCCCCATCCACGTACTATCCAAGCCCGACATTGGTTCACTTCTGTGATCGGACGGGAATATGTGTATCCATCGTGATGTAATTGCAACTACTCATTGGATATATTACGTTGATTTTAGCCAGGTCTTTCCAACTAATTTGCATCAAGAAATGAAAAATAATGTTTGTGGCAACAGGTGATTCCAAGCAGAGTACCATCCAAGTATTCCCCGACACGAGAACGGTTAACCACTGTGATCAGTTAAGATAGGGTTTATTCATTGATGTATGCTTTTAGACGGACGTTGGTGGAATAACTTTGCTTTTTAGCGACATCTTTAAAAAATTATTTACTAGAAGAAATAAAAAATAAATTTTACAGCAACAGCTGTTCCCAGGCGGTCCTCATCCAAACATTATCCTGACCATCATTTGATAACTTTCATGATCAAACGAGAACGGGAGTTTTCATTGTCGTCAAGTCGTGAAAGTACATTGGTGAAAATACTTTTCCTTTTAACAGCATCCCCCAAAAGAGTGAGGAAAAGTTATAAAAAGGAATGGTTGCGACCCTAGAATATCCCAGGTGATCCCCCATCCACGTACTATCCAAGCCCGACAATGATTAACTTCCGTGACAGCAGGAGGATATGTGTATCCATCGCCGTATGTTTGCAGATATGCATTGATTAAATTACATTGCCTTTTAGTCAGTTCCCTCCAAGTAAGTTGCTACAAGAAATGAAAAGTAAGGTTAACGGAAGCGGCTGTCTCCAGGCGGAGTACCATCCAAGTACTGCACCAGTCAGATAACGGTTAACCACCGTGATCAGACGAGATAGGGTTTATTTATTGAGGTATGCTTTTAGACGTACGTTGGTGAAATAAGTTTGCTTTTTAGCCAGTTCAACAAAAAATTAGTTACCAGGAGAAATGAAAAATAAAGTTTGCGACAGCGGCTGTTTCCAGGCGATCCATCATTCAAAAACTATCCCAGACCATCAATTATCAATTTTTATGATCAAACCAGAACGGGAGTTTTCGTTGTCGTAAGATCGTAGAATTACATTGGAGAAACTACTTTTCCTTTAAACAGCATCCCCCAAAATAGCGAGGAAAAGAAATAAAGAGGAACGGTTGCGGCCCTGGAAGTTCCCAAGTGGTCCGCCATCCACGTACAATGCAAGCCCGACAATGCTTAACTTTATCTATAGCCGTATATTTGCAGATAGGCATTGGATATACTACGTTGATTTTAGCCAGGTCTCTCCAACTAAGTTGCAAGAAGAAATGAAAAACAATGTTTGTGGCGACAGGTGATTCCAAGCAGAGTATCATCCGAGTATTTTCCGACTCGATAACGATTAACCACTGTTATCAGTTGAGATAGGGTTTATTCATTGATGTATGCTTTTAGACGTACGTTGGTGGAATAACTTTGCTTTTTAGCAAGATCCTCAAAAAATTATTTACCAGGAGAAATGAAAAATAAAGTTTACGGCAGCGGCTGTTTCCAGGCAATCCATCATCCAAAAACTATCCCAGACCATCAATTATCAATTTTCATGATCAAACCAGAACAGGAGTTTTCATTGTCCTAAGATCGTAGAATTACATTGGAGAAATTACTTTTCCTTTAAACAGCGTCCCCCAAAATAGTGAGGTAAAGAAATAAAAAGGAAAGGTTGCAGCCATGGAACTTCCCAAGTGGTCCCCGATCCATGTACTATCCAAGCCCGACAATGCTTCACTTCCGTGATCGGACGGGATTATGTGTATCCATCGTGATATAATTGCAGATACTCATTGGATATATTACGTTGATTTTAGCCAGGTCTTTCCAACTAATTTGCATCAAGAAATGAAAAATAATGTTTGTGGCAACAGGTGATTCCAAGCAGAGTACCATCCAAGTATTCCCCGACACGAGAACGGTTAACCCCTGTGATCAGTTGAGATAGGGTTTATTCATTGATGTATGCTTTTAGACGGACGTTGGTGGAATAACTTTGCTTTTTAGCGAGATCTTCAAAAAATTATTTACTAGAAGAAATAAAAAATAAATTTTACAGCAACAGCTGTTCCCAGGCGGTCCTCATCCAAACATTATCCTGACCATCAATTATTAACTTTCATGATCAAACGAGAACGGGAGTTTTCATTGTCGTCAAGTCGTGAAAGTACATTGGTGAAATTACTTTTCCTTTTAACAGCATCCCCCAAAAGAGTGAGGAAAAGTTATAAAAAGGAATGGTTGCGACCCTAGAATATCCCAGGTGATCCCCCATCCACGTACTATCCAAGCCCGACAATGATTAACTTCCGTGACAGCAGGAGGATATGTGTATCCATCGCCGTATGTTTGCAGATATGCATTGATTAAATTACATTGCCTTTTAGTCAGTTCCCTCCAAGTAAGTTGCTACAAGAAATAAAAATAAGGTTAACGGAAGCGGCTGTCTCCAGGCGGAGTACCATCCAAGTACTGCACCAGTCAGATAACGGTTAACCACCGTGATCAGACGAGATAGGGTTTATTTATTGAGGTATGCTTTTAGACGTACGTTGGTGAAATAAGTTTGCTTTTTAGCCAGTTCAACAAAAAATTAGTTACCAGGAGAAATGAAAAATAAAGTTTGCGACAGCGGCTGTTTCCAGGCGATCCATCATTCAAAAACTATCCCAGACCATCAATTATCAATTTTTATGATCAAACCAGAACGGGAGTTTTCGTTGTCGTAAGATCGTAGAATTACATTGGAGAAACTACTTTTCCTTTAAACAGCATCCCCCAAAATAGCGAGGAAAAGAAATAAAGAGGAAAGGTTGCGGCCCTGGAAGTTCCAAAGTGGTCCGCCATCCACGTACAATGCAAGCCCGACAATGCTTAACTTTATCTATAGCCGTATATTTGCAGATAGGCATTGGATATACTACGTTGATTTTAGCCAGGTCTCTCCAACTAAGTTGCAAGAAGAAATGAAAAACAATGTTTGTGGCGACAGGTGATTCCAAGCAGAGTATCATCCGAGTATTTTCCGACTCGATAACGATTAACCACTGTTATCAGTTGAGATAGGGTTTATTCATTGATGTATGCTTTTAGACGTACGTTGGTGGAATAACTTCGCTTTTTAGCAAGATCCTCAAAAAATTATTTACCAGGAGAAATGAAAAATAAAGTTTACGGCAGCGGCTGTTTCCAGGCGGTCCTCATCCAAAAATTATCCCAGACCATCAATTATTAACTTTCATGATCAAACGAGAACGGGAGTTTTCATTGTCGTCAGGTCGTAGAAGTACATTGGAGAAACAACTTTTCCTTTGAACAGCATCCCCCAAAATAGTGAGGAAAAGAAATAAATAGGAAAGGTTGCGACCCTAGAATTTCCCAAGTGGTCCCCCATCCATGTACTATCCAAACCCGACAATGCTTAACTTCCGGGATAGGACGAGAATATGTGTATCTATCGCGGTATATTTGCAGATAAGAATTGGTTGAATTACATTGCATTTGAACCAGTTCCCTCCAAGTAAGTTGCAACAAGAAATGAAATATAAGGTTTACGGAAGCGGCTGTCACCAGGCAGAGTATTATCCAAGTACTGCACCAGTCAGATAACGGTTAACCACCGTGATCAGACGAGATAGGGTTTATTTATTGAGGTATGCTTTTAGACGTACGTTGGTGAAATAAGTTTGCTTTTTAGCCAGTTCAACAAAAAATTAGTTACCAGGAGAAATGAAAAATAAAATTTGCGCCAGCGGCTGTTTCCAGGCGATCCATCATCCAAAAACTATCCCAGACCATCAATTATCAATTTTTATGATCAAACCAGAACGGGAGTTTTCGTTGTCCTAAGATCGTAGAATTACATTGGAGAAATTACTTTTCCTTTAAACAGCGTCCCCCAAAATAGTGAGGTAAAGAAATAAAAAGGAAAGGTTGCAGCCATGGAACTTCCCAAGTGGTTCACGATCCATGTACTATCCAAGCCCGACAATGCTTCACTTCCGTGATCGGACGGGAATATGTGTATCCATCGTGATATGTTTGCAGATACTTATTGGATATATTACGTTGATTTTAGCCAGGTCTTTCCAACTAAGTTCCATCAAGAAATAAAAAATAATGTTTGTGGCAACAGGTGAATCCAAGCAGAGCACCATCCGAGTATTCCCCAACTCGATAACGATTAACCACTGTGATCAGTTGAGATAGGGTTTATTCATTGATGTGTGCTTTTAGACGTACGTTGGTGAAATAACTTTGCTTTTTAGCCAGTTCAACAAAAAATTAGTTACCAGGAGAAATGAAAAATAAAGTTTGTGGCAGCGGCTGTTTCCAGGCGATCCATCATCCAAAAACTATCCCAGACCATCAATTATCAATTTTCATGATCAAACTAGAATGGGAGTTTTCATTGTCCTAAGATCGTAGAATTACATTGGAGAAATTACTTTTCCTTTAAACAGCATCCCCCAATATAGTGAGGAAAAGAAATAAAAAGGAAAGGTTGCAGCCCTGAAATTTTCCAAGTGTTCCCCCATCCACGTACTATCCAAGCCCGACCTTGCTTCACTTCCGTGATCGGACAGGAATATGTGTATCCATCGTGATATAATTGCAGATACTCATTGGATATATTACGTTGATTTTAGCCAGGTCTTTCCAACTAATTTGCATCAAGAAATGAAAAATAATGTTTGTGGCAACAGGTGATTCCAAGCAGAGTACCATCCAAGTATTCCCCGACACGAGAACGGTTAACCCCTGTGATCAGTTGAGATAGGGTTTATTCATTGATGTATGCTTTTAGACGGACGTTGGTGGAATAACTTTGCTTTTTAGCGAGATCTTCAAAAAATTATTTACTAGAAGAAATAAAAAATAAATTTTACAGCAACAGCTGTTCCCAGGCGGTCCTCATCCAAACATTATCCTGACCATCAATTATTAACTTTCATGATCAAACGAGAACGGGAGTTTTCATTGTCGTCAAGTCGTGAAAGTACATTGGTGAAATTACTTTTCCTTTTAACAGCATCCCCCAAAAGAGTGAGGAAAAGTTATAAAAAGGAATGGTTGCGACCCTAGAATATCCCAGGTGATCCCCCATCCACGTACTATCCAAGCCCGACAATGATTAACTTCCGTGACAGCAGGAGGATATGTGTATCCATCGCCGTATGTTTGCAGATATGCATTGATTAAATTACATTGCCTTTTAGTCAGTTCCCTCCAAGTAAGTTGCTACAAGAAATGAAAAGTAAGGTTAACGGAAGCGGCTGTCTCCAGGCGGAGTACCATCCAAGTACTGCACCAGTCAGATAACGGTTAACCACCGTGATCAGACGAGATAGGGTTTATTTATTGAGGTATGCTTTTAGACGTACGTTGGTGAAATAAGTTTGCTTTTTAGCCAGTTCAACAAAAAATTAGTTACCAGGAGAAATGAAAAATAAAGTTTGCGACAGCGGCTGTTTCCAGGCGATCCATCATTCAAAAACTATCCCAGACCATCAATTATCAATTTTTATGATCAAACCAGAACGGGAGTTTTCGTTGTCGTAAGATCGTAGAATTACATTGGAGAAACTACTTTTCCTTTAAACAGCATCCCCCAAAATAGCGAGGAAAAGAAATAAAGAGGAACGGTTGCGGCCCTGGAAGTTCCCAAGTGGTCCGCCATCCACGTACAATGCAAGCCCGACAATGCTTAACTTTATCTATAGCCGTATATTTGCAGATAGGCATTGGATATACTACGTTGATTTTAGCCAGGTCTCTCCAACTAAGTTGCAAGAAGAAATGAAAAACAATGTTTGTGGCGACAGGTGATTCCAAGCAGAGTATCATCCGAGTATTTTCCGACTCGATAACGATTAACCACTGTTATCAGTTGAGATAGGGTTTATTCATTGATGTATGCTTTTAGACGTACGTTGGTGGAATAACTTTGCTTTTTAGCAAGATCCTCAAAAAATTATTTACCAGGAGAAATGAAAAATAAAGTTTACGGCAGCGGCTGTTTCCAGGCAATCCATCATCCAAAAACTATCCCAGACCATCAATTATCAATTTTCATGATCAAACCAGAACAGGAGTTTTCATTGTCCTAAGATCGTAGAATTACATTGGAGAAATTACTTTTCCTTTAAACAGCGTCCCCCAAAATAGTGAGGTAAAGAAATAAAAAGGAAAGGTTGCAGCCATGGAACTTCCCAAGTGGTCCCCGATCCATGTACTATCCAAGCCCGACAATGCTTCACTTCCGTGATCGGACGGGATTATGTGTATCCATCGTGATATAATTGCAGATACTCATTGGATATATTACGTTGATTTTAGCCAGGTCTTTCCAACTAATTTGCATCAAGAAATGAAAAATAATGTTTGTGGCAACAGGTGATTCCAAGCAGAGTACCATCCAAGTATTCCCCGACACGAGAACGGTTAACCCCTGTGATCAGTTGAGATAGGGTTTATTCATTGATGTATGCTTTTAGACGGACGTTGGTGGAATAACTTTGCTTTTTAGCGAGATCTTCAAAAAATTATTTACTAGAAGAAATAAAAAATAAATTTTACAGCAACAGCTGTTCCCAGGCGGTCCTCATCCAAACATTATCCTGACCATCAATTATTAACTTTCATGATCAAACGAGAACGGGAGTTTTCATTGTCGTCAAGTCGTGAAAGTACATTGGTGAAATTACTTTTCCTTTTAACAGCATCCCCCAAAAGAGTGAGGAAAAGTTATAAAAAGGAATGGTTGCGACCCTAGAATATCCCAGGTGATCCCCCATCCACGTACTATCCAAGCCCGACAATGATTAACTTCCGTGACAGCAGGAGGATATGTGTATCCATCGCCGTATGTTTGCAGATATGCATTGATTAAATTACATTGCCTTTTAGTCAGTTCCCTCCAAGTAAGTTGCTACAAGAAATGAAAAGTAAGGTTAACGGAAGCGGCTGTCTCCAGGCGGAGTACCATCCAAGTACTGCACCAGTCAGATAACGGTTAACCACCGTGATCAGACGAGATAGGGTTTATTTATTGAGGTATGCTTTTAGACGTACGTTGGTGAAATAAGTTTGCTTTTTAGCCAGTTCAACAAAAAATTAGTTACCAGGAGAAATGAAAAATAAAGTTTGCGACAGCGGCTGTTTCCAGGCGATCCATCATTCAAAAACTATCCCAGACCATCAATTATCAATTTTTATGATCAAACCAGAACGGGAGTTTTCGTTGTCGTAAGATCGTAGAATTACATTGGAGAAACTACTTTTCCTTTAAACAGCATCCCCCAAAATAGCGAGGAAAAGAAATAAAGAGGAAAGGTTGCGGCCTTGGAAGTTCCAAAGTGGTCCGCCATCCACGTACAATGCAAGCCCGACAATGCTTAACTTTATCTATAGCCGTATATTTGCAGATAGGCATTGGATATACTACGTTGATTTTAGCCAGGTCTCTCCAACTAAGTTGCAAGAAGAAATGAAAAACAATGTTTGTGGCGACAGGTGATTCCAAGCAGAGTATCATCCGAGTATTTTCCGACTCGATAACGATTAACCACTGTTATCAGTTGAGATAGGGTTTATTCATTGATGTATGCTTTTAGACGTACGTTGGTGGAATAACTTTGCTTTTTAGCAAGATCCTCAAAAAATTATTTACCAGGAGAAATGAAAAATAAAGTTTACGGCAGCGGCTGTTTCCAGGCAATCCATCATCCAAAAACTATCCCAGACCATCAATTATCAATTTTCATGATCAAACCAGAACAGGAGTTTTCATTGTCCTAAGATCGTAGAATTACATTGGAGAAATTACTTTTCCTTTAAACAGCGTCCCCCAAAATAGTGAGGTAAAGAAATAAAAAGGAAAGGTTGCAGCTATGGAACTTCCCAAGTGGTCCCCGATCCATGTACTATCCAAGCCCGACAATGCTTCACTTCCGTGATCGGACGGGATTATGTGTATCCATCGTGATATGTTTGCAGATACTTATTGGATATATTACGTTGATTTTAGCTAGGTCTTTCCAACTAAGTTGATCAAGAAATAAAAAATAATGTTTGTGGCAACAGGTGAATCCAAGCAGAGTACCATCCGAGTATTCTCCAACTCGATAACGATTAACCACTGTGATCAGTTGAGATAGGGTTAATTCATTGATGTGTGCTTTTAGACGTACGTTGGTGAAGTAACTTTGCTTTTTAGCCAGTTCAACAAAAAATTAGTTACCAGGAGAAATGAAAAATAAAGTTTGCAGCAGCGGCTGTTTCCAGGCGATCCATCATCAAAAAACTATCCCAGACCATCAATTATCAATTTTCATGATCAAACTAGAATGGGAGTTTTCATTGTCCTAAGATCGTAGAATTACATTGGAGAAATTACTTTTCCTTTAAACAGCATCCCCCAATATAGTGAGGAAAAGAAATAAAAAGGAAAGGTTGCAGCCCTGAAATTTTCCAAGTGTTCCCCCATCCACGTACTATCCAAGCCCGACATTGGTTCACTTCTGTGATCGGACGGGAATATGTGTATCCATCGTGATGTAATTGCAACTACTCATTGGATATATTACGTTGATTTTAGCCAGGTCTTTCCAACTAATTTGCATCAAGAAATGAAAAATAATGTTTGTGGCAACAGGTGATTCCAAGCAGAGTACCATCCAAGTATTCCCCGACACGAGAACGGTTAACCACTGTGATCAGTTAAGATAGGGTTTATTCATTGATGTATGCTTTTAGACGGACGTTGGTGGAATAACTTTGCTTTTTAGCGAGATCTTTAAAAAATTATTTACTAGAAGAAATAAAAAATAAATTTTACAGCAACAGCTGTTCCCAGGCGGTCCTCATCCAAACATTATCCTGACCATCATTTGATAACTTTCATGATCAAACGAGAACGGGAGTTTTCATTGTCGTCAAGTCGTGAAAGTACATTGGTGAAATTACTTTTCCTTTTAACAGCATCCCCCAAAAGAGTGAGGAAAAGTTATAAAAAGGAATGGTTGCGACCCTAGAATATCCCAGGTGATCCCCCATCCACGTACTATCCAAGCCCGACAATGATTAACTTCCGTGACAGCAGGAGGATATGTGTATCCATCGCCGTATGTTTGCAGATATGCATTGATTAAATTACATTGCCTTTTAGTCAGTTCCCTCCAAGTAAGTTGCTACAAGAAATGAAAAGTAAGGTTAACGGAAGCGGCTGTCTCCAGGCGGAGTACCATCCAAGTACTGCACCAGTCAGATAACGGTTAACCACCGTGATCAGACGAGATAGGGTTTATTTATTGAGGTATGCTTTTAGACGTACGTTGGTGAAATAAGTTTGCTTTTTAGCCAGTTCAACAAAAAATTAGTTACCAGGAGAAATGAAAAATAAAGTTTGCGACAGCGGCTGTTTCCAGGCGATCCATCATTCAAAAACTATCCCAGACCATCAATTATCAATTTTTATGATCAAACCAGAACGGGAGTTTTCGTTGTCGTAAGATCGTAGAATTACATTGGAGAAACTACTTTTCCTTTAAACAGCATCCCCCAAAATAGCGAGGAAAAGAAATAAAGAGGAACGGTTGCGGCCCTGGAAGTTCCCAAGTGGTCCGCCATCCACGTACAATGCAAGCCCGACAATGCTTAACTTTATCTATAGCCGTATATTTGCAGATAGGCATTGGATATACTACGTTGATTTTAGCCAGGTCTCTCCAACTAAGTTGCAAGAAGAAATGAAAAACAATGTTTGTGGCGACAGGTGATTCCAAGCAGAGTATCATCCGAGTATTTTCCGACTCGATAACGATTAACCACTGTTATCAGTTGAGATGGGGTTTATTCATTGATGTATGCTTTTAGACGTACGTTGGTGGAATAACTTTGCTTTTTAGCAAGATCCTCAAAAAATTATTTACCAGGAGAAATGAAAAATAAAGTTTACGGCAGCGGCTGTTTCCAGGCAATCCATCATCCAAAAACTATCCCAGACCATCAATTATCAATTTTCATGATCAAACCAGAACAGGAGTTTTCATTGTCCTAAGATCGTAGAATTACATTGGAGAAATTACTTTTCCTTTAAACAGCGTCCCCCAAAATAGTGAGGTAAAGAAATAAAAAGGAAAGGTTGCAGCCATGGAACTTCCCAAGTGGTCCCCGATCCATGTACTATCCAAGCCCGACAATGCTTCACTTCCGTGATCGGACGGGATTATGTGTATCCATCGTGATATGTTTGCAGATACTTATTGGATATATTACGTTGATTTTAGCCAGGTCTTTCCAACTAAGTTGATCAAGAAATAAAAAATAATGTTTGTGGCAACAGGTGAATCCAAGCAGAGTACCATCCGAGTATTCTCCAACTCGATAACGATTAACCACTGTGATCAGTTGAGATAGGGTTTATTCATTGATGTGTGCTTTTAGACGTACGTTGGTGAAGTAACTTTGCTTTTTAGCCAGTTCAACAAAAAATTAGTTACCAGGAGAAATGAAAAATAAAGTTTGCAGCAGCGGCTGTTTCCAGGCGATCCATCTTCAAAAAACTATCCCAGACCATCAATTATCAATTTTCATGATCAAACTAGAATGGGAGTTTTCATTGTCCTAAGATCGTAGAATTACATTGGAGAAATTACTTTTCCTTTAAACAGCATCCCCCAATATAGTGAGGAAAAGAAATAAAAAGGAAAGGTTGCAGCCCTGAAATTTTCCAAGTGTTCCCCCATCCACGTACTATCCAAGCCCGACATTGGTTCACTTTTGTGATCGGACGGGAATATGTGTATCCATCGTGATGTAATTGCAACTACTCATTGGATATATTACGTTGATTTTAGCCAGGTCTTTCCAACTAATTTGCATCAAGAAATGAAAAATAATGTTTGTGGCAACAGGTGATTCCAAGCAGAGTACCATCCAAGTATTCCCCGACACGAGAACGGTTAACCACTGTGATCAGTTAAGATAGGGTTTATTCATTGATGTATGCTTTTAGACGGACGTTGGTGGAATAACTTTGCTTTTTAGCGAGATCTTAAAAAATTATTTACTAGAAGAAATAAAAAATAAATTTTACAGCAACAGCTGTTCCCAGGCGGTCCTCATCCAAACATTATCCTGACCATCATTTGATAACTTTCATGATCAAACGAGAACGGGAGTTTTCATTGTCGTCAAGTCGTGAAAGTACATTGGTGAAATTACTTTTCCTTTTAACAGCATCCCCCAAAAGAGTGAGGAAAAGTTATAAAAAGGAATGGTTGCGACCCTAGAATATCCCAGGTGATCCCCCATCCACGTACTATCCAAGCCCGACAATGATTAACTTCCGTGACAGCAGGAGGATATGTGTATCCATCGCCGTATGTTTGCAGATATGCATTGATTAAATTACATTGCCTTTTAGTCAGTTCCCTCCAAGTAAGTTGCTACAAGAAATGAAAAGTAAGGTTAACGGAAGCGGCTGTCTCCAGGCGGAGTACCATCCAAGTACTGCACCAGTCAGATAACGGTTAACCACCGTGATCAGACGAGATAGGGTTTATTTATTGAGGTATGCTTTTAGACGTACGTTGGTGAAATAAGTTTGCTTTTTAGCCAGTTCAACAAAAAATTAGTTACCAGGAGAAATGAAAAATAAAGTTTGCGACAGCGGCTGTTTCCAGGCGATCCATCATTCAAAAACTATCCCAGACCATCAATTATCAATTTTTATGATCAAACCAGAACGGGAGTTTTCGTTGTCGTAAGATCGTAGAATTACATTGGAGAAACTACTTTTCCTTTAAACAGCATCCCCCAAAATAGCGAGGAAAAGAAATAAAGAGGAACGGTTGCGGCCCTGGAAGTTCCCAAGTGGTCCGCCATCCACGTACAATGCAAGCCCGACAATGCTTAACTTTATCTATAGCCGTATATTTGCAGATAGGCATTGGATATACTACGTTGATTTTAGCCAGGTCTCTCCAACTAAGTTGCAAGAAGAAATGAAAAACAATGTTTGTGGCGACAGGTGATTCCAAGCAGAGTATCATCCGAGTATTTTCCGACTCGATAACGATTAACCACTGTTATCAGTTGAGATGGGGTTTATTCATTGATGTATGCTTTTAGACGTACGTTGGTGGAATAACTTTGCTTTTTAGCAAGATCCTCAAAAAATTATTTACCAGGAGAAATGAAAAATAAAGTTTACGGCAGCGGCTGTTTCCAGGCAATCCATCATCCAAAAACTATCCCAGACCATCAATTATCAATTTTCATGATCAAACCAGAACAGGAGTTTTCATTGTCCTAAGATCGTAGAATTACATTGGAGAAATTACTTTTCCTTTAAACAGCGTCCCCCAAAATAGTGAGGTAAAGAAATAAAAAGGAAAGGTTGCAGCCATGGAACTTCCCAAGTGGTCCCCGATCCATGTACTATCCAAGCCCGACAATGCTTCACTTCCGTGATCGGACGGGATTATGTGTATCCATCGTGATATGTTTGCAGATACTTATTGGATATATTACGTTGATTTTAGCCAGGTCTTTCCAACTAAGTTGATCAAGAAATAAAAAATAATGTTTGTGGCAACAGGTGAATCCAAGCAGAGTACCATCCGAGTATTCTCCAACTCGATAACGATTAACCACTGTGATCAGTTGAGATAGGGTTTATTCATTGATGTGTGCTTTTAGACGTACGTTGGTGAAATAACTTTGCTTTTTAGCCAGTTCAACAAAAAATTAGTTACCAGGAGAAATGAAAAATAAAGTTTGCGGCAGCGGCTGTTTCCAGGCGATCCATCATCAAAAAACTATCCCAGACCATCAATTATCAATTTTCATGATCAAACTAGAATGGGAGTTTTCATTGTCCTAAGATCGTAGAATTACATTGGAGAAATTACTTTTCCTTTAAACAGCATCCCCCAATATAGTGAGGAAAAGAAATAAAAAGGAAAGGTTGCAGCCCTGAAATTTTCCAAGTGTTCCCCCATCCACGTACTATCCAAGCCCGACATTGGTTCACTTCTGTGATCGGACGGGAATATGTGTATCCATCGTGATGTAATTGCAACTACTCATTGGATATATTACGTTGATTTTAGCCAGGTCTTTCCAACTAATTTGCATCAAGAAATGAAAAATAATGTTTGTGGCAACAGGTGGTTCCAAGCAGAGTACCATCCAAGTATTCCCCGACACGAGAACGGTTAACCACTGTGATCAGTTAAGATAGGGTTTATTCATTGATGTATGCTTTTAGACGGACGTTGGTGGAATAACTTTGCTTTTTAGCGAGATCTTTAAAAAATTATTTACTAGAAGAAATAAAAAATAAATTTTACAGCAACAGCTGTTCCCAGGCGGTCCTCATCCAAACATTATCCTGACCATCATTTGATAACTTTCATGATCAAACGAGAACGGGAGTTTTCATTGTCGTCAAGTCGTGAAAGTACATTGGTGAAATTACTTTTCCTTTTAACAGCATCCCCCAAAAGAGTGAGGAAAAGTTATAAAAAGGAATGGTTGCGACCCTAGAATATCCCAGGTGGTCCCCATCCACGTACTATCCAAGCCCGACAATGATTTACTTCCGTGACAGCAGAAGGATATGTGTATCCATCGCCGTATGTTTGCAGATAGGCATTGATTAAATTACATTGCCTTTTAGTCAGTTCCCTCCAAGTAAGTTGCTACAAGAAATGAAAAATAAGGTTAACGGAAGCGGCTGTCTCCAGGCGGAGTACCATCCAAGTACTGCACCAGTCAGATAACGGTTAACCACCGTGATCAGACGAAATAGGGTTTATTTATTGAGGTATGCTTTTAGACGTTCGTTGGTGAAATAACTTTGCTTTTTAGCCAGTTCAACAAAAAATTAGTCACCAGGAGAAATGAAAAATAAAGTTTACTGCAGCGGCTGTTTCCAGGCAATCCATCATCCAAAAACTATCCCAGACCATCAATTATCAATTTTTATGATCAAACCAGAACGGGAGTTTTCGTTGTCGTAAGATCGTAGAATTACATTGGAGAAACTACTTTTCTTTTAAACAGCATCCCCCAAAATAGCGTGGAAAAGAAATAAAAAGGAAAGGTGGCGGCCCTGGAAGTTCCCAAGTGGTCCGCCATCCACGTACTATCCAAGCCCGACAATGCTTCACTTCCGTGATCGGACGGGAATATGTGTATCCATCGTGATATAATTGCAGATACTCATTGGATATATTACGTTGATTTTAGCCAGGTCTTTCCAACTAATTTGCATCAAGAAATGAAAAATAATGTTTGTGGCAACAGGTGATTCCAAGCAGAGTACCATCCAATTATTCCCCGACACGAGAACGGTTAACTACTGTGATCAGTTGAGATAGGGTTTATTCATTGATGTATGCTTTTAGACGGACGTTGGTGGAATAACTTTGCTTTTTAGCGAGGTCTTCAAAAAATTATTTACTAGAAGAAATGAAAAATAAATTTTACAGCAACAGCTGTTCCCAGGCGGTCCTCATCCAAACATTATCCTGACCATCAATTATTAACTTTCATGATCAAACGAGAACGGGAGTTTTCATTGTCGTCAAGTCGTGAAAGTACATTGGTTAAATTACTTTTCCTTTTAACAGCATCCCCCAAAAGAGTGAGGAAAAGTTATAAAAAGGAATGGTTGCGACCCTAGATTATCCCAGGTGGTCCCCCATCCACGTACTATCCAAGCCCGACAATGATTAACTTCCGTGACAGCAGGAGGATATGTGTATCTATCGCCGTATGTTTGCAGGTATGCATTGATTAAATTACATTGCTTTTTAGTCAGTTCCCTCCAAGTAAGTTGCTACAAGAAATGAAAAATAAGGTTAACGGAAGCGGCTGTCTCCAGGCGGAGTACCATCCAAGTACTGCACCAGTCAGATAACGGTTAACCACCGTGATCAGACGAGATAAGGTTTAATTACTGAGGTATGCTTTTAGACGTACGTTGGTGAAATAAGTTTGCTTTTTAGCCAGTTCAACAAAAAATTAGTTACCAGGAGAAATGAAAAATAAAGTTTGCGACAGCGGCTGTTTCCAAGCGATCCATCATCCAAAAACTATCCCAGACCATCAATTATCAATTTTTATGATCCAACCAAAACGGGAGTTTTCGTTGTCGTAAGATCGTAGAGTTACATTGGAGAAACTACTTTTCTTTTAAACAGCATCCCCCAAAATAGCGAGGAAAAGAAATAAAAAGTAAAGGTTGCGGCCCTGGAAGTTCCCAAGTGGTCCGCCATCCACGTACTATGCAAGCCCGACAATGCTTAACTTCCGTGATAGGAGGAGGATATGTGTATCTATCGCTGTATGTTTGCAGATAGGCATTGGATATACTACGTTGATTTTAGCCAGGTCTCTCCAACTAAGTTGCAAGAAGAAATGAAAAACAATGTTTGTGGCGACAGGTGATTCCAAGCAGAGTACCATCTATTTCCAAACTCGATAACGATAAACCACTGTTATCAGTTGAGATAGGGTTTATTCATTAATGTATGCTTTTAGACGTACGTTGGTGGAATAACTTTGCTTTTTAGCAAGATCCTCAAAAAATTATTTACCAGAAGAAAGGAAAAATAAATTTTACAGCAACAGCTGTTTCCAGGCGGTCCTCATCCAAAAATTATCCCAGACCATCAATTATTAACTTTCATGATCAAACGAGAATGGGAGTTTTCATTGTCGTCAGGTCGTTGAAGTACATTGGAGAAACTAATTTTCCTTTAAACAGCATCCCCCATAATAGCTAGGAAAAGAAATAAAAAGGAAAGGTTGCGGCCCTGGAAGTTCCCAAGTGGTCCCCCATACACGTACTATGGAAGCCCGACAATGCTTAACTTCCGTGATAAGACGAGAATATATCTATGCAACATATGCATTCGTTGAATTTCATTGCATTTTAGCTAGTTTCCTCCAATTAAGATGCAAAAAGAAATGAAAAACAATGTTTGTGGCGACAGCTGACTCCAAGCAGCGTACCATCCGAGTATTTCCCGACTCGATAACGATTAACCACTGTTATCAGTTGAGATAGGGTTTATTCATTGATGTATGCTTTTAGTCGTACGTTGGTGGAATAACTTTGCTTTTTAGGAAGATCCTCAAAAAATTATTTACCAGAAGAAAGGAAAAATAAATTTTACAGCAACAGCTGTTTCCAGGCAGTCCTCATCCAAAAATTATCTCAGACCATCAATTATTAACTTTCATGATCAAACGAGAACGGGAGTTTTCATTGTCGTCAGGTCGTAGAAGTACATTGGAGAAACAACTTTTCCTTTGAACAGCATCCCCCAAAATAGTAAGGAAAAGAAATAAATAGGAAAGGTTGCGACCCTTGAATTTCCCAAGTGGTCCCCCATCCACGTACTATCCAAACCCGACAATGCTTAACTTCCGTGGTAGGACGAAAATATGTGTATCTATCGAGGTATATTTGCAGATAAGAATTGGTTGAATTACATTGCTTTTGAGCCAGTTCCCTCTAAGTAAGTTGCAACAAGAAATGAAATATAAGGTTTACGGAAGCGGCTGTCACCAGGCAGAGTACCATCCAAGTACTGCACCAGTCAGATAACGGTTAACCACCGTGATCAGACGAGATAGGGTTTATTTATTGAGGTATGCTTTTAGACGTACGTTGGTGAAATAACTTTGCTTTTTAGCCAGTTCAACAAAAAATTAGTCACCAGGAGAAATGAAAAATAAAGTTTACTGCAGCGGCTGTTTCCAGGAAATCCATCATCCAAAAACTATCCCAGACCATCAATTATCAATTTTTATGATCAAACCAGAACGAGAGTTTTCGTTGTCGTAAGATCGTAGAATTACATTGGAGAAACTACTTTTCCTTTAAACAGCATCCCCCAAAATAGCGAGGAAAAGAAATAAAAAGAAAAGGTGGCGGCCCTAGAAGTTCCCAAGTGGTCCGCCATCCACGTACTATCCAAGCCCGACAATGCTTCACTTCCGTGATCGGACGGGAATATGTGTATCCATCGTGATATAATTGCAGATACTCATTGGATATATTACGTTGATTTTAGCCAGGTCTTTCCAAGTAATTTGCATCAAGAAATGAAAAATAATATTTGTGGCAACAGGTGATTCCAAGCAGAGTACCATGCAAGTATTCCCCGACACGAGAACGGTTAACCACTGTGATCAGTTGAGATAGGGTTTATTCATTGATGTATGCTTTTAGACGGACGTTGGTGGAATAACTTTGCTTTTTAGCGAGGTCTTCAAAAAATTATTTACTAGAAGAAAGGAAAAATAAATTTTACAGCAACAGCTGTTCCCAGGCGGTCCTCATCCAAACATTATCCTGACCATCAATTATTAACTTTCATGATCAAACGAGAACGGGAGTTTTCATTGTCGTCAAGTCGTGAAAGTACATTGGTGAAATTACTTTTCCTTTTAACAGCATCCCCCAAAAGAGTGAGGAAAAGTTATAAAAAGGAATGGTTGCGACCCTAGATTATCCCAGGTGGTCCCCCATCCACGTACTATCCAAGCCCGACAATGATTAACTTCCGTGACAGCAGGAGGATATGTGTATCCATCGCCGTATGTTTGCAGATATGCATTGATTAAATTACATTGCTTTTTAGCCAGTTCCCTCCAAGTAAGTTGCTACAAGTAATGAAAAATAAGGTTAACGGAAGCGGCTGTCTCCAGGCGGAGTACCATCCAAGTACTGCATCAGTCAGATAACGGTTAACCACCGTGATCAGACGAGATAAGGTTTATTTACTGAGGTATACTTTTAGACGAACGTTGGTGAAATAACTTTGGTTTTTAACCAGTTCAACAAAAAATTAGTCACCAGGAGAAATGAAACTTAAAGTTTGCGGCAGCGGCTGTTTCCAGGCGATCCAGCATTGAAAAACTATCCCAGACCATCAATTATCAATTTTCATGATCAAACCAGAACGGGAGTTTTCATTGTCCTAAGATCGTAGAATTACATTGGAGAAATTACTTTTCCTTTAAACAGCATCCCCTAAAATAGTAAGGAAAAGAAATAAAAAGGAAAGGTTGCAGCTCTGGAACTTCCCAAGTGGTGCCCCATCCACGTACTATCCAAGCCCGAGAATGCTTAACTTCCGTGATCGGACGGGAATATGTGTATCCATCGAGGTATGTTTGCAGATTTGCTTTGGATGAATTACATTGCTTATTAGCCAGTTCTCTCCAACTAAATTCCATCAAGAAACAAAAATAATGTTTGTGCCAACAGGTCATTCCAAGCAAAAAACCATCCTAGTGTTGCCCCGACCCGATAAGGGTTTACCCCCGTGATCAGACGAGATATTGTTTAGTCATTCATGTATGCTTTTAGACGTACGTTGGTGGAATAATTTTAATTTTTAGCAAGATCCTCAAACAATTATTTACCAGAAGAAAGGAAAAATAAATTTTTCAGCAACAGCTGTTTCCAGGCGGCCCTCATCCTAAAATTATCCCAGACCATCAATTAATAACTTTCATGATAAAACGAGAATGGGTGTTTTCATTGTCGTCAGGTCGTAGAAGTACATAGAAGAAATTACTTTTCCTTTTAACAGCATCCCCCAAAATACTGAGGAAAACAAATAAAAAGGAAAGGTTGCAGCCCTGGATATTCCCAAGTGGTCCCCCATCCACGTACTATCCAAGCCCGACAATGCTTAAGTTCCGTTATAGGACGAGAATATATGTATCCATCGTGGTATGTTTGCACATATGCGTTCGTTGAATTACATTGCATTTCAGCCAGTTGCCTCCTATTAAGTTGCAAGAAGAAGTGAAAAATAATGTTTGCGGCGACAGCTGACTCCAAGCAGAGTACCATCCGAGTATTCCCCGACTGGATAACGATTATTCACTGTGATTAGTTGAGATAGGGTTTATTCATTGATGTATGCTTTTAGACGTACGTTGGTGGAATAACTTTGATTTTTAGCAAGATCCTCAAAAAATTATTTACGAGAAGAAAGGAAAAATAAATTTTACGGCAACACCTGTTTCCAGGAGGTCGTCATCCAAAAATTATCCCAGCAATCAATTATTAACTTTCATGATCAAACAATAACGGGAGTTTTCAATGTCGTAATGTCGTAGAAGTTCATTGGATAAAAATTACATTTCCTTTTAAGAAGAACCCCCAAAATAGTGAGAAAAAGAAATTAAAAGGAAAGGTTGCAGCCCTGGAAGTTCCCAAGTGGTCCCCCATCCACGTACTATCCAAACCCGACAATGCTTAACTTCCGTGACAGGAGGAGGATATGTGCATCCATCGCCCTATATTTGCTGTTATGCATTGGTTGAATTACATTGCTTTTTAGTCAGTTCTCTCCAACTAAGTTGCAACAATAATTGAAAAATAAGGTTTACGGAAGCGGCTGTCTCCAGGCAGAGAACCATCCAAGTACTGCTCCAGTCCGATAACGGTTAACCACTGTGATCAGTTTAGATACGGTTTATTCATTGATGTATGCTTTTAGACATACGTTGGTGGAATAACTTTGCTTTTTAGCCAGTTCAACAAAAAATTAATTACCAGGAGAAAACAAATTTAAAATTTACGGCAGCGGCTGTTTCCAGGCGATCCATCATCCAAAAACTATCGCAGACCATCAATTATCAATTTTCATGATCAAACCAGAACGGGAGTTTTCATTGTCCTAAGATCGTAGATTTACATTGGAGAAATTACTTTTTCTTTAAACAGCACCCCCCAAAATAGTTAGGAAAACAAATAAAAAGGAAAGTTTACGGCCCTAGAATTTTCCAATGGGCCCCCCATCCACGAACTGTCCAAGCCCGACAATGCTTAACTTCCGTGATCGGACGAGAATATGTGTATCCATCGTGGTATGTTTGCAGATAGGCATTCGATAAATTACATTGCTTTTTAGCCAGTTCTCTCCAACTAAATTCCATCAAGAAATGAAAAATAATGTTTGTGGCAAACAGGTGATTCCAAGCAGAGTACCATCCTAGTGTTGCCCCGAACCGATAACGGTTAACCAGCGTGATCTGACGAGATATGGTTTAGTCATTCATGTATGCTTTTAGACGTACGTTGGTGGAATAACTTTGCTTCTTAGCTAGATCCTCAAAAACTTATTTACCAGAAGAAAGAAAAATAAATTTTACGGCAACAGCTGTTTCCAGGCGGTCCTCATATAAAAATTATCCCTGACCATCCGTTATTAACTTCCATCATCAAACGAGAATGGGAGTTTTCATTGTTGTAAAGTCGTAGAGGTACATTGTAGAAATTACTTTTCCTTTTAACAGCATTCCCCAAAATAGTGAGGAAAAGAAATAAAAAGGAAAGGTTGCTGCCCTGGAAGTTCCCAAGTGGTCCCCCATCCACGTACTATGCAAGCCTGACAATGCTTAAATTACGTGATAGGAGGAAGATATGTGTATCCATCGCCGTTTGTTTGCAGATATGAATTGGTTGAATTACATGGCATTTTAGCCGGTTCCCTCCAAGTAAGTTAAAACAAGAAATGAAAAATAAGGTTTACGAAAATGGCTGTCTCCAGGCAAAGTACCATGCCAGTGTTACCCCGACCCTATAACGGTTAACCAACGTGATCAGACGAGATACGATTTAGTCATTCATGTATGCTTTTAGACGTACATTGGTGGAATAACTTGGCTTTTTAGCCAGATCCTCAAAAAATTATATACCAAAAGAAAGAAAAATAAATTTTACGGCAACAGCATTATCCAGGCGGTCCTCATCTAAAAATTATCCCAGAACATCAGTTATTAACTTTCATGATCAAACGAGAACAGGAGTTTTCCTTGTCGTAAAGCCGTAGGGGTACGTTGGAAGAATTACTTTTTCTTTTAACAGCATCCCCTTTAATAGTGCGTAAAAGAAATACAAAATAATAGTTGTGGCCCTGGAAGTTCCAAAGGGGTCCCCCATCCACGTACTATCCAAGCCCGACAATGCTTCACTTCCGTGATCGGACGGGAATATGTGTATCCATCGTGATATGTTTGCAGATACTTATTGGATATATTACGTTGATTTTAGCCAGGTCTCTCCAACTAAGTTGCATCAAGAAATGAAAAATAATGTTTGTGGCAACACGTGATTCCAAGCAGAGTACCATCCGAGTGTTGCCCCGACCCGATAGCGGTTAACCACCGTTATAACACGTGATAGGATTTAGTCATTCATGTATGCTTTTAGACGTACGTTGGTGGAATAACTTCTCTTTTTAGCCAGATCCTCAAAAAATTATTTACCAGAAGAAAGAAAAATATACTTTACGGTAACAGCTCTTTCCAGGCGGTCCTCGTCTAAAAATTATCCCAGACCATCAATAATTACCTTTCATGATCAAACGAGAACAGGAGTTTTTATTGTACTAAAATCGTAGAATTACATTGGAGAAATTACTTTACCTTTAAACAGCGTCCCCCAAAATAGTGAGTTAAAGAAATAAAAAGGAAAGGTTGCAGCCCTGGAACTTCACAAGCGGTCCCCGATCCATGTACTATCCAAGCCCGACAATGCTTCACTTCCGTGATCGGACGGGAATATGTGTATCCATCGTGATATGTTTGCAGATACTTATTGGATATATTACGTTGATTTTAGCCAGGTCTCTCCAACTAAGTTGCATCAAGAAATGAAAAATAATGTTTGTGGCAACACGTGATTCCATACAGAGTACCATGCGAGTGTTGCCCCGACCCGATAACGGTTAACCACCGCGATCAGATGAGATAGGATTTAGTCATTCATGTATGCATTTAGACGTACGTTGGTGGAATAACTTTACTTTTTTGGCAGATCCACAAAAAATTATTTACCAGAAGAAAGAAAAATATACTTTACGGCAACAGCTGTTTCCAGGCGGTCCTTATTTGAAAATAATTCCAGACCATGAATTATTGACTTTCATGATCAAACGAGAACGGAAGTTTTTATTGTCGTAAGGCCGTAGAAGTACGTTGGAGGAATTACTTTTCCTTTAAACAGCATCCCCTAAAATAGTGAGGAAAAGAAATAAAAAGGAAAGGTTGCAGCTCTGGAACTTCCCAAGTGGTCCCCCATCCACGTAATATCAAAGCCCGACAATGCTTAACTTTTGTGACAGGAGGAGGATATGTGTATCCATCGCCGTATGCTTGCAAGTATGCATTGTTTGAATTACATTGCTTTTTAGTCCGTTCCCTCCAAGTAAGTTGCTACAAGAAATGAAAAATAAGGTTTACGGAAGCAGCTGTCTCCAGGCAGAGTACCATCCAAGTACTGCTACAGTCCGATAACGGTTAACCACCGTGATCAGACGAGATAGGGTTTATTTATTGAGGTATGCTTTTAGACGTACGTTGGTGAAATAATTATGCTTTTTAGCCAGTCCAACAAAAAGTTACTCACCAGGAGAAATGAATAATACAGTTTACGGCAGCGGCTGTTTTCTGGCGATCCATCATCCAAAAACTATCCCAGTCCATCAATTATCAATTTTCATGATCAAACCAGAACGGGAGTTTTCATTGTCCTAAGATCGTAGAATTACATTGGAGAAATTACTTTTCCTTTAAACAGCATCCCCTAAAATAGTAAGGAAAAGAAATAAAAAGGAAAGGTTGCAGCTCTGGAACTTCCCAAGTGGACCCCCATCTACGTACTATCCAAGCCCGACAATGCTTAACTTCCGTGATAGGACGAGAATATGTGTATCCATCGTGGTATGTTTGCACATATGCATTCGTTGAATTACATTGCATTTTAGCTAGTTTCCTCCAATTAAAATGCAAGAAGAAATGAAAAACAATGTTTGTGGCGACAGCTGACTCCAAACAGTGTACCATCCGAGTATTTCCCGACTCGATAACGATTAACCACTGTTATCAGTTGAGATAGGGTTTATTTATTGATGTATGCTTTTAGACGTACGATGGTGGAATAACTTTGCTTTTTAGGAAAATCCTCAAAAAATTATTTACCAGAAGAAAGGAAAAATAAATTTTACAGCAACAGCTGTTTCCAGGCGGTCCTCATCCAAAAATTATACCAGACCATCAATTATTAACTTTCATGATCAAACGAGAACGGGAGTTTTAGTTGTCGTCAGGTCGTAGAAGTACATTGGAGAAATTACATTTCCTTTAAACAGCATCCCCCAAAATAGTGAGGAAAAGAAATAAAAAGGAAAGGTTGCAGTCTTGGAACTTCCCAAGTGGTCCCCCATCCACGTACTATCCAAGCCCGACAATGCTTATCTTCCGTAATAGGACGAGAATATGTGTATCCATCGCGGTATGTTTGCAGATATGCATTGGTTGAATTACATTGCTTTTTAGCCAGTTCCCTCCAAGTTGCAACAAGAAATGAAAAATAAGGTTTACGGTAGCGGCAGTCTCCAGGCAGAGTACCATCCAAGTACTGCTCCAGTCCAATAACGGTTAACCACCGTGATCAGACAAGATAGGGTTTATTTATTGAGGTATGCTTTTAGACGAACTTTGGTGAAATAACTTTGGTTTTTAACCAGTTCAACAAAAAATTAGTCACCAGGAGAAATGAAACTTAAAGTTTGCGGCAGCGGCTGTTTCCAGGCGATCCAGCATTGAAAAACTATCCCAGACCATCAATTATCAATTTTCATGATCAAACCAGAACGGGAGTTTTCATTGTCCTAAGATCGTAGAATTACATTGGAGAAATTACTTTTCCTTTAAACAGCATCCCCTAAAATAGTAAGGAAAAGAAATAAAAAGGAAAGGTTGCAGCTCTGGAACTTCCCAAGTGGACCCCCATCTACGTACTATCCAAGCCCGACAATGCTTAACTTCCGTGATAGGACGAGAATATGTGTATCCATCGTGGTATGTTTGCACATATGCATTCGTTGAATTACATTGCATTTTAGCTAGTTTCCTCCAATTAAAATGCAAGAAGAAATGAAAAACAATGTTTGTGGCGACAGCTGACTCCAAACAGCGTACCATCCGAGTATTTCCCGACTCGATAACGATTAACCACTGTTATCAGTTGAGATAGGGTTTATTTATTGATGTATGCTTTTAGACGTACGATGGTGGAATAACTTTGCTTTTTAGGAAAATCCTCAAAAAATTATTTACCAGAAGAAAGGAAAAATAAATTTTACAGCAACAGCTGTTTCCAGGCGGTCCTCATCCAAAAATTATACCAGACCATCAATTATTAACTTTCATGATCAAACGAGAACGGGAGTTTTCGTTGTCGTCAGGTCGTAGAAGTACATTGCAGAAATTACATTTCCTTTAAACAGCATCCCCCAAAATAGTGAGGAAAAGAAATAAAAAGGAAAGGTTGCAGTCTTGGAACTTCCCAAGTGGTCCCCTATCCACGTACTATCCAAGCCCGACAATGCTTATCTTCCGTAATAGGACGAGAATATGTGTATCCATCGCGGTATGTTTGCAGATATGCATTGGTTGAATTACATTGCTTTTTAGCCAGTTCCCTCCAAGTTGCAACAAGAAATGAAAAATAAGGTTTACGGTAGCGGCAGTCCCCAGGCAGAGTACCATCCAAGTACTGCTCCAGTCCAATAACGGTTAACCACCGTGATCAGACAAGATAGGGTTTATTTATTGAGGTATGCTTTTAGACGAACGTTGGTGAAATAACTTTGGTTTTTAACCAGTTCAACAAAAAATTAGTCACCAGGAGAAATGAAACTTAAAGTTTGCGGCAGCGGCTGTTTCCAGGCGATCCAGCATTGAAAAACTATCCCAGACCATCAATTATCAATTTTCATGATCAAACCAGAACGGGAGTTTTCATTGTCCTAAGATCGTAGAATTACATTGGAGAAATTACTTTTCCTTTAAACAGCATCCCCTAAAATAGTAAGGAAAAGAAATGAAAAGGAAAGGTTGCAGCTCTGGAACTTCCCAAGTGGTGCCCCATCCACGTACTATCCAAGCCCGAGAATGCTTAACTTCCGTGATCGGACGGGAATATGTGTATCCATCGAGGTATGTTTGCAGATATGCTTTGGATGAATTACATTGCTTATTAGCCAGTTCTCTCCAACTAAATTCCATCAAGAAACAAAAATAATGTTTGTGCCAACAGGTCATTCCAAGCAAAAAACCATCCTAGTGTTGCCCTGACCCGATAAGGGTTTACCACTGTGATCAGTTTAGATACGGTTTAGTCATTCATGTATGCTTTTAGACGTACGTTGGTGGAATAATTTTAATTTTTAGCAAGATCCTCAAAAAATTATTTACCAGAAGAAAGGAAAAATAAATTTTTCAGCAACAGCTGTTTCCAGGCGGCCCTCATCCAAAAATTATCCCAGACCATCAATTAATAACTTTCATGATAAAACGAGAATGGGTGTTTTCATTGTCGTCAGGTCGTAGAAGTACATAGGAGAAATTACTTTTCCTTTTAACAGCATCCCCCAAAATACTGAGGAAAACAAATAAAAAGGAAAGGTTGCAGCCCTGGATATTCCCAAGTGGTCCCCCATCCACGTACTATCCAAGCCCGACAATGCTTAAGTTCCGTTATAGGACGAGAATATATGTATCCATCGTGGTATGTTTGCACATATGCATTCGTTGAATTACATTGCATTTCAGCCAGTTGCCTCCTATTAAGTTGCAAGAAGAAGTGAAAAATAATGTTTGCGGCGACAGCTAACTCCAAGCAGAGTACCATCCGAGTATTCCCCGACTGAATAACGATTATTCACTGTGATTAGTTGAGATAGGGTTTATTCATTGATGTATGCTTTTAGACGTACGTTGGTGGAATAACTTTGATTTTTAGCAAGATCCTCAAAAAATTATTTACGAGAAGAAAGGAAAAATAAATTTTACGGCAACACCTGTTTCCAGGAGGTCGTCATCCAAAAATTATCCCAGCAATCAATTATTAACTTTCATGATCAAACAATAACGGGAGTTTTCAATGTCGTAATGTCGTAGAAGTTCATTGGATAAAAATTACATTTCCTTTTAAGAAGAACCCCCAAAATAGTGAGAAAAAGAAATTAAAAGGAAAGGTTGCAGCCCTGGAAGTTCCCAAGTGGTCCCCCATCCACGTACTATCCAAACCCGACAATGCTTAACTTCCGTGACAGGAGGAGGATATGTGCATCCATCGCCCTATATTTGCAGTTATGCATTGGTTGAATTACATTGCTTTTTAGTCAGTTCCCTCCAACTAAGTTGCAACAATAATTGAAAAATAAGGTTTACGGAAGCGGCTGTCTCCAGGCAGAGAACCATCCAAGTACTGCTCCAGTCCGATAACGGTTAACCACTGTGATCAGTTTAGATACGGTTTATTCATTGATGTATGCTTTTAGACATACGTTGGTGGAATAACTTTGCTTTTTAGCCAGTTCAACAAAAAATTAATTACCAGGAGAAAACAAATTTAAAATTTACGGCAGCGGCTGTTTCCAGGCGATCCATCATCCAAAAACTATCCCAGACCATCAATTATCAATTTTCATGATCAAAGCAGAACGGGAGTTTTCATTGTCCTAAGATCGTAGATTTACATTGGAGAAATTACTTTTTCTTTAAACAGCACCCCCCAAAATAGTTAGGAAAACAAATAAAAAGGAAAGTTTACGGCCCTAGAAATTTCCAATGGGCCCCCCATCCACGAACTGTCCAAGCCCGACAATGCTTAACTTCCGTGATCGGACGAGAATATGTGTATCCATCGTGGTATGTTTGCAGATAGGCATTCGATAAATTACATTGCTTTTTAGCCAGTTCTCTCCAACTAAATTCCATCAAGAAATGAAAAATAATGTTTGTGGCAAACAGGTGATTCCAAGCAGAGTACCATCCTAGTGTTGCCCCGAACCGATAACGGTTAACCAGCGTGATCTGACGAGATATGGTTTAGTCATTCATGTATGCTTTTAGACGTACGTTGGTGGAATAACTTTGCTTCTTAGCTAGATCCTCAAAAACTTATTTACCAGAAGAAAGAAAAATAAATTTTACGGCAACAGCTGTTTCCAGGCGGTCCTCATATAAAAATTATCCCTGACCATCCGTTATTAACTTCCATCATCAAACGAGAATGGGAGTTTTCATTGTTGTAAAGTCGTAGAGGTACATTGTAGAAATTACTTTTCCTTTTAACAGCATTCCCCAAAATAGTGAGGAAAAGAAATAAAAAGGAAAGTTTGAGGCCCTAGAATTTCCCAAGTGGTCCCCCATCCACGTACTATCCAAGCCTGACAATGCTTAACTTCCGTGATAGGACGATAATATGTGTATCCATCGCGGTATGTTGGCGGATATGCATTGGTTGAATTACATTGCTTTTTAGCCAGTTCCCTCCAAGTAAGTTGCAACAAGAAATGAAAAATAAGGTTTACGGAAACAGCTGTCTCCAGGCAGAGTACCATCCAAGTACCGCTCCAATCTGATAACGGTTAACCACCGTGATCAGACGAGATAGGGTTAATTTATTGAGGTATGCTTTCAGACGTACGTTGGTGAAATAACTTTGCTTTTTAGCCAGATCCTCAAAAAATTATCTACCCGATGAAAGGAAAAATAAATTTTACGGCAACAGCTGTTTCCAGGCGGTCCTCATCCAAAAATTATCCCAGACCATCAATTATTAACTTTCATGATCAAACGAGAACGGGAGTTTTCGTCGTCGTAAGGTCGTAAAAGTACATTGTAGAAATTACATTTCCTTTATACAGCATCCCCCAAAGTAGTGAGGAAAAGAAATAAAAAGGAAAGGTTGCATCCCTGGAATTTCCCAATTGGTCTCCGATCCACGTACTACCCAAGACCGATAAAAATTATCCCAGACCATAATATATTAACTTTCATGGTCAAACAAGAACGGGAGTTTTCAATGTCGTAATGTCGTAGAAGTTCATTGGATTAAAATTACATTTCCTTTTAAGAAGAACCCCCAAAATAGTGAGGTAAAGAAATAAAAAGGAAAGGTTGCAGCCCTGGAAGTTCCCAAGTGGTCCCCCATCCACGTACTATCCAAGCCCGACAATGCTTAACTTCCATGACAGCTGGAGGATATGTGTATCCATCGCCCTATATTTTCAGATATGCATTGGTTGAATTACATTGCTTTTTAGTCAGTTCCCTGCAAGTAAGTTGCAACAAGAAATGAAAAATAAGGTTTACGGAAGCGGCTGTCTCCAGGCAGAGTACCATCCAAGTACTGCTCCAGTCTGATAACGGTTAACCACCGTGATCAGACGAGATAGGGTTTATTTAATGAGGTATGCTTTTAGACGTACGTTGGTGAAATAACTTTGCTTTTTAGCCAGATCCTCAAAAAATTATTTACCAGAAGAAAGAAAAAATAAATTTTACGGCAACAGCTGTTTCCAGGCGGTCCTCATCCAAAAATTATCCCAGACCATGAATTACCAACTTTCAGGATTAAACCAGAACGGGAGTTTTCATTGTCGTAAATTCGTAGAAGTACATTGGAGAAATTACTTTTCCTTTTAACAGCATCCCCAAAAATAGTGAGGGATAGAAATAAAAAGGAAAGTTTACGGCCCAAAAAATTTCCAAGTGGCCCTTCATCAACGTACAGTCCAAGCCCGACAATGCTTAACTTCCGTGTTCGGACGAGAATATGTGTATCCATCGTGGTATGTTTGCAGATTGGCATTCGATAAATTACATTGCTTTTTAACCAGTTCTCTCCAACTAAATTCCATCAAGAAATGAAAAATAATGTTTGTGGCAACAGGTGATTCCAAGTAAATTCGTAGAAGTACATTGGAGAAATTACTTTTCCTTTTAACAGCATCCCCAAAAACAGTGAGGGATAGAAATAAAAAGGAAAGTTTACGGCCCTAGAATTTTCCAAGTAACCCCCCATCCACGTACAGTCCAAGCCCGACAATGCTTAACTTCCGTGAAATGAAATGAAATGAAATGAAAAATAATGTTTGTGGCAACAGGTGATTCCAAGTAAATTCGTAGAAGTACATTGGAGAAATTACTTTTCCTTTTAACAGCATATCCAAAAATAGTGAGGGATAGAAATAAAAAGGAAAGTTTACGGCCCTAGAATTTTCCATATGGCCCCCCATCCACGTACAGTCCAAGCCTGACAATGCTTAACTTCCGTGATCGGACGAAAATATGTGTATCCATCGTGGTATGTTTCCAGATAGTCATTCGATAAATTACATTGCTTTTTAGCCAGTTCTCTCCAACTAAATTCCATCAAGAAATGAAAAATAATGTTTGTGGCAACAGGTGATTCCAAGCATAGTACAATCCTTGTGTTGCCCCGAACCGATAACGGTTAACCAGCGTGTTCAGACGAGATATGGTTTAGTCATTCATGTATGCTTTTAGACGTACGTTGGTGGAATAACTTTGCTTTTTAGCCAGATCCTCAAAAAATTATATACCAAAAGAAAGAAAAATAAATTTTACGGCAACAGCATTATCCAGGCGGTCCTCATCTAAAATTTATCCCAGAACATCAGTTATTAACTTTCATGATCAAACGAGAACAGGAGTTTTCATTGTCCTAAGATCGTAGAAGTACATTGGAGAAACAACTTTTCCTTTGAACAGCATCCCCCAAAATAGTAAGGAAAAGAAATAAATAGGAAAGGTTGCGACCCTAGAATTTCCCAAGTGGTCCCCCATCCACGTACTATCCAAACCAGACAATGCTTAACTTCCGTGGTAGGACGAGAATATGTGTATCTATCGCGGTATATTTGCAGATGTGAATTGGTTGAATTACATTGATTTTTAACCAGTTCCCTCCAAGTAAGTTGCAACAAGAAATGAAATATAAGGTTTACGGGAGCGGCTGTCACCAGGCAGAGTACCATCCAAGTACTGCACCAGTCAGATAACGGTTAACCACCGTAATCAGACGAGATAGGGTTTATTTATTGAGGTAGGTACAATCCAAACCCGACAATGCTTAACTTCCGTGATAGGACGAGAATATGTGTATCTATCCCGGTAAATTTGTAGATGTGAATTGGTTGAATTACATTGCTTTTTAACCAGTTCCCTCCAAGTAAGTTGCAACAAGAAATGAAATATAAGGTTTACGGGAGTGGCTGTCACCAAGGAGGGTACCATCCAAGTACTGCACCAGTCAGGTAACGGTTTACCACCGTGATCAGACAAGATAGGGTTTATTTAATGAGGTATGCTTTTAGACGTACGTTGGTGAAATAACTTTGCTTTTTAGCCAGTTCAACAAAAAATTAGTCACCAGGAGAAATGAAAAATAAAGTTTGCGGCAGCGGCTGTGTCCAGGAGATCCATCATCCAAAATCTATCCCAGACCATTAATTATCAATTTTCATGATCAAACTAGAACGGGAGTTTTAATTGTCGTAAGATCGTAGAAGTACATTGGAGAAATTACTTTTCCTTTAAACAGCATCCCCCAAAATAGCGAGGAAAAGAAATAAAAAGGAAAGGTTGCGGCCCTGGAAGTTCCAAAGTGGTCCCCCATCCACGTACTATGCAAGCCTGACAATGCTTAAATTACGTGATAGGAGGAAGATATGTGTATCCATCGCCGTTTGTTTGCAGATATGAATTGGTTGAATTACATGACATTTTAGCCGGTTCCCTCCAAGTAAGTTAAAACAAGAAATGAAAAATAAGGTTTACGAAAATGGCTGTCTCCAGGCAAAGTACCATGCCAGTGTTACCCCGACCCTATAACGGTTAACCAACGTGATCAGACGAGATACGATTTAGTCATTCATGTATCCTTTTAGACGTACATTGGTGGAATAACTTGGCTTTTTAGCCAGATCCTCAAAAAATTATATACCAAAAGAAAGAAAAATAAATTTTACGGCAACAGCATTATCCAGGCGGTCCTCATCTAAAAATTATCCCAAAACATCAGTTATTAACTTTCATGATCAAACGAGAACAGGAGTTTTCCTTGTCGTAAGGCCGTAGGAGTACGTTGGAAGAATTACTTTTTCTTTTAACAGCATCCCCTTTAATAGTGCGTAAAAGAAATACAAAATAATAGTTGTGGCCCTGGAAGTTCCCAAGGGGTCCCCCATCCACGTACTATCCAAGCCCGACAATGCTTTACTTCCGTGATCGGACGGGAATATGTGTATCCATCGTGATATGTTTGCAGATACTTATTGGATATATTACGTTGATTTTAGCCAGGTCTCTCCAACTAAGTTGCATCAAGAAATGAAAAATAATGTTTGTGGCAACACGTGATTCCAAGCAGAGTACCATCCGAGTGTTGCCCCGACCCGATAGCGGTTAACCACCGTTATAACACGTGATAGGATTTAGTCATTCATGTATGCTTTTAGACGTACGTTGGTGGAATAACTTCTCTTTTTAGCCAGATCCTCAAAAAATTATTTACCAGAAGAAAGAAAAATATACTTTACGGTAACAGCTCTTTCCAGGCGGTCCTCGTCTAAAAATTATCCCAGACCATCAATAATTACCTTTCATGATCAAACGAGAACAGGAGTTTTTATTGTACTAAAATCGTAGAATTACATTGGAGAAATTACTTTACCTTTAAACAGCGTCCCCCAAAATAGTGAGTTAAAGAAATAAAAAGGAAAGGTTGCAGCCCTGGAACTTCACAAGCGGTCCCCGATCCATGTACTATCCAAGCCCGACAATGCTTCACTTCCGTGATCGGACGGGAATATGTGTATCCATCGTGATATGTTTGCAGATACTTATTGGATATATTACGTTGATTTTAGCCAGGTCTCTCCAACTAAGTTGCATCAAGAAATGAAAAATAATGTTTGTGGCAACACGTGATTCCAAGCAGAGTACCATCCGAGTGTTGCCCCGACCCGATAGCCAGTTTTTAGCCAAATATACCTTACGCCTCTTTTTAGCCAGATCCTCAAAAAATTATTTACCAGAAGAAAGAAAAATATACTTTACGGTAACAGCTCTTTCCAGGCGGTCCTCGTCTAAAAATTATCCCAGACCATCCATAATTACCTTTCATGATCAAACGAGAACAGGAGTTTTTATTGTACTAAAATCGTAGAATTACATTGGAGAAATTACTTTACCTTTAAACAGCGTCCCCCAAAATAGTGGATTAAAGAAATAAAAAGGAAAGGTTGCAGCCCTGGAACTTCACAAGCGGTCCCCGATCCATGTACTATCCAAGCCCGACAATGCTTCACTTCCGTGATATGTGTATCCATCGTGATATGTTTGCAGATACTTATTGGATATATTACGTTGATTTTAGCCAGGTCTCTCCAACTAAGTTGCATCAAGAAATGAAAAATAATGTTTGTGGCAACACGTGATTCCATACAGAGTACCATGCGAGTGTTGCCCCGACCCGATAACGGTTAACCACCGCGATCAGATGAGATAGGATTTAGTCATTCATGTATGCATTTAGACGTACGTTGGTGGAATAACTTTACTTTTTTGGCAGATCCACAAAAAATTATTTACCAGAAGAAAGAAAAATATACTTTACGGCAGCAGCTGTTTCCAGGCGGTCCTTATTTGAAAATAATTCCAGACCATGAATTATTGACTTTCATGATCAAACGAGAACGGAAGTTTTTATTGTCGTAAGGCCGTAGAAGTACGTTGGAGGAATTACTTTTCCTTTAAACAGCATCCCCTAAAATAGTGAGGAAAAGAAATAAAAAGGAAAGGTTGCAGCTCTGGAACTTCCCAAGTGGTCCCCCATCCACGTAATATCAAAGCCCGACAATGCTTAACTTTTGTGACAGGAGGAGGATATGTGTATCCATCGCCGTATGCTTGCGGATATGCATTGGTTGAATTACATTGCTTTTTAGTCCGTTCCCTCCAAGTAAGTTGCTACAAGATATGAAAAATAAGGTTTACGGAAGCAGCTGTCTCCAGGCAGAGTACCATCCAAGTACTGCTCCAGTCCGATAACGGTTAACCACCGTGATCAGACGAGATAGGGTTTATTTATTGAGGTATGCTTTTAGACGTACGTTGGTGAAATAATTATCCTTTTTAGCCAGTCCAACAAAAAGTTAGTCACCAGGAGAAATGAAAAATACAGTTTACGGCAGCGGCTGTTTTCTGGCGATCCATTATCCAAAAACTATCCCAGTCCATCAATTATCAATTTTCATGATCAAACCAGAACGGGAGTTTTCATTGTCCTAAGATCGTAGAATTACATTGGAGAAATTACTTTTCCTTTAAACAGCATCCCCTAAAATAGTAAGGAAAAGAAATAAAAAGGAAAGGTTGCAGCTCTGGAACTTCCCAAGTGGACCCCCATCCACGTACTATCCAAGCCCGACAATCCTTAACTTCCGTGATAGGACGAGAATATGTGTATCCATCGTGGTATGTTTGCACATATGCATTCGTTGAATTACATTGCATTTTAGCTAGTTTCCTCCAATTAAAATGCAAGAAGAAATGAAAAACAATGTTTGTGGCGACAGCTGACTCCAAGCAGCGTACCATCCGAGTATTTCCCGACTCGATAACGATTAACCACTGTTATCAGTTGAGATAGGGTTTATTTATTGATGTATGCTTTTAGACGTACGATGGTGGAATAACTTTGCTTTTTAGGAAAATCCTCAAAAAACTATTTACCAGAAGAAAGGAAAAATAAATTTTACAGCAACAGCTGTTTCCAGGCGGTCCTCATCCAAAAATTATCCCAGACCATCAATTATTAACTTTCATGATCAAACGAGAACGGGAGTTTTCGTTGTCGTCAGGTCGTAGAAGTACATTGGAGAAATTACATTTCCTTTAAACAGCATCCCCCAAAATAGTGAGGAAAAGAAATAAAAAGGAAAGGTTGCAGTCTTGGAACTTCCCAAGTGGTCCCCTATCCACGTACTATCCAAGCCCGACAATGCTTATCTTCCGTAATAGGACGAGAATATGTGTATCCATCGCGGTATGTTTGCAGATATGCATTGGTTGAATTACATTGCTTTTTAGCCAGTTCCCTCCAAGTTGCAACAAGAAATGAAAAATAAGGTTTACGGTAGGGCAGTCTCCAGGCAGAGTACCATCCAAGTACTGCTCCAGTCCAATAACGGTTAACCACCGTGATCAGACAAGATAGGGTTTATTTATTGAGGTATGCTTTTAGACGAACGTTGGTGAAATAACTTTTGTTTTTAACCAGTTCAACAAAAAATTAGTCACCAGGAGAAATGAAACTTAAAGTGTGCGGCAGCGGCTGTTTCCAGGCGATCCAGCATTGAAAAACTATCCCAGACCATCAATTATCAATTTTCATGATCAAACCAGAACGGGAGTTTTCATTGTCATAAGATCGTAGAATTACATTGGAGAAATTACTTTTCCTTTAAGCAGCATCCCCCAAAATGCTGAGGAAAAGAAATAAAAAGGAAAGGTTGCAGCCCTGGAACTTCCCAAGTGGTCCCCCATCCACGTACTATCCAAGCCCGACAATGCCTAACTTCCGTGATCGGACGAGAATACGTGTATCCATCGTGGTATGTTTGCAAATATGCATTTGATAAATTACATTGCTTTTTAGTAAGATCTCCCCAATTAAGTTGCAGGATAAAATGAAAAATAATGTTTGTGGCAACAGCTGGCTCCAAGCAGAGTACCATCAGAGTATTGCCGCGACACGATAACGGTTAACCACCGTGATCAGACGAGATAGGGCTTATTCGTTGATGTATGATTTTACACGTACGTTGGTGGAATAACTTTGCTTTTTAGCCTGATCCTCAAAATATTATTTACCAGAAGAAAGGAAAAATAAATTTTACGGCAACAGCTGTTTCCAGGCATTCCTCATCCAAAAAATATCCCAGACTAGCAATTATTAACTTTAACGATCAAACGAGAACGGGAGTTTTCATTGTCGTCAGTTCGTAGAAGTACATTGGAGAAATTACATTTCCTTTTAACAACATCCCCCAAAATAGTGAGGAAAAGAAATAAAAAGGAAAGTTTGCGGCCCTAGAATTTCCCAAGTGGTCCCTCACCAACGTACTCTCAAAGCCCGACAATGCTTAACTTCCGTGATAGGACGAAAATATGTGTATCCATCGCGGTATGTTGGCAGATATGCATTGGTTAAATTACATTGCTTTTTAGCCAGTTCTCTCCAATTAAGTTGCATCAAGAAATGAAAAATAATGTTTGTGGCAACAGGTGATTCCAAGCAGAGTACCATCCGAGTGTCGCCCGACCCGATGACAGTTAACCAGCGTGATCAGACGAGATATGGTTTAGTCATTCATGTATGCATTTAGACGTACCTTGGTGGAATAACTTTGCTTTTTAGCCAGATCCTCAAAAAATTATTTACCAGAAGAAAGGAAAAATAAATTTTAAGGCAACAGCTGTTTCCAGGCGGTGCTCATCCAAAAATTGTCCCAGACAATCAATTATTAACTTTCATGATTAAACGAGAACGGGAGTTTTCATTATAGTAAGGTCGTAGAAGTACATTGGAGAAATTACATTTCCTTTAAACAGCATCCCCCAAAATAGTGAGGAATAGAAATAAAAAGGAAAGATTGCAGCCCTGGAACTTCCCAAGTGGTCCCCCATCCACGTACTACCCAAGCCCGACAATGCTTAACTTCCGTAATAGGACGAGAATATGTGTATCCATCGCGGTATGTTTGCAGATATGCATTGGTTGAATTACATTGCTTTTCAGCCAGTTCCCTCCAGGTTGCAACAAGAAATGAAAAATAAGGTTTACGGAAACGGCTGTCTCCAGGCAGAGTACCATTTAAGTACTGCTCCAGTCCAATAACGGTTAACCACCGTGATCAGACAAGATAGAGTTTATTTATTGAGGTATGCTTTTAGACGTACGTTGGTAAAATAACTTTGCTTTTTAGCCAGTTCAACAAAAATTAGTCACCAGGTGAAATGAAAAATAAAAGTTTACGGCAGCGGCTGTTTCCAGGCGATCGATCATCGAAAAACTATCCCAGACCATCAATTATCAATTTTATTGATCAAACCAGAACGGGAGTTGTCATTGTCCTAAGACCGTAGAATTACATTGGAGAAATTACTTTTCCTTGAAACAGCATCCCCCAAAATGCTGAGGAAAAGAATTAAAAAGGAAAGGTTGCAGCCCTGGAACTTCCCAAGGGGTTCCCCATCCACGTACTATCCAAGCCCGACAATGCTTAACTTCCGTGATCGGACGAGAATATGTGTATCCATCGTGGTATATTTCCAAATATGCAGTTGATAAATTACATTGCTTTTTAGTCAGATCTCCCCAATTAAGTTGCAGGATAAAATGAAAAATAATGTTTGTGGCAACAGCTGGCTCCAAGCAGAGTACCATCAGAGTATTGCCGCGACACGATAACGGTTAACCACCGTGATCTGACGAGATAGGGTTTATTGGTTGATGTATGATTTTACACGTACGTTGGTGGAATAACTTTGCTTTTTAGCCTGATCCTCAAAAAATTATTTACCAGAAGAAAGGAAAAATAAATTTTACGGCAACAGCTGTTTCCAGGCATTCCTCATCCAAAAAATATCCCAGACTAGCAATTATTAACTTTAACGATCAAACGAGAACGGGAGTTTTCATTGTCGTCAGTTCGTAGAAGTACATTGGAGAAATTACATTTCCTTTTAACAACATCCCCCAAAATAGTGAGGAAAAGAAATAAAAAGGAAAGTTTGCGGCCCTAGAATTTCCCAAGTGGTCCCTCACCAACGTACTCTCAAAGTCCGACAATGCTTAACTTCCGTGATAGGACGAAAATATGTGTATCCATCGCGGTATGTTGGCAGATATGCATTGGTTGAATTACATTGCTTTTTAGCCAGTTCTCTCCAATTAAGTTGCATCAAGAAATGAAAAATAATGTTTGTGGCAACAGGTGATTCCAAGCAGAGTACCATCCGAGTGTCGCCCGACCCGATGACAGTTAACCAGCGTGATCAGACGAGATATGGTTTAGTCATTCATGTATGCATTTAGACGTACCTTGGTGGAATAACTTTGCTTTTTAGCCAGATCCTCAAAAAATTATTTACCAGAAGAAAGGAAAAATAAATTTTAAGGCAACAGCTGTTTCCAGGCGGTGCTCATCCAAAAATTGTCCCAGACAATCAATTATTAACTTTCATGATTAAACGAGAACGGGAGTTTTCATTATCGTAAGGTCGTAGAAGTACATTGGAGAAATTACATTTCCTTTAAACAGCATCCCCCAAAATAGTGAGGAATAGAAATAAAAAGGAAAGATTGCAGCCCTGGAACTTCCCAAGTGGTCCCCCATCCACGTACTACCCAAGCCCGACAATGCTTAACTTCCGTAATAGGACGAGAATATGTGTATCCATCGCGGTATGTTTGCAGATATGCATTGGTTGAATTACATTGCTTTTCAGCCAGTTCCCTCCAGGTTGCAACAAGAAATGAAAAATAAGGTTTACGGAAACGGCTGTCTCCAGGCAGAGTACCATTTAAGTACTGCTCCAGTCCAATAACGGTTAACCACCGTGATCAGACAAGATAGAGTTTATTTATTGAGGTATGCTTTTAGACGTACGTTGGTGAAATAACTTTGCTTTTTAGCCAGTTCAACAAAAATTAGTCACCAGGTGAAATGAAAAATAAAAGTTTACGGCAGCGGCTGTTTCCAGGCGATCGATCATCGAAAAACTATCCCAGACCATCAATTATCAATTTTATTGATCAAACCAGAACGGGAGTTGTCATTGTCCTAAGACCGTAGAATTACATTGGAGAAATTACTTTTCCTTTAAACAGCATCCCCCAAAATGCTGAGAAAAAGAAATAAAAAGGAAAGGTTGCAGCCGTGGAACTTCCCAAGGGGTCCCCCATCCACGTACTATCCAAGCCCGACAATGCTTAACTTCCGTGATCGGACGAGAATATGTGTATCCATCGTGGTATATTTCCAAATATGCAGTTGATAAATTACATTGCTTTTTAGTCAGATCTTCCCAATTAAGTTGCAGGATAAAATGAAAAATAATGTTTGTGGCAACAGCGGGCTCCAAGCAGAGTACCATCAGAGTATTGCCACGACACGATAACGTTTAACCACCGTGATCAGACGAGATAGGTCGTATTCGTTGATGTATGTTTTTACACGTACGTTGGTGGAATAACTTTGCCTTTTCGCCAGTTTCTCAAACAATTAATTACCAGAAGAAAAGAAAAATAAATTTTACGGCAACGGCTGTTTCCAAGCACTCCCTCATCCAAGAACTATCCCAGATCAGCAATTAGTAACTTTCATGATCAAACGAGAACGGGAGTTTTCATTGTCGTAAGGTCGTAGAAGTATATTGGAGAAATTATATTTCCTTTAAACAGCATCCCCCAAAATAGTGAGGAAAAGAAATAAAAAGGAAAGGTTGCCGCCCTGGAAGTTCCCAATTGGTACCCCATCCACGTACTATCCAAGACCGACAATGCTTAACTTCCGTGATCGGACGAGAATATCTGTATCCATCCCGGTATGTTTGCAAATATGCATTCGATAAATTACATTGCTTTTTAGTCAGATCTCCCAAATTAAGTTAAGAGATAAAATGAAAAATAATGTTCATGATCAAACGAGGACGGGTGTTTTTATAATCGTTCGGCCGTAGAAGTTATAGTTAGAGGTTGAAGAATTACTCGTCTTTATAACAAGATCCCCCCAAAATAGTGAAGAAATAAAATAAAAATGGAAGGGTGCGGCCCTGGAAGTTCCCAGGTGGTCCCCCATCCAAGTACTATCCAAGCCAAAAAATGCTTATCTTCCGTGATTGGACGAGAATATGTGTATCCATTGTGGTATATCTACAGGTATGCATTGGTTGAGTAACATTGCTTTTAAGTCAGTTCCCTCCAAATAACTTACAACAAGAAATGAAATATAATGTTTACGTGCACGTTTATTTCCAGGCGGTCCCTCATTCAAGGAATTTCCCAGACCATCAATTATTAACTTCCATGATCAAACGAGAGCGGGTGTTTTCAATGTGGTACGGTTGTAGAAATACGTTGGAGGAATCACTTTTCAATTTAACAAGATCCCCCCTCCCCCCCCCCCCCAAAAAAAAAAAAAAAAATAGTGAAGAAAAGAATTAAAAATGGAAAGTTACGTACCTGGAAGGTCCCAAGTGGTCCTCCATCTAAATACTATCCAAGCCCAAAAATGCTTAAATTACTCGATTGGACGAGAATATGTGTATCCATTGTCCTATGTTTCCAGATGTGCATTGGTTGAATTACATCGCCTTTTAGCCAGTTCCCTCCAAATAAATTACAACAAAAAATAAAAAATAATGTTTACGGCAACGGCTGTTTCTGACCTGGAGCTTTCTAAGTGCTCGCCCATCCAAGTACTATCCAAACCAGAAGATGCTTAACCTCCGTGATTGGACAAGAATATGTGTATCCATTGTGGTATGTTTGCAGATATGCATTGGTTTAATTGTATTGCTTTTTTTTTAAATCTTAACTACCATGATCTGAAGAGAGTGGGTGTATTCATTGAGTTATGCTTTTAGACGTACGTTGGTGGAAATATTAGCTAGCCAGTTCCTCAAAACATTGGGTCCGAGAAGAAATGAAAAAATAAAGTTTATCTGTGATCGGACGAAAATGGGTGTATCCATTGCGGTATGGTTATAGATGCACATTGGATGAATTACTTTGCTCTTTAAAGGGTTCCCCCAAATTAGTTACGAGAAGAAATGAGGAAGGAAGTTGACGGCACCGGGTGTTCGTAGGTGGTCTCCTATCCAAGTACCATCCCAGCCAGTCAATCCTTAAATTTCATGATCAAACGAGTACGGGAGTATTCATTGTGGTATGTTTGTAGAGGTACGTTGGTGGACTTTCTTTACCTTTTAACCTGTTTCCTCAAAGTTAGTTTCCAGGCGGTACTCAAACAAATCACCATCCCAATCTCTCAATGCTTAACTACCGTCTCCCATTCAAGTACTATCCACGCCTAACAATGCATGACTTCCATGATCAACCGAGAACGGCTGCATTCATTGTGCTACGGTCGTTGAAGTACGTTGGAGGAATTACTTTTCAATTTAATAAGTTTCCCTAAAAATAATGAGGAAAAGAAAGAAAAAAGGATGTTTACGGCACTGGTTGTTCCCATGTGGTCCCCCATCGTAGTGCTATCCCTGCCCGAGAATGCTTAACTTCTGTGATTGTGGGAGAATGGGTTTATTTATTGTGGTATGTCTGGGTAGTCCCACATACAAGTACTGTCCCGGCCCGATTATGTTTAAATAACCTGATCAGACGAAAAAGAGTGTACACATTGTGGCTTGGTCGGAGACGTACGTTGGTGGAATTACTTTTTAACAAGTTCCCCTTAAGTTAGTTACGACAAAAAATGAAAAAGGAAATTATTGGCACCGGATGTTCCCAAGTGGTCCATATACTATCCCAGCCCGATAATGCTTAACTACTGCGGTCGGACGAGAATGGGTGTATCAAGTGGTCCCCCAACCATATGGGTGTAGCAAGTGAAGCATTGGCGAGCTGAAATAGTACTTGGAATGGGAATAACCTGGGAACTCCTGGTGCTGTAAACTTCCCTTTTTATTTTTCAGGGTAACCGATTTGGAGAGAATAGATTTAAAAAGAAAAACAACGTACGTATACGACCATACCACAATGAAAACACCCGTTCTGGTCTGATCACGGTAGTTAACCAATGTCGGGTCAGAATAGTACTTGGATGTTGGACCGCCCGTGAACACTCGGTGCCGTAGTCTTCCTATTTCCTCCCTTCCCGTCACTAATTTGGAGGGAAGTGGTAAAAAAGCAATGTAATTACACCAACACACGTCTTCAAACCACAATGAATACACCCATTATCGTCCAATCGCAGAACTTAAGCATTGTTGGGTTGGGACAGTACTTTCGTGCGGTAGTGCCTGAGAACACCCAGTGCCGTAAACTTCCTTTATTTATTTTTCTCGCAACTAATTTTGAGGGAACTTGTTAAAAAAAAAGTAATTTCATCAACGTACGCCTACGACAAACCAAAATGAATACACCATTTCTAGTCTGATCCCAGTATTTAAGCATGGATGGGCCGGGATAGTGCTTGGATAGGGAACCGTCTGGCAACAACCGGTGCCATAGTCCTCTTTTTCACCTCTTCCCGTAACTAATTTGGAGGGAACTGGTTAAAAAGCAATGTAATTCCACCTACGCACGTTTACAAACAAACCACAATGAATGCACCCATTCTCGTCTGATCACAGAAGTTAAGCATTGTCAAGCCGGGATGGTACTTGGATGGGGGACAACCTGGGAATACCCAGTGCTGTAATCTTTCTTTTTCATTTCGCTAACGTACGTCTACGACCATACCACAATGAATATATCTGTTCTCGTTTAAGCATGCAATTAAGCATTGATGGACTGGAATAGTGATTTTTGGGGTACTGCCTACAAACTAACTTTGAGGGAACAGGTTAAAAGGCAAAGAAAGTGTACCAACGTGCCTCTACGAACATACTACAATGATTACACACGTTTTTGTCTGATCACGGTAGTTAAGCAATGTCGGGTCAGAATAGTACTTGGATGTGGGACCGCTTGGGAGCACTAATTTCTGTAATCTTGTTGACGTGTTGTTTTTGGTACGTATTTAATGTTATGCAGCATTCTTACACAACCAATTAATTTGTGGTCTCCAAGTGAAAGTAGCTCAATGCTGACTTTAGATATCGTTGATGGATTATTTGTTAAAATAATATCAATAAGTGTTTCTGTTGTTTGTGTGATTCATGTTTGGGCGTTTGTCATTTGTTCAAAAGTATTTGTGTCAATAATTAATTTCAGATCTTTATTATCGTCCTTTTTAAGATAATTGGAGTGAAATCTCCGAGGGTGATGATCTATTTATTCCCTTTCTGTGCTGATAATAAGGTGTCATTAAAAACATCATTAAAGTTTTTCGCTAAATATTTTGATCTTTTTGGTGGTCTGTAATAACAAGCTACAAGTATTGATTTTGTATACCGTATTTCCTCTAATAAACGCCGCGGCGTTTATTACAAATTGCAGAGTTTGGATGCAGCGTTTGATAGAGGGCGGCGTTTATCAGAGGGCGGCGTTTATTACAAAATGAAAAATCAAATAAAAACAGACTTTAAACAACAATGTTTTCTCTTCCTAAAAAACTGTCTAAGCTAATAGCATTTTACATTGAAATTGACGGTAATCACGTGCACGCAATCGTAAATGGTAAAAAAGAAGTACGAGAAAAACAATATTCGTTTTTATCTTTAGTTGTGGAAGAATTTGTTGATAGAAAACAAGTCCAACTCGTGTAAACTATTTTTTGTTGCTTGTTTAGTCTGTTTTCTAATAAACGCCGCTTTTCAAGATGCGGCGTTTATTAGAAGGCGGCGTTTATTAGAGGGCGGCGTTTATTACAAATGCTTGGCTATACGTGCGGCGTTTAATAGAGGGAGGCGTTTATCAGAGGGCGGCGTTTATTAGAGGAAATACGGTATTTGAAAAACATTTCCAGCCATGATCATTCTATAGAACTTCTTTCAAATTCAGTTCTACGTTTCCATGTTAATCCATTGTTAATATAAAAACCAACTCTTCCTCCATATCTTTTCTCGCGGTGTCTTGAAATAAAATCGTTACCTCTGATTTCGTAGAGGCTACTATCAGCAGTGTTTCAGTTAAAGCAAAAACATCAGTCTGTTTGTGAGTTTGTAGAAAGAGTTGAAGTGTTGGAAGATTTCCCATTATACCACGTACATTTTGATGTAAAATCTTTAATCATGTAGTTTTAAAAAAGCTTTTCAAACCATTTACATTATCATTATACACCACCACAGCCCTACCAGGCAAACATAACACAAGCCGGATCGAAAGCATGATTGCTCGCCACGACGCCATCATGAAAATTTCATGAGCTAATAAAACAGTTGATTAATTTAATGTATGAACCTAATCTTCCCCAAATTATGTGCAAACCATAATTAAATATTGGGACAATCATCGCTATCAACTTTTATTACCAGTTTTATCCAGTTTATTGTACATTGGCAAAATTTAAGATATTAGTGCGTTTAGGCGTATGTAACATGTGTGTCACAAAATTAATGTACCAAATAGCCCCCAAAGTGTGTAAAAACCATAAATGCATGTTAGTGCCCATGTCCTCATGAACTCCTATTGCCAGTTTTCCTCACCAACACCGTACAATCGCCACATTATAGATATTTTGGCTAAATCAGGCCGTTTTAGGCCGTTTCAATGGATGTAACATGTGTGTCATAAAATGTTCGTTACAAATCGCCACCATATTGGGAGGAAACTATAGTGGCATTTTTGGACCATTCTCCTCATGAACTTCTATTGCCAGTTTTCGCCACCAACATCGTACAATCGCCAAATTATAGGTATTTTGACTGAATCTGGCTGAATCTGTCACAAAATGTACTTACCAAATATTGCACCCAAATTGTATTAAAACCATTGTTCTATGTTGGGACCATTGTTTTCAGGAACTTCTGTTGCTAGTTTTCGTCACCAACAGTGTACAATCACCAAACTATAAGTATTTTGCGTTAAAGAAGCCGTTATAGGCCGTTTCAGTGGATTTAACATGTGTGTCACATAATATACGTGCCATTTCGCTTCCATATTGTGAGGAAACCATAGCTGCATCTTGGGACTATTGTCCTATTGAACTTCTATGGTTTTCCTACAAAGAGCGTACAATTGTTGAATTTTAGGCATTTTGGCCAAATCACGTCGTATTAGGCCGTTTTAACGTATTAAACATGTATGTCTCAAAATGTACGTACCAAATAGACCCCAAATGTTAGAACTATTGTCCTAGGGGCTTTAATTATTTTAAATACATGGAACTTTGAAACTGAGAGGAAGTTGGGGAAAAAATAATGACTTGATTAAGAACCAAATAACAGATATGAGAAGTGCTCTCTACAGTAACTTGTAAAGAAACATATATTCAAGTCTCCCTGTAAATATAAATTAGTTGTACGCAACAACATATAATTCCAATCATGTAAACAGAAAAGAATGCATAAAGAAACAGTCTGTCCAAAATTTGTGCGATAATTTTCCATTCTTGTTGTATGGATTCAGCGGTTTCAGTATCAAACATACTTCGAAGCAAAATATTTAAATGGCTATTTAACAATCTTTCGCTTTGATATCCAAATCTTTCGGGGTTACAAACTTTTCTTTGAGGTGTTGTAAGTTGAGTGTTACGTTTATGTGTTGTAGAATGTTTTTTTATGAAGTGTTCTTTAGGGGACGTAGTGTAAAGGTAAGATAAACTACTTTCATCATCATCCAATAATGATAGAATTTTGAGCTTCTTTTTAAATTTTGATCGCAGGTGATTGCAATTTATACCAAAGTAAGGTGCTAATTTTCCAAGGAGATATTCTTGCATCCATTTCGGTAGCTTCACAACATTTGAATTTGCGTAATGGCATGCAATTGAATAACACAAGCAAATAGATAAAAAGAATACTATGAATAAAGTAACTCCAAGAAAATAGGAGAAGAATGGTATAGCTTCTGAGCTACTTGGCATGGTGTTCACAGCTGATGTCATATACCAGGACAAAGCCAGTAGTATTGTTATCACAAAACAAGCTCTTTCACCTGAAAATTAAATTTAAAAAACATCAGCAAAACAATTTGTGAAAAAAGAAGCAAAGAGGGGTATGTATCCTGTTTTTTCCTATATTTACAGATTTTACCAGTAAACAAATCGGTGTAAAAAAAGTCTGGAAAAATATGCATCAATGAAGTTGAAATAAAGTTGAAAGAATCCAATTCCTTGTTTGTTTGTTTGTTTGTTTGTTTGTTTGTTTGTTTGTTTGTTTGTTTGTTTGTTTGTTTGTTTGTCTCCAACTTCATCTTACGGGCTGTTCCATGTTTTCAACTGTTGTATTTTAAACAAGGCAATGAAAGTTCTCCCCGGAGGAAACTGCAATGTTTTTTTGTTTTCGTTTTTCATTCTCAAGGATCATTTTTTACAGAAAAAGAGGAGAGAAGAAGCGTTTTTGTAGTTGTTGTTTGTTTTTATTTCAACAATTCAGTTCAAAAGCGAAGAATAATTATTGTTATTGAGGGTAAGTAAGTTTACTACCCGTCGTATGATGCAGAAAAGGAATGAGATACTTTAAAATGTAAACGTTTTGTTGTTCGTTTTCGCTAGATGAAATAAGAACTGAAACGAAGTATTCTATTATCATTAAACGAATTAAAGAGTGGAAGAAAAAATGTAAAGTATAGTTTATAGTAGTAACGTGTACTGGAAGTAAGTGAAAATCTCACTTATTTATTTAAAGTTAGTAAAAATGGTACGCAGAAGAAGTTTTCAAATCGTAGCAAATGATTTTGAATTTATTTCTTTTTGGTGAATCTGACAGTTTTGTAAAGTTGAAGTTAACCAGTGGAAGTATGCATCAAACATTTGAATGAAAACACGAACATATGAATTCTTATTATCTTTTCCCCACAAATGCCAATATACTTTTTTGTAAATAACAACAAGGTAAATTTGGTTCAGTCTTATAAGCTTGTTTCCAAATCGAAACAATAATACTAAGTAATAGTGTCAGTGAATGGATTATGATTAATGGTGGATAGTCAATAGTTATAGTCAATGTCACTTTTACCCCAACATTCGAAGACCCTTTCTTTTCAAAAACGTTTTTATTTATCAAAGTAAAGTAAATTTTTGCGGAATAAAATTATTTTCTTAAGTTTATAGCATTTTTTTCGTGTAAAAACTTGACTAATGGACTAATTTTTGATTAATTCTTCACTTAAATGTAAAAATACATTACATTCTCATAAAAATAAAACTTTGCGTTGCACACTTTTTGATGTTTGTTCATAATGAATTGATCAGTAAAATTAATTTCAATTTCAGTTCTTTTCTTGATACTTATATATTTTTTATTTGTAGGTCTATGGTATCATTATGAGGTATTCAATACCTGTATATTGGCTGCTTTATCAGAACTTGTCAAAAACTCGGCTCTATCGGATCTACTGAGCCTCATAACTGAATTTTGTTTGCAGAAGGACCATCTATTAGTACTTTTTATGATTTTACCATTATATGTTTAGTGTTATCAGATTTTTAAGATGTTCAAATGAATTCCATTTTGTTGAATTTCTCTATCGGAAATTTGTAAGGATCTCGCCAAAGCTCAGCTGAGACTGAGAACGATGTGTCCAGTTAGCTAAACCATCACGGTTTGATTCATTTTTTCTCTATTTCGAAAATATATACTTTTGAGCTCCGTTGGCATATTGAAACTAATCCCGGTTATTCTTAATAAAATTCAAGGTTCATTTCACCAGGGAAACACGATAAAAAATTCACGAAAAGATCACGAAATTTAAAAAATTAATTAGGCATACGAGGCTCATAAATTAATTTTCATGTGTGAGCGAACTTTTCTTTTATTCTTTTTTCATCTGTTTCTCCTTTTCATAGAAGACATTCTACCTTCACCATAATGTTAAAACGATCTTGTTGCTATTGGCTTTACATATGTCGTTTAGGAATCTCCAGTTTGAATTTGAAGGTGCTTATCTTGGTTCTATATTGGAAAAGTCAGGGCACATGATATTTATTTATTTAGTGCTATTTTACATTATTAATTTTTTCTGTTTCTGATGATCATGTGCTTGCTTCCATTTTATCCGATTTCTTTCTTTTTAGATAAGAAAATAGAAATTATGACAAATAAGAACTTTTCAAGATTTGTTTTTCAGAGAAGGAATTTTAAGTATTATTATAAGTATTCTCATTTTCCTCTTCTCATTTGATTTGGTGTCTGGTATTTTTGAAAAAACATCTTTGCAAACCAAGTTTCTTGAGTCACAACCATTGTTATCTCGTAACCACAGAGGAACACTATGCGGACTTCGAATCATAATCGCTGAATTACGACCATGTGTGTCTGCATAATCAACAAACCTTTTAAGAGGATACGACAGAACCTCTACAGTTTCGCATTTACAGCCCATATAGTCTCCATAAGATCCCTTCCTTTCCACAATGGCTGCCCCCAGATAGTTTCAAATAATTAAACGTAAGACGAAACAAATTAGCATAAATTTGCATCATGAAGGATTATAGAGCTACACCGCACACTGTTCCTGTGATTACCTCTTGTAGACATACTAACACCAACATACCACACACAGAAGATTTCCGGTGAAGGAATTTTTTTTCACCTAAGCGCATCGATCATAGCTAAGATGACCCTACTAACTGAAATTAAAAATGTCTTTTGTTCTGAGATATAACAAATAAATAAGGTTATTTTCGGTTGAACGAAGGGAATTAAAAAATAACTATGGATAACTTTTGGTTAAAAAAAACAAAAAAAGCAATAATATCTTTCTTACCTGCATTAATTGGAAGAATAAAAACCATTACGGCTAGGTATGCAAGCATAGCATTCGGTAATACCAAATTAATAAGCACATATAATGGTTTCCGTTTTACAATTAGTGTGTAGGTAACTCCAGAAAAATTATTTCTAGATCCAGGATTAGGCATCTCATCACTCTTTGTTTTCATTGATAATAGATTCCATTCAGAGCTGTCTAAAAAGAATTCAAGTAGCAATAAATTATGACATTAGGGAAGAGTGGGGCTTCATGAAACATGGCGTAAAATGAAACATTGAGAATTATTTTTCAAGGTCAAATCCCAGGTCAATATCCTTTATATCATTGTTAAATAACAATATTTCCTCCCTTTTTGTAAAGTTGGTGAACAAGATTTCTTAACAAACTGAATGAAACAACATATTTTCTTTTGATGTCATCAATTTCACGATGGAGATATCATAAATTATATACTATGAATAAACTGTTATGTTAGATTAGTCAATTAATTGCCCTATTTTCTTGTAAACGACTCACATTTTGCATGTTTTATTGATATAATTGTATTCTTCACCAAATTTCCATTTCAAACATATATAATATTGGCAATTTTCAAAATTTTCATTGTTTTTTGATCGACCACCTGTCAATTTTTTGTTTCCACCGTAAGGACCTGCTGTAATGGAACTTATTATCACCATTTTCCAAAAGTCTAATAAATTTTGAGAAAAGACACAAAATTTCAATGAAGTACCGGTGTAGCAGATTATTTTGACTCCATGAAAATAGTGACTCCCCCAGTCATTACAAACCAGAGAAAACTAATTCCCTAGAGTCATAATAAACTAGAAAATAATGATTCCCCATAGTTAAAAAGGAGGCCCCTAATGGGTCTTAAAAACTCAGAGAGGTCATTGCAAAGAAGTCATTGCAGTTTTATTTGAAACATTCAATTGTTTTGAATTGAAAGAAAGACAACATCTCTTGTTAGAGAAATTGGTTAGAATATAAGCGATGAAAGATAGCGAACCAAGCTTTCAAACATTTAAAACTATAGAACATATTCTTTTGATTTTTTTTATTTGCTTCGAAACCCTATCATGTCCATATTTGAAGTGTTGAAAGTTTTTTAAAGAACCAAAATGTTTACAGCCAAATAATTGCCCTTGACATGTTTAACATGTTTAATCTTTATTTTATTTATCTTTCAAAACATTTAAAACCATGAAAAATATTTTTTTATAATTTTTTCATAGCTTTGTTCCCTTTTTTTTTCATTCTTCAAAGTTCAAAAAGTACACTCTTTTTTATATAAGAATGTTAACAATTTGAATGAGCCTCAATATTCTTAAGAACACTGCAATTTTGAGCCTCGGATATTCTTAATATATTCTTATTTACTGGAATGGAATACCTAGTAATAATAGACCAGAGGTAACTGAAAGGAAGATTTAAATGGAAGTTAAAGTAGTCGTTTCGTTTATTAAACAACAAAAGAAGTATATATATTGTATATATGTCATATGTACAATAAACAGAGGATTTTGCAACCTTAGCCCATTAAAATCACCTCAACACCATCTATGTCCTCAATTCCCACATAGTCTTCTTTTTAGACACTAAAAGTTATTTTTATTCGAAGATGAGCCGAGCCTGAGCTATATTCTTGCAATATTCTTAAATTTTGGACCTTTTTGAGTCTGAATATTCTTATAAAGTGTAATCTTATAAACAAAAGAGTGTATGACTTGATTCATATAACATTATATTTTCCTTCTTTTGATATCCGAAAGGGGAGTCAAAATCCACTGGGAGAGTTAGTTTTTCCTAGGAAATAGTAACTGTAGGGAGTCTTAGTTCACTAGGTTAAAATAACTAGGGAGTCAATTTCGCCAGTTAATTATGACTGGGGAGTTACTTTACACTAGTTCATAATGACTGGGGAGTCATTTTGTAGAAATGAATCTCAGAATTTACGACAACACCGGTGATTGTCAATTTGTATGTTGCCGACTTATACCATACCAACTAGACATCATTACTATAATACGCTGATGATGAAATAACCTACACCCAGTGTCAACCCAAAACTCTTCATCAAACAGCTAAACTAATTTCCAACGATCTTTATAACCTTACATTATGGTCAAACACACAAAGACTGTTTATAGATTCACTGCAGCGAAATAAAACTAGAAAGATTGGAGACACTGAAAATTGGCTCACCCTTCCAATCCAACCTCAACTGGATCACACATATTAATGCTACAGTACGCAAATGTTTTCCACACTATCAGTTCAAATTGAAAAGAGTAATCTAAACAACTTCGAAAAAGACTGGTAAAAGCACTGATTTTATCTAAACTCGATTACGGTATGGCTTATATGAATGAAATTCTGTTATATCTAACAACCAGGATGCAAAAGGTCATTGACGTTTCCTCCAGTGTGGTATTAAACAGATACGCTAGAACAATAGCCGCAAGGCAGCTAGCATTGCTTCCAGTCCAAGCATGCTTTGATTACTTAATTGCCTGTCTGACATATCAAACTCTACACTCTGTGGACATAAGCTTAAGAGATGTCATATTTCTCTATAAATGTTCTTATAAAATTCATTTTAAAAAGAATATTGACGATTGAGTATTACCTTTAAATATTTTACAAACGTTCAAAGTTTAGTACATTGAGCAACTGGTAGTAAAAGCTGGAGATTAACCATCTTTTAATATCACTGATTTACTCAGTTCGGTAAATTTTCTTTGTATTTAGATCGACGTTATTTTAAAAGTCAGTCGAAAAGAAATATCTAGTAATATTAGCTGTTCCTAATAATATAATTTTCTGGGCTTCTCTTACATATCAATATTGATCCCCAGTTTTTCCATTATCAACTTTTCAAAGTTCTCGTGAATTATTCCAGTCGCACCTATCACTATTAGAGTTATTTTCACCTCTCTAACGTTCCACACCTCTTTGAGTTCTATCGGTAGATCAGCATAGTTCTGTATTTTTTTCTGTTCGTTTTATTGGCATGTTGTTATCGTTAGGAACAGCCATATCGATTATGTGTAACAACTTATTCGCTTTTTCGAGAATATCAGGTTTGTTGTGACAAATTCTCCTATCAGTCTGGACGGGAAAGTTACATAAGATCTTAGTTGTTTCATTTTCGAGGTATGGTTCCGGGTCGTGTTTATACCATGCTGTTTTTTCCGTGCAGAAAGTCGTATTCTTCTGCCAACTTGATATATACATATTTGCAGAGGTTGTCATGTCTTTCAATATACTTGGTTGGAGCCAGTGTCGGACATCCGGATATGACTTGGTGGATTGTCTCCATTCCCTTTTTACACGCTCGACAGGTATCGTCGTTTCTGGTCTTGTGTATATGAGTTTTTATCTAATTGGTGGTAATCGCTTGTTTTTGTATGGCACATATCGTTGATTCCGTTGCTTCTTTCAAAGTCGAGGATCTCATCCATGCTAACGAAAATCGCTTATCTACATGTGGTTGATTAAAAGTCTGCTGGTATAACCCGTGCATTTTCTTGCTTTCTATGATGGTTTTCCGTATCTTTATTCTGTTTGTTTTGATCGTTTGCTAAATTTCATCTTTGGGTTTATTGATCGTTTCCTTTTCCAACTGCTGCATATATTCATTCGCCCGTCTATGTATTGACTTTTTACCACGGTTGTCTTCCAGGTTGAAGCAAAGTTGAGTAGTTCATTCATGTGTTTATCAGGTAGTTGCTGTACATAATTTTTTGACTTTAAATAGGTCAGTGATGTTTAGTAGACCGCGTGCACCTTCTGATCGTGGAAGATAAAGTCGTTCAATCTCTCTGTTTTCGTGGAGCATGTGGTTTGTTCCCAATACATTTCTCGTTTCTTTGTCAATTTCTTCTAAATCCGTAATTGACCAGTCTAACACATTGAACCCGTAAGTGACTGCAGTTGTTGCATACGTGTTGATAGCGCTGATAGTGTTTTTGCGATTGAGGCTTGTTTTCATGATCTTTTTAAGTCTGGTGAAGAATTCGTTCTTTAATTTATTTTTCATTTGTTTAATTTTGGTCTCGCTTGATCATCCCCAGGTATTTGTATACGCCTAACACAGGCCAACTCTTCTTGTGTCATTTGTGGTGGTAATCTTTCCTTTTTTCATTGTGATTGTGTTGCATTTTTCTAGGCCAAATTTCATCTTGATATCAGCACTGAATCGTGAAACTATTTCCAACAAACTTTCTAGTTGGTTCTTGCTGTTGACATATAGTTTTATATTGTCCACAAACATGAGATGGCTTATGGTCTTGCGTGCGTTTATTGGTCCCATTACACAACCAATTGTTGAGCGTTTGAGAAGCCAGGACAATGGTAGTAGGCATATGATGAAATGTAGTCCAGATGGGAAATGCGCTTGGAATATACCTGTATCGATGTTGATTGTTTCGGTTTCTATACGTTGGGCGTTAGTAGTTTGCGTTAGCTTGGTTTTCCATTTTGACATCAGGGTTTCGAAAAGTCGGATGATCTTGACAGGGAATTGATGCATTTGGAGGGATTTGATAAGCCAGTCATGAGGGATGGAATCGAATGCTTTTTGATAGTCAATCCATGCAGTTGATAAGTTTCGTTTTCTTTCTTTTGCGTTGTCAAGCACCATTTTATCGATCAGCAATTGATCAATTATTCCTTGTTTGTTGGCTACGCATCCTTTTTGTTCTTCTGGAATTAGGTGGTGAATTTCCAGATGTTGTTTCATACGTTTTGTTACTATGGATGACATCATTTTATACACTATCAGCAAACAGGTGATAGGACGGTAGTTCGATGGTTGTTCCGTTGGAGCTTTCTTTGGTATTAGAGTTGTTCTTCCAGTTGTGAACCAGTCAGGTGATGTTGCTGGATCGTCCATAATGTTATTGTATTGTTTCGATAGTTCACTGTGCGTTTTTGGAAATTTAATTTTGAAGATTTGCAAGTTGTCAATTCCTGAGCTTTTCCAATTAGCAATTTTGTTGTTTGCTTGTAGTACTTGATGTCATTTGCTCGAATGTGTAGTTATTGATATCTATGCTATTTTCGTATTCCGGTAACCAGGTTGCGTTTCTGTTGTAATTTCTTGTTTCACCGAGAATCGGTTTCCAGAACTTTTCTATTTCCTCTTTGTTTGTACTTTTTCGATTGTGATATTAGTTTCTCTAAGCTCTTGGTAGAATTTATCTGGCGTGTTTATAAAGCTTTTATTTTGCTTTTATCTTCGTAGCCAGTTTGTTTTTACCAGGAGTTTTTGGTTTAGTTTTTGAGTGATATTCTTTCGTTCACGTTCGTTGCTGAAACGGAATTTTCGGCCCATGCATTCGCTTTTTTTATGGATGGATTAACTTTCGTCATTTGTTCTAATTTGCTTATATCTTTGCGCATATCTCCAATTTGGTTCTGTATTTTAATGATAAACTTTGCTTCGGTTCTTTTTGAAGTCGTTTTTTCTTTAACGATATATTTTTGGTTAAGTTCGGCGATATCAATAGACATCAGTGCGAAGGCGTAAACCAGGTGGTTCAATTCAGTGATGTCATTGCATTGATATCGAGTGAGGTCAATTAGATCGTTGATATAACTGTGACTGTTTTCCAATCTCTTCTGTTGCAGATTCCCCGGTCTTTTGAAGCGTTTTCTTTTGGTAAACGGCGTTAGTTTTGTGTTTTCAAAGTTCTCATCAATATAGCGATTGGTTTTTCGTCATTACGTCTTTCTTGCAATTCATTGGGGTTGTTTTCGTTGTTTGCATCGCTTTCTTGTCTTTCAATGTCAGCTACCTCTGGCTCTTTATTTTCAACGTTGAGATCGTGTTTGTCGTGTAACTCATTAACCTCTACCTGTTGTTGGTTTTGCTCTGGTTCTTCTTGTACTTCATTAATCTCGCTTTTGATATCTTCAATCTCAATAGTTGTTAACCAATTACCTCTGAGTTGTTGATTGGCAGTGTTCATTTCTTTTGTTCATTTTGTTCTCTTCCTGTTGTTTTCCGCCCGATGTATTCCTTCAATAGTTCTGGAAGACGGTTCGGCGTTATCGCGTATAACTTTACCCAGATGTTGTTCTTGGTTTCTACCTTGTCCTGCATCATTTTCTGCTAAATCCTACTGAGATTGATTGTTTTCAGGAGGATTTTGTATGTCATTTTCTGCTATGTCTCCAGAAACGTCAGTACCGTTAGAAGAAGACATGGCATTATTATTACTATTATTATTACTATTATTATTATTATTACTATTATTATTATTATTACTATTATTATTATTATTATTATTATTATTATTATTATTATTATTATTATTATTATTATTATTATTATTATTATTATTATTATTATTATTATTATTATTATTATTATTATTATTATTATTATTATTATTATTATTATTATTATTATTATTATTATTATTATTATTATTATTATTATTATTATTATTATTATTATTATTATTATTATTATTATTATTATTTGGCCACCCTTGTAAATTAGAAATTCATTTCATTGCATTTTTTCTATTTTTAATAACAAATCGAATGTCACACAAAAATGAGAAAGAAAAGTTTGTTTCCAATTTTTTTGTGTACGAACTGAAGTATAAATTCGAAGAAACACAAAACCGGGTAATAACCCATATACTAACTGTTTATTTCGGGCATTATCTTCGAATATTGACTTCCGTCATCTTAAGCTCTGACTTTACTATGGCGTCAGTCAATATTCTGCGGTAACCAGTTAGTATAGGGTTAGTAATATCCTCATAACCAGTTAGTATAGGGTTAGTGTTACTTTGTATTACGTTTCATAGTTTTCAGTCATTTCCCCTTCCCCGTTCCCGTTTCACAGGTCCCTCTTTGATACTAGATTATATTTTATACTTTGTAACTTTTATCTGACGAAGACAAACTGCATAAATATGAAAGATAATAATAAGATTAAGAATAAGAATAAGAATAGTAGTAGTAATATTGATTTCACCTTAAATCAGAAAATAAACAAAGAAAATAACTTTCTTCTTCTTTTAATGTAATTTTGTTTGTTTGTTTGTTTGTTTGTTTGAATTAAGAAAATGATTTTTATTATTTTAACTTAATAACTTAAACAGCAAAGTTGTAAAACAAACATAAAAATTAGAAACCCATATTTAGATATTAGAAAAAAGCCATAAGAGAGTTAATTTTGAAACATACTTTACTCACGTTGTCAGTAAGACACCTTTTTTCATTTCAACTCATTGCAGAGAATAGAATTACAAAAACGAAAAAGTTAAACACCTCAGTTAGAGCATGTGCACATAACGTTTTCGACGTAATCCAGTCCTCAAAGTTCTCCTGTCGTGTTTGCTTAAGGTCGCTATTGACTCATTTTGGCTATTGGTTATTCTAATAAAAAGAACAACAGTCTAAGATTTTTTCAGAAATCTGACCGTGTATTTCAGCCGTAATAGATACTTACTAGAATATTCGCTCAGATCAATAACATCAGGAATCAAAATGATTTTCGATTTGTCATACGTAAAACTCCCAAATTGAAATGGACAAACTTGTATGTCAAATGGAAAATATCGAAAATTCATAGTACAACCCATTTGAAGTATAATTGGTGCGAGCCATGAGTGGTTACCATCATTTGTCACAATAATCCTAGTTTTCATAGTACTCAGCAAACCATTGTAGTTCTTGTCATCTTCAATACTAAAAAAATAAAATTATTTATTGTGATATTAACATACAAAGATTCTCATTGCCTGAACAGCTTTTGTCTTGACGTTCATTAGTGGATCTAGAAGGTATGTCGAAGTTTGTGGAGGAGAATGTTAGGTATTAAATCATTAACGAAACACGTGCAAAGAATCTCAATGGTGACACAGACTCAAAACAGAAATTATTTTTCTGTGCTTCTCCACCATTTTCGACATACGCTGAATCCGCTTCGAGTTCAAATCTCCTTTTTCTTCCTTAGAAAAATCTCGCGTAGCTGTAGAAAGCCATAATAGAGATAATTTTAACCACAATAACTTGGACCAGAGTGCATAAAATAAGCACCATAAATGCAGCGATCAAGCCAACATGCTTTGCTCTAATAACTACAAAAACTGCAATAGCAGCAAAGCATAGCGGGATCGTCTGCGCGGACTTGACTTTGACGGACTTTGCGCATACTCTGTAGCTCAAAAATCGTATGTTTACACGAGTCCGGCAAAGGCAAGTCCATGCAGAAAGTTCTGCCTCGTGGAGAATAGGCTTAAGTGACACGAGAACCAGACTAGATGTTGAAATGATGTTAAACTAAAAGTGTAAGTATTCGTGGTTTTTTTTGTGTGTGTTATTTCGTTTATTTTACACCGGAAGGTCAATGTTTCATCAGGTTTCGTAGTTTTGTGTAAGATAATATTTATAATATCGATTACAAACTATGGATTGGCTCTTACATTGAAATAGCGTACAGTACTAGTTTAAACAAACATCTAAATAAATTGTTATAGGAAAATACTGAGTTGAGGGAAGTTGCATTGAAGTGGAGATAAAACTAGATTTGAAGGGGGGATGGTGGATATAAAACTAGATTGCGATTATTGAGTAGAATTAAAAACAATTGCACAGGTTGTAGCAGAAAACATAAAAAATAAATATCAGAGAGATTTGGCTAGTCCTTTATCTAGACTATATTTATATAGTAGTGTCCTGAATCTGCTAAGGTTGTGACATTCGCGGATTGGCTTAGGTAACTCATTGAAAATCAATTCGGCATCGCATTTTGTATGATTGTAATGCTTGATTAACAGTCCAGAGTTTTGGTTGTTGTTTCTGAGCAGTTTCTACCAGTTTCTTTAATTTCAAGTTTCATATAAGCAGCAACCTTCTCGTGGAGTGATTTATAGGCCATGATAGCAATCGAGTAGTGAAGTCGTTCTTCAACAATTAGCCATGATAAACTTATGACATCTTTTGTCTCTGCTTGCGTATTAAGCACGAAACCAACCGCTGCAATTTTGCACTCGTTGTAATCGTTTTAGAAGATATGGTGGTACTCATTTCAATAGTCAAGACGCGATAGTATTAAAGATGTAGCTAACAGCTTTCGGATGGGAAGTGGAACTAAACCTTTAAGCAGTGTTAAAGCACTAAGGGCACAACTGGTTCATCATTATGTGATTTTGTTGACATGCTCAACTCATTCCAGGTGTTTATTGAATACCAACCCAAGTATTTCTATCTCATTTACGAAATCAATTGACTTCTCATCGATATATATTTCCATATATCAAATTGGTCAAGTTGATGGATCCTGTGGAAGGCCCTTTGTACAGAAGATCATAGATTTCGTTTTTCAGGATTTAGTATGAAGTTTGATGTCAATGACCACTTTTTTACGTTGATCAAATATTAAAAAATAGAAGATGGAAACACTTTCTAAACCGAATCGGCAACTGCGTAGCAAAGTATGGCTGCTTGGAGTTTTTGATAGTTTATTCTAGCAACATGCGATGAGTGCTTTTAATCACGACACAATGCGCCTTGTTCACTTTCAGTGAGTTTAGATATACTTTTCGTTTCAATAAATTGACGATAGCATGTTGGGTTTATACACTTTTCAATAGCTTGATAAACAATTCTGCCAAATACGTCACTTGTTTAAGCTGTGTCCCATTCTTTGTATTTAAAAGGTAGTCACAAACAGGATGAAGTCGAGTCCGAATACAAAATCTTTTCGATATTATAAGACTGTCAAATCCATACTTGTAACTCTTTTTAAATTTAGTCTGATCAATAATACTACTATCATTTCCAAGTTCACGTACCATTGCAACAGTATAATGCTAGTATGTCATAGGTCGACTTTCTTTCACCATTAAACAGTACAGCTACGACAGAAGATGTAAAGAACGATAAATCGTGAGCACATACAATTGCTATTTCACTACTGGCGTTTATCAAAATCTGTGAGAACTTTTCAGCATGAAAAAGGATCGCATTATGCATGTAGCCCAGCAATAAATACTTGAGAGGTATTCCATACTCAAAACTGTACTCCATTCTATTGTAACTTCACCAATCAAACACTTCCAATTTTCTTTGTGGTATTGTCCCATGCCATTGTAGTTGCCATTAGCATAATGAACATTTGCGTAAACACTTTTTTACGAAAATTATCAATCTTCCGAAAGATTGATATCTGCGAATCTGCGAACGAAGCATTACCATTTCGTTGCACATAAGTGCATATTTGAGTACACTGTTTGATATATGCGATCATAATTTTGCGCAATCACAAGTTTGACAAATTTCGAATTGTTTCATAATATCAGACGGATACAAATTTATTACTAGGTAGAGTTTCAAATACGAATTTATATTGATTCTGAGAATAACAATTAATAGAAACATGGTATAATGCACTTCAAAAGGGCTACTGACATTTTTTCCAAAAAGACTGATACAGACTGATTTTTAATAAGGCCTAAGTGAGTTCTTATTATTATGAAGAAACTTGTGGAAAATGTTAGCAAAACTTACTTGGCGTATGAAAATATGTCTGGTGTCCACACGTCATTAGGGTTCACGTTTATTTTCTGGATATTATCGTAATCTTCTGGATTCCACTGCAGATCGGGATTATTCCATTCCTGTGGAAGCAATAAAAATATAAGATCAACGGGAAGCTCTTCCTAAACTTTTAGGTATTGACAATTCACAAACATGGCAACGTGTATTTGTTATTAGCCGTGATGACAGGCTCTTTCAAAGTTAACTTTACATAAACATATGTTCGGTAATCTCGATCTTATTGAGGTTGTCAACAGTCTTGTAGGCATTAATCACAGCAGGAAGAGAATAATTGGCAAGTTCAGTCAACACGAATTGACAAAGAAGAGAGTTTTAGTGTCTACTGGTGCGCAAAATTGTATAATCTCCCTCAGTTTCTTTAGTCTTTTATCTTTCGTGCATTTTAAGCTGTGTGAATGAGTACTGATTAAGAAGTCAGAAAGTATCTGAAATTCATATTAAGGCTGCTTAAGAGAGCCTTAGATTCAAAGTTTACTGTGTTAACTCTATCTGTCTGCCCTGAAAATGAAGCACATAGAACTACCAGCTAAACTAAAATAATAAAATAAAGAGACTACATCTTGTTTGTAATACTTTTACAAAGAAACTCAAGTAAATACTTTCTTAATCTTATGGTATAGTATTTCAATCCTTATAAGCCTGCTCCTAAAAACAAAAAACTGTGAGGGAACAACTTCTAACAGCCCAGCTATCACATTGCATAAAGGGAAGTGACTTTCATCGGGTGGTAGGCGTGAAGGTGCGTCTTCTAAAATGATATTTCAGCCAACTTTTGGTTTTAAGCAGCGCATAATAAGTGAATCGACTGGTCCATTTTCATCCACAAGAAATCTGTGTACAAGTTTCCCAACTAATAACGTATTTGAGCGCTTAGCAGTCCAAGACAACCCATACTACTTTCCAGTAATTTAGGTGGACTAAACGACTTCCAAGATTCTTTCCGTTGGTTTATTGCTGTGGAAACTTCATCTTCGGATTCATCATCTGTTGCATCTTCGGATTCATCACCTGTTACATCATCGAATTCATCCTCTAATTCTGTATCATATGCATCATCATATGCAATGGCTTCTATTGAAATTTTACTTTATTCTTCAGTTCTTCCCATATATCTTTATGAGTATTTCAAACAAAGAGTGATTTATTAGACAGATCCAAAAGCATATACACATACATAAAACGAGCTTTTACAGGAATTTCACATTGTAAATTGAACACATTTTATTAACTATGACCTGACAACTTTACAAGACAATGTAATTATATCACTTAGTGTAAATATGATCATCACCATCCCAGAAAATAGGGAACATGTTTTAAATCTTGTGGTTTACTTGGATTATTAGTATTTTAAGTTTGTAGCAACATCAATTTATGGAATTTTGAAGTGCATAAGTGGGGCATTCTGCAATACAATTGGAATATATATTAAAAATATCTTTGGAAGCTCATAAGAATGCCTAGATAATTTAGTAAGAAGTGTCTGACCAAGTATCATCACAAAAGAATGAAACCTCCCAAATTTCTACATCATTTTTATTTACGGCATTTTGAGGTACATAAACTTTTTTTTGGGGAAATTTTCTACAGCTAATATTTATAATTAAGACACTTGACAGTTACTTTTAGTATACTGGGAAGAAATATTACTATAGTTTACCCACAAAAAAATAAACTAGAAATATTTTACAATTTTTTTATCAGCAATATAAATTTTCACGGCATTCTGAGGTTCCTGTAATTGGAATTTTTTTCCTGAAACTGTTATTAGATAAAAATTAAAATTCAGCAAAAGTAAAACAATATAAGTATAAAATCTCATCAGCATGAAAACATATCATATTTGCCAAAGTTAAGTCATTTTAGCTTCATAAAATCGATATTTCTATTTAACTTTGTGTGCATTTTCTATAGAAAAAGCAACGCACTCTTGAAAATATTTTAGCTTACTAGAATAACATAATATATAGATATTATATTCACTTTGCAGATTTCACTTATTCGTGGGGAAAAAATATATAGAAATTTCTTACACGAATCCGTCCAAAATTATAAAAAAATCAGAAAACAACATCTAAACGAGAATGGTACTATTGAAATTTTAAGGGCAATTTTCACGATTTTCCAGATGAGATCTATAATCCGTAAAATTTAAATGCCGCGGGAAAAAAATTAAAATTCATAACAGCGAAAATAAAGATGAAGAAAGAAAGAATTTAAGAAAGCTTAACGACAAACCATGCATTTTGGTCTAATGTTTTTATTGAAGTTCCTGAAGTATTGCTAACTCACAAAATGTCAAAAGAATCATATTTTGTCGAAAAATTAGTGTGATTCATTGTCTTATACAGATAATGTAAATACAATAGTAGTATAATAGCATTTATAATGTCGCAAACTAGACGGAATATTAATCTCAAAATTATAATTAAGAGCAGAAACGTATATATGAATATCATCTGCACTACTATGCAAGAACAGGGTCTGGCATCCACACACAAAAATTTAAACATTATTGTGTATAAAAATTAATTCTACCTAAAAATTGATTTGCTTTGTTGTTTTCCATCATTGTTTTTAAAATCAAAATTGGTGAAAAATAGGAGTTTCATTAAAATTAAAATTAAAATTATCCATTAAAACTCGAATATGTTCTTTATACTCTCTTATAGGGTACAAAATTCAATTTCACCCACAAACATTATGACATATAGGTACATAATGTGATCAATTATTAACACGATGCTTGCATGCATGACTGTGTATTCAATCATGTTAACATCAAGGTGATCATAAAAATTAGCTAGTGTAAACAAAACGCAAAAACTTAACCGGATTTTGCCAATAAATATTTGGATTAGAATAAGTTTTAAAGATTATGATGAAATGTAAAATATATATGCAATAGAAACATTAACACTGCAAATCAAACAATAATGGCTAACTATACCCCTGCTGGTAGTAAAGATGTGCTATACTGCATATCCGGATCTCTAAAAGCATCTATCCATCCCCCATTCTCCCATCACGCCATCATCATAAAGTATATATACACAAAAAAAACTTACTTTTAAATGTATTTAAAACTGTATTAAAACTTGCAAATGCTTGTATTATTACTTGTAAAATATAATCAAAGAATTTTCATTTTTCAAAGTGAGTTTCTTGCTTCTTCACTTCACGTATAGTTTCTCTTTATTTTATTATTTTAGTTTATATATGAGACGCCTGTCTGCATGACCGGCATTTTCTTTTATCTTTTTAGCGTGACTGGCAGTTAATTTACTTACTCTTTTATTTTTATTCTAAAAAATGATAAAAATGATGGTATGCTATTATATACAATGGAATGCCTTGTGGCCGTGCTGTCAGCTACAAAAACCTGCCAGCCATGCAGAAGCCTAAAAACAAACATAAAATGCTGCCAGCGAATTGTTTAGCTATTTGAAATAAAAATAAAGTTTCAAAAATTGGAGCTGGTAGTGAAGAAGCTATGCTACACTTTCACATTTCACATCCAGGACATCTATCCCCATCATCATTACAAAGTATACACACAAAACTTAGTTCTATAATGTATCAAAAACTGTATTAAAACACTAAGAATACTTGCAAATTAATCAAAGCATTTATTAACCTTTTTTGAGGTAACATTTCTGTCTTCTTCGGAGTGACAGACAGACAGACACGAGGAAATAAAAGATCAGCTGTCTCGCGGCGCTGACAAAATACAGAACGTTTGTCTTCTTTTAAATTTAAAGTTAAAAAGTGGATTCCTGGAAATTGTCCTTGTAGATTATGTAGTACATAAGGAATTATTGGGAATTTTCAGTTTTTAAAAGTAATATTGTAATATGACTTAGTTGACTTATGTTTTGCCTCGTTTTGGAATAATCAACGCGTTTTGGAATACCTGCTGCGTTTTGTAATAAAATTTTGCCGTGTTTGGTAATTTGAGCATTTGAATTTTTTCTGGGTTCTCTTTCTGTTATCAGCCATTTCGAAATACTTTAAGCAGTGCATCTCATGTCTTTTATTTGGGGAACTTTCATTATTTTTAATGTTTACCCAGGATAGCCTCTTCAGCTCTGATAAAACTGTTATCAATATGAGGGTCCTGCGAAGGAGGTCCCAGAGCATTTAAATCCCCATTGTGGGCTACGGAAGCCAACAACCCCTTTAGATATCAATCTCTTTCTCAAGCTCAGTGCTAAGCGGAGTGGATCGATTCACACTGTTATAGTCGCTTGCATGACTCGACCAGGATTTGAACGTTGACCTCCCGCACTGTAGGGGAGCACTCTACCACAAGGCCACCAGTCGGTAGGCCACCAGTTCATCTTGGTAGTCTTCATTCTACCTAGATATTTTTGGCGTCCATTTCATTTTTTAAAAGTAAGTATCTCAATGATATCTCAATGATATATTTTTTTTTCTAACAAGTTCTGAAACTGTAATAAAACAGACATACTTTTAGGAATTTGTAACAAATAATAATAACAATAATTAGCAGAACAGGAACTGATATTTCACAGAACAAAATTTCAATCATAAATTGTACATGGTAATATTGTGTATATTTTCTTTTTCGATTGTAATGCATTTACATCAAGAGTCATTTAAAATCTATTTATGGATTAAAAGTCCGTTGTTATCATAATTGATCGGCAAATGCAATTGCTGACAATATAACTAACATCATTTTGATATAGCCTGCTCAGTTATACAGGGTGTTACCACTGAAGAAAAAATCAGTTCAAAGCATCTAAAAACGAAATAAATTTCATAGGCCATGCATGATTTTTGTAATCAGCACAAAACCCATAAGAAATTTATTACCCAAATTTATTAAACAAATGCATCCAGGCCACATAAGAAGAAAATTGCATCAACAACTAGAACCAAATTTTTGCTCTCCCCCAAGAATGTATGCAAACGACTTGTGAAAGAGCAATTCTTAAAAATGTTTTACGTTTTTCAAAAAGGAACTTCTGTAATAAAATCAGGATATGATAATAATAGATGACATAATTATCATTTGTTTTCATCAGGTTATTTAAAACTTTGTATGTATTCTAAACAGAAAGTTATATAAGAGTATAAAGAGCACTATATTGGCATTGCCTAGAAAGATGGTTAGGCAAATTGACATGATCAATAATATTTCATTTATTAATGTCATTTATTAATGTCTCACATGAGGTCTTTTTACGGTAGCAGCGAAAGCGAATACCGTATTAAAACACCCTTGGATTACTACTACTACGACTCCGGCCGAAATGGCAGTTTAGTCTTCGGTTTAGACTCTTCGAAATTTCCTTTACGAAACTATATAAATTGTAATGAATGAATGCAGGCTAGGAATTTTCAAAAGCTTATCAAAACATTTTATAAGTATTTTTTTCGCATTATTCCAATTATTCACGAAAAAAATTGGATCTTATTCCCACGAATACAAAATAGAGGATTTCAATTACTTCCAATTAGAAGATTCACTTGAAATTAAGTATTATTTTGTTACCCATACCACCCCAAACGGAAAATACTAATGGTGAAAGGTCCCATTGTTCTACGTTCATAATTCGACGATTGTATTGGCGTTTTTTCTCCTTCTCGTGTTTAATCAGAATTTTTTTATGTTGATTGGTTCTTCTGAGACTCTGCGTTTGTATTAGTAATTCTGACATCGAAGAAAGCATTTTGACCGTCACACCAAACTCCATTAGCTCTTATGTCCGGCCTGGCATTAACACCAGATAAGCCGTCGATGATTTCACCAATAAGAGGTTGTAAAGGTGGTTCAATTTCAACATCAGTGTGAACTTTTTTGAGTAAGTGTGCCTCGATTATTGTTATGGCGTATGGTAACAAAACCGCATTTTTTACAATTAAGGGCGTGATTAACATTATATAGTTGACCACAATTGACCACATTGAGTAGGTAACCAACGCAAATCTTTTTCGTAGGGCAATTTGATGGCATCACGAAACTCGCTCTTGTTCAATACAAACCCATAGTCGTCAATCGGAAGTACAAACAGCCAACTGAAGCACATTTTTGTTTAGCATCTTTCACTGCTTTTTTCGTGTTTTCCTGAAATTGTTTTGATACCATCGCATTTTAATAACATACTAGCGTTACTACGTTTAGTTATTTCCGTTTTCACTTTTTTCTCTTCCGAAGGATCTGGTAAATTGGTTCCTTGTCACACCATTATTGTCACTAAGGGTGCTGTAACGGCTTTGGATGACTCATAATGTTGTCTGGCGCTGTCAGCCAACATGAGAATACTTAAACCTCCATTACTAATAGACATTGAATATGACTTTCGATCAAACTCTGTTGTAATTTCCTCGAACAATGCTGGGAAAAATCGATTCGGGGTGACGTCATCTATTTTCTTCATGGATATCCATTTCTGCAATCGTTCGAAGAAAATAGGTAAACATATGCACCTCGCCATGAATAAAATACGTCTCGTAGGTGCATACACGGCGTGTGGCTGTGATTTTGCAAAGTCAGACAATCTATCGATTTTTGCACACCATGTTTCCACTTTCTCTCTCATGTTTTTCTCACGAAAATTATTACTGCCAATTGATGTTTCAAGATGCCTTTGTCCTTCAGTTGTAAATTTACTGCGTGTCCCATCAAACAGTTCCTTCGCTTGGTCTATTTTACCTTCATTTTTCACAAGTAAACATAATACCTAAATTTGTAGCCGTGAGTAATAAGAGCAATAAGAGCATCCCATCAGTTCTTAGGTTATTTAAGGAACCCCCTCCTGTTACATCATTTGCCAAGCATATTTGACTCACATTATGGGACATTAACGCTAAGCTATGTATTAATAGTGCAATCCCTAAAGCGTAAAATGACATAGCACGATTGTCACCTTGTGTTGTTCCTTTTGTTGCCATTATTTTGCACCCAATACAATTAATTGGGATGGTGCTCGATAAATATTAATGAATTAGTGTAGCGTGTAAAATCATTTTACAGTTTTTCTCCATAAATTGTTTTACACGCAATACTGCCATGATAAGTCTGTGTATATTCAAAAGTTGTTGTGTTTCTCCATGTTGGAATTATATCATATTTAACACAAAATTGTTGTATAAATATTTTGGATCGATCATTCAAAGAATGCTATTATCCCTATTTTCAGTGCTATTTGGCCTATTTAGAGACTTCCAAAGTTGTACAGTTAAACTAAAAGCTAAAATTCCATTGTTCAGAGATTTAGAAAAGAGACAATATAACGTATACTCCTACCTAACCACGATTAAACTTCTGATATATAAGAAAATACCTTCAAATTTCCCTATTAACTAAAGCTAACAAAAACAATACCTTCTCAGACGTTTTTATCTTTCAATTCTTTATTCTGCTATGAATTTTGGAAATGTCAAAACCCAAAACTCCACTTGTGCATCATGATACAAAAACCATGTAAATATGTATGTAATCACTCTCTTCTTGCATTACAATCATCTATACTATTCAATGTTATAATCTAAAATAAGGTATCATCCAAACACTAGCAAAACAATATAACGATGATCTTGCTACCTTCGTTTCCCTAAAGGCAAACATTAATAATATCAATCCACATACTGCAATAAAATAAACTGCTAGCTACACATTTCGGCATAGTAGTTAAAACTAACTGATACGAAAAAGCTACGTTCAACCACATTAAAAACATAAACAACGGTAGAAAATGATGAACTGATAACACGAACACATAACAGGTCTACATCGATTATCTCGTCGGATAGAATAGTTACTGATACCAATCAATTTTGTTATTCTTTATTACTAAACTTAAAGCGTTGAATAAAAAAACAAAAACAAAAACAAAAACTTTTACACACAGCGTCTTCATTTCTCGTTTAAAGAAATGAACGTTGAGAAAATTTGATAAAGTTTCGAACGTGAAAAACAATGCATTGCGTTCTCCTCCGGGCGACTTTATGATGTCTTCCTAAGTCACAACACTCCACGAAGAAATAAAAACCCGTAAGAAGGAGCTAGAGATTCCCCTAATGGGAGATCAAAATCACACAATCCAAAAGGATAAGTAGTACCACGCTATAGAGCTCGAAATGCTGATCAAAAAAATGTATAAGATCGTCTGTGTACGACTTGCCGTTACCGAGATATCGTCGATCAACGATTTTTTTCGTCACCCATCACCAAATTATCGCAGACACCAAAAACGTCAGTTATTCCTATTGGTTCTCGAGATATTTGCCCCTAAACCTCGCGTTCCATTGGGGGTGCAATGCAATGTCCCCCGTGCCAAAAAATTTACGTCGCGTCATTTGCTACTACTATACAAATACTGAAAAAACACTTCTCGCAGCATCGTGGTTTTACACAAATTGGGGTCATAGAACCTGGATATTATGCAACTTAACGGTTTAAAGAATTGAAAGCGTTGCTAACATTAACAAGTATAATGGCTTCAGTGTCTTACTGTTCAAACAACTGTTTGGTGGCGTGAATTGCAGCTTTTGCAACATCCTGCAATCCAGTGGCTGTTTGCAATGGTCCTGCTGCATTCTGAATCTCTTCCTTCAAGACACAGCTGATGTTTTTTCCGATTATTCGATCCAAAACCGCCCCCACATTTATAGGGCGAACTCCAGTTGTTAAAAGGTATTAAGCGACAAGCGACATATATGAGGGATTTAAAACTTCTGTAGAGAGTGTTTGTGCAAGATAAGCAATCTGATTTCGAAGTTCTTTGCTTTCCTTTTTGTATTTTGTACTAGTTAGCAACTGTCGATATCGCTCAGCATCAAGATGGGATGGTCCAGCTGCTCCTCTAGTCATACAAGCTGCTTTGCATATGATATATTCATCGATATTATTGAAATATAATGGAAGCAAATGATTTATAGGACCCAATAATAACGAATCATCAAGTGTCGGTGCGGGCTCCGGATGTTTCAGCAGTAGCTCATTCCTGATATGGTCGCTCATTTCGTGAACACCATTCTCACTTTCAGCAGTCAATAATTTCAGGGCGGTATTCGCGTTCCCTGAATACATTAGTATTCATTAGTAGTAGGTGTTTGCAAAATCTTTAAAGGGAACTTTCTTACCAGATGTAAGTCTATGTTGAATTAATCGACATTCTCAAATAATATCGAAAATATGTTCTTCTTTCAAGGCTTTCGTTCTTTCTTCGAGCTTCTTAGTGTGGTCTTTAGCTTTGCTTTCTTAAGTTGGTTTCTGTAGTATGATATTTGGAAGAGTTATGAATACTTTCAAAGCGATACACTGGTATTCACTGTCTTTGTTAAATTGTTCAAGTTAGTTCATTAATAAAATATTTTGTAGCTTTACAAGAAGGAAGCATGAACAAGTTTATACGCCATGCGTTATTTGGCTATATATGTTTTCAATTAGTTGAACAAATGCTTCTCCGGTTATTCCATTGCGCGGTTCGTTTGGTCTTTTTTTAACGGGTGCAAAAGATGGAAGGTACGGGGTACAATCACTTTCATCCGTAACTATACACAACTCATCCTGGTTTACGATGTTGCTGGTTTCTATTGAATGTCACTGTTACTTCTGCCACATGTTAAATCGCTACCGCTTTGATTTGTGATTAAGTCTTTACGAAAGCAATGTGAACGATGTATATTGAGTTCCTTGAGAGAATTAAAACCACGATCACAACGGTTGCATGTGTTCATATCGTACGCAGAGAAAGTTTATAAATATCTTTGTCATGAAACATTAAAAAATCACCAAAATTTCTTTTTCCACGATTATAGGTTCATGTTCATTTCTACTCCCTAGCAATCGCGTTTGACCCCAGCTGTCGACCAAAAACTGCTCTGTGCAGCTTCTAAGGTGTAGTTATCAAGACACTTCAGAAAATTTCTACTCCCTAGCACTCATCAGCGACAAGAATTTGGTAGTTGTCGAGCAACAACATTGCGCAATATTGCAAGTGCGCATGTGCACGTTTTGTCGCTGATAGCTGGCGACAAAAAATTTGTCTGTGGAGATTCGGCTTAATACGTTCCTAAATATCATTTCTACTCCCTGCAATCGCGTTTGACTGCAACCAGCGACCAAAAATTGCTCTGTGGAGATCAGCCTCTAAGGTCTAGTTATCAAGACACTACAGAAAATTAGTCGCATTACTGTGGATACTGGTAAAATATGACTAAAATAATTATAATATTAATGTATTGATGCATGAAAATAATTGCATGTGAACGGGGTTTTTTTATAAGAAACCTAGCGAATGATGTTTCTTAATTTGTGTTGTGAATTTTTAAAAGTTTCGTAACGAGTTTCTTATTTCAAGAATCATAATTTAGATTTTGAGAGAAAAAACATTGAATTTAAGAATATGTTTCTCATGGTCTCAATTTATACGCGTTTTTTTTATAAGCTCACAAAATTTTGGTTGAGACTCAATGTTACTATCTTTTACATGTGTTGTTGCGTGTTTTCTGGTTGACGTATACCAGGTAGGCTTTTTATTAAACCAATGAACATTTTATTACACAGCTAGCGAAAAATATGTCCTTTTTTGCTATTTTCATTTTAGTGTTAGGTTTTATTCTCAGTATTTTTGTTGAGTCTGGGTTGTTGCAATTGCTTCATTTTTTGACTGGTTTGAGCTTCTTGTTGCTTATAAAGTGTGTTGACCAAAGAAAATTTGCAATAAGTTTCTTTTCGTACAACCCAACTTTTAAAGGATAAAGGGAAAACAAACGTAATTATCGAACGAATTTTGGATAATTTTGTTCCCTTTTAAAAATATCGTAGGATGAAAAAATAACAATCAAATTAGAATATCAGCAAATCGCGGGTTTTTACTATTTTCACAGAATTCCAGTTAATTTGAAGGGGAAAAACCACCTTAAAAAAGCCTTTCAGTATTGTCAGCACTGATTTGATATCCTCTTTACGTGGTCGGAGCTGGTAACCGGGTTCCGGTCTATTCGTTTTTATTCATATTACTTTTGAGAAAACTCGAAGTATCTTATAGTTCAAATTGAATATATTTATATTGTTTGTCAGTCTAGTATTCATAATATATAATTAGAGTTTATCATGTCATAGACCGGTTGTTTTTGTTTGCGACGTTTCGACAGTTACTACTGTCATCATCGGGCGTTTGTAAATGAATGATGTAAAGTTTATATATGTTTTCAGTAGGATCGAAATTAGGATCGAAATTATTTCAGACCTGGAAGGAAGCAATGTCAATATTTCGGACCTGGAAGGAAGCAATGTCAATAATTTGTTTTGCGTAGAGCTGGAAACCATATCGCAGGAACATTATACGATGTACTATTAATACTGGAATTGTTTTTGACACTGTATATAGTCTCTTTGACTTTTCGAGCAGTCCATCCTTTTTCCTTGTCAAGGATCTTTTTATTCTCCCAATCAAACTTGTGGTCATTAGTCCAACAGTGGTCAGCAATTTCGTTTTTGGTTACATCGCCATTCCGTACGGCTCGCATATGTTCTTTGATGCGTTGCTCAAATGTTCTTTTTGTTTCTCCTATATAAACTGATTCACAATCACTACATGGAATTTGGTATATCACGTTATTTGTGTCGTTCATTGAGAAACAGAATTTTTGGAATTGATAACGCTTGTATTAACAAAAACGTGGTTTCTATTCGATGAAACTTATTACACTCAAACAGATGGAGTTGCAATGGGAGGTCCGGCATCTTCTGTAGTTGCTGAAATCTTCATGCAAGCGTTTGAGTCCACAGCCACAACAACCGCTGACAAACCCCCAAAAGTATGGAAACGTTTTGTTGACGATGTTTACGCTATAGTGACACGAGATTCATTGAATAATTTTCATCAACATCTAAATGGATTGCACCCGAAAATAAAATTTACAATCGAGCAGGAATCGAATAATTGCATCCCATTCTTGGATACTCTTGTAAAAAGAAATCAAGACGGAAGCATTTCAGTGAACGTATATCGTAAACCAACACATACAGACCAATATCTAAACTGTAACTCAAACCATCAACAAAGTTGCAAAGAAAGTGTTGTTGCATCGTTAATAAATCGGGCGAAAGATATTGTTAGTAATGACGATGATCGTGTTGAAGAAATGAAACATATCAAATCGGTTCTCCAAGCAAATGGATATGACAGGACGATTGTTAGAAGAGTTGAAAATAGAATAAACAATACTCGAACTTCAAACACCGAAGAATCAACAGAACAAGAACCGGTGACCACTATTAGTATTCCTTATGTATCTGGTATCAGTAATGCTTTACAAAGAATATTCCGTACACACAACATCAAATGCAGATTTCGATCAACGGAAACTCTTCGTAACATATTATCTCATCCGAAAGACAAGATCTCAATGAACGACACAAATAACGTGATATACCAAATTCCATGTAGTGATTGTGAATCAGTTTATATAGGAGAAACAAAAAGAACATTTGAGCAACGCATCAAAGAACATATGCGAGCCGTACGGAATGGCGATGTAACCAAAAACGAAATTGCTGACCACTGTTGGACTAATGACCACAAGGTTGATTGGGAGAATAGAAAGATCCTTGACAAGGAAAAAGGATGGACTGCTCGAAAAGTCAAAGAGACTATATACAGTGTCAAAAACAATTCCAGTATTAATAGTACATCGTATAATGTTCCTGCGATATGGTTTCCAGCTCTACGCAAAACAAATTATTGACATTGCTTCCTTCCAGGTCCGAAATATTGACATTGCTTCCTTCCAGGTCTGAAATAATTTCGATCCTAATTTCGATCCTACTGAAAACATATATAAACTTTACATCATTCATTTACAAACGCCCGATGATGACAGTAGTAACTGTCGAAACGTCGCAAACAAAAACAACCGGTCTATGACATGATAAACTCTAATTATATATTATCTTATAGTTGCCATAAAATTTTCGTGATGCAAGACAATTCGAGTTCCTTTATACATAGTCAAACAATATTTAATGAATGGTTTGTAATGTTGTCTAGAGATTTGTTTTCTTCTTTTTCTTCACGACTTTATTAAGCCTGGATTCTGCCTAAACAAAATCATGCTACCAAAATATTTACAGCACGAAAAATAACATTCAGCCATTGATGATTTCACTGGTGAAGAAGGATCCTCAACTAGGAGTGTTGTCTCTCGAAGAAAGAGCGAATATTCAGTTAGAAGGATTTGATGTTCAGTGAATGGAACAATTGTTATGTTATGTTTTCTAAAACATGTTCTATTTTGTAAGATGTGAGATTGATTGATATTTGTAGTGAAAGGGTTACTCTTAAATATCCAAAAACATCCTCCCACACAGTTTATTCTTTCGAACATACGTTATCTGGTATAGTTCATTTTTCCTTTTCTATTACGATTGAATATTTTATGCAGTGCATTTTGCTTTGGAAAATGTTTATTTATTTAAATGTTTGTTTATTTACAAAATGCACTGCAAATTTGTTTGCGATTTTTTCTGTATGTATGTATTAAATTTGTTATTCATATTGTATCATTTTAGTTATGTATACCTGAAGATTGGTTATTACCATGAAACACAGTGTCGTGTACAAATGAGTATTTAATTTGTCAACCTCCAAATAACTATATATATATATATATATATAAAACACAAGTTTATTTCACAATATTTCGATTTAATAAAAATCTTTGTCAAGTGTGCTCATATATATATATATACTTATTTTAGTTATATATACTTATTTTATATACTTATTTTAGTATATATATATATATACTTCTTATTTTAGTTTCAATCTTGCTCTGATAATAAGCCATTTTTAACAGAAACTTACCGAATTGTCTTGATAAAAGAGAGAGTTGCTTTTTCTTGTGTTGGTTGATCTTTGCTTTGCAAATAGGAATTTCTACCAACACGTTACATTACGGGAGAAACACACTAAAGCAAATGTATCTATAGTGTTTTCAGCGGATCAGACCATAAGATACCGTGAAAGACCGCACCACGTCAAATTTGTAATTTTTCAGGATCATCATCATCTACGGGTATTCCAATATCTGCTTCTGCGCCGCTCGATACTTATGATATTTATAAGCCTATCACAATCCGAATGATGGATTGAAATCATGATTCGGTTTGTGATCACGAATTTAAAAACTTCGAATCTTATAGCTTTGTTTATATTGTGACTTTCCAATACAACAGGGTTGATTAAAGTTGAGAGGGCTGATTACAAATAGGTGGATTACGGTAATTTAACACTACTTTGTGATCAAACATACGATTAAGGGCCAAATATCTCGATATCCAATAGCAATAACTAAAGTCACTTGGGGACAAAATTAACTACGAGGTTTTTGGAACAGTGACGTCACATGAAGACTTCAATAATATATTTGACAATATCTTGGTATCGCTTCGCCGTAAACATGTGATGAGCACGGCTGATTCACCCTGTGAAACGTTTAACATCTTCCTTGTTCCTCCAGCCTGGGAAGCTTCGTTTATTTGGCTTGCCAACTAGCAACGAGAAATAGCTTTTCATTACGCAATCCTTAATATAGTGATTTTATTTTGAATCAAAATTCTTGATTTTGTCATGCTTTTGATGAAAATGTATTTCTCGAAAAACTTCCCCGCTATAACAGAGAAACTTTATGACATCTTAACAAAGATAAAAAATGAAGAGGAGTAAGAATTGAGTATGCAAGAAATCAGCATTTCCGAATGATTACTTAAAAATATTAATTAATAGCATTAATAAATAATTATGACATGACACCCTACCTGTCTAATGGAGGCACTGAGTGTAACTGCTTCTTTTGATGCGTCAATATCAACGATGGATCTAAGTGTAATACCAAAACGTACACCCAAAGAGTTGTTGCACAGAGGAAAGGTGTGGTTCCATTTGTTGTAAAACAGATCGTGATGTAGTTTCGATTCAGGTGTAATCACGATTGGTCCTAAAAAACAATTGCAGCTAGCATTACTACGAAAAACTCGCTATGTAGTTTGATTACGCCAGTCATAGTTGATTTCTTGAGCTCAGGAATAAATTTTATTTCCACTAAAGGTTACTGGATAGGAAAAACCATGTTTTTAGTTATCAGTTAATATATCTTAAAGCTTTTATATTTTCATAGTCATTAGAAAATTCTATGATCTGGAAGACTATTGTAACAACTTAAGGTCCGATCAAACGGACAAGAAATGTTGGATGTAAATGTTGGATCAGTTTGGAAGGGTCATCCAACATTCATATCCAAAATGGCAGTCAGTAAGGGTGCTCTCGCGATGGTGTTAGCTGAACTTGTTGAACTTGTTTACTCTTTCTCTTTCAAATCTGCCTTAAAAGCACGTCCCTTTACAGGGCTTGTTTCTTCTTCTACTACTACTATATTTTGTGACTCAACTCAATGAGAATGATTGACTTATGTTTTGTTTTTATCTTTTTTGACGACGTTCGAAAACATTAGAAAAATCTTTCGAAATGGAGCGAAAATCTAAATGTTGGATGGAAAACCAGGTCAAACAAATCCAACATGCATTTTTAATGTTGGATGTAAGAAAATCGATCTAAAATGATTTTTCTTTATTTTTTTGTGAAATGTTAGATGAAATGGGAGTGGTTAAGCGCTGGTCAAACGAGTCCAATATATGATGCAACATTTGAAAAAATGTTGCACTCGTTTGACATGAGCCATAACCTTTCATTCGACATTTGAACAACTTTCGTTGTGTGAACCAAAACAACTTTGCACAGAATCATTTTACGCAACATTGTCTTATTAAATGTTGTTTATCTAGAAGCGAATTCGCTTCAAGAATCGTAAAGAATATTTTTTGATTTTATTTTCACTCATTCAAAATCTTGTGACCCCAATCCAATACCCATGAAGAAAGTATTAGTAAACAACTTTAAATCCTAATTCCCCTCTCTTACGTACTTCAGATCATTTTTCCAGTCACAGATTCACGCCTACAGAGTAAATTTTCCAAAGCTACTTGGTATTCCCAATCGTATAAGGTATCGTCATCCGTAAAATAACAGTTTGGACAAGCTCCCTCATAAGTATTAGTTATCGCACAGTGCCGAGTGCAATATGGTTAATATATTTCGAGAAACGAGAAAAATATGTCATATTGCAAGAGGAACGTCAACTTTGTTTAGAGTTAAAATGTGACAATTTTTTTTATCTGTATGGTTAGGGGGAAACCCTTGCATTGCGTCAAATGAATAAAAATTTTTTTTTTTTCCACTGCATTTATTTTTTATTTCCACTGATAAACGAGATATACTCTACTGAATATTTTTTGAACTAATGATAAACTTCATAATAGACTTCAGACCAGAGAATTTTCTAATGACTAAATCTTCTGATGCCTCCAGTTTTAGGTTTTTATAACCTGTTTTCTCAGAAAAAGAAATCGTATATAGCTAGCATATACCTAACTTACCGTCAGTTCCTAACTTCGACTGTTGAATGAACCCCTTCACGATAGAAATATAACAGAAAACATGTGCTAAATTACGCATCGTGGCTTCAATATGCAAACGGATGCTTTAATATTTTTTTCTGATAGAGTGAACGATTTATGCTATCTCAATGCTAGAAAATGCTTATACAATTTTCTGTATTGTCTTCATTTAGATAAGCATTTGATACCAATTTTTGTATTTATCGAATAAGTCGATGCTAATAAAAGAATATAATAATTTTTTTATGTCACAATAGTCTTTTAAATTTACTGACGTATAAATACAATTTTCGTGAAGCGATTATTAAATTGAAGTGAACAATTGATTTGCTTGCTTTGAAATTTATTCCTCACAATTCCTGAAATCCCATGCCATGTATTACCAAAGTGACAGATATTCGATGTTCCTTCCTTAGTTAATATTGAATATATGGAATATATGGAATATATGACGTCACTTTCGAAAAATTGAAAAAGCTGAACATATCCAACATGTTTAATCTAATTATTTTTTAATCATGGACTAACAACTAACTTCTAAAGCTTTTCAAATCCATTTGTTGAAATCTTTTATGTCGGCATTCCTTTGACATAAAGCGCATCTCTAATTTCACCGGCTTTTGGTTTACATGAGTGGGTTTATACGACTTTTTATGTTCGCACATTGTGGAAAATCAACGAAATTAGAAGATATTGTGAATTGCATTGAAAACCTGCGACTTTCAATGGCATTTTAAAACTTCTACTTAATGTTTTTTTTACCTTTTTTTGTTTCGTACAAAAATGATAGCATAGAGTGAAGACATGGAAAGCCAAGTGAATATCAGATTAAATAAAATATCATATTAAAACTTTATCGGGGAAAACTTAACGAAAATTTTCCTCTACGAATTTATTCCAAATACTGGCTCCAAGAAACAAGATGTTAGTGATCAAAGCATTAACGGAGACCATCATGCGGAGACGAACCAAAGAAACATAAACGTGAGGAGAGTCGAAGGAAGAAAAAGGAAGAAAAACATAAAAGATATTAAAAGTAGTGTAGAGTTTGCACAAGGTTTAGTGGATGATAAAACGAAAGAACTTGATGGACAAATCATAAAAGTAGGAGACGAAATCAAAAATGAATTAAACAAACTAAAAAAGTTACAAGAAATCCAGAGGACAGAAATCGGAGAAATAACTTGCGAATCGACAGAATTAAGGAAAGGCAATACGAAAATTGTGATCAAACTGAGCGTAAAGTTCATCAAATGTTTAATGGGAAATTAATTACAAAGATTTAAAAAATAAATAAAAAAAATTTGAAATTGACGGCCTTATAATAAGTGTTTGGTAAGTATAAAAATAAGCACTGAGTTGGATAATGGAGTTATTTCATGACGTCAACGACGCAGTTCAAGGGTTTTTTGTTTGAAGATGTATAATGAATTAAAGTTAAATTTTTTGTACTTTTTAGCATAAATATGAAATAAATGTTTTCATTCATTAGTCACCCAAAAAAATCTCTACTGAAATCAGACTACAATTTTTTGCGATATTTTTAAGTTCTTATTTTCTTTTTCTTCTTTTTTCTCAACCCTCTTCTCTTATTTTTCATTTTCATATGCCTTTGGTAGTATATTATATCTTCATTTCAAATGTACGTGTATGTGATTTTTACTAGGATTATAATAAGAAATATAATATTATATGCTCATATTTGGGGCTTGATGATAAGGCAAAGAAGCCTTCTACAAGTTCCGGTCATTCTTATTATTTTAGTGTCTTTTGTACATTTGTTTTTATGGCAGATATACTTTCATTCATTAGATATCTTGACCAGGGATTTAGAAATACAACTTCTGAGAAATTGATATTGAGGGAGTTTTTTTCGGGTTTCATGTAACCTCTGGACAAAAAACACAAAAAACACTCTTAAGAATTTTTACACTTAAGTACTAACTGCTTGATATGTTAAAAAACGTTTAATGGATAACAAAAAAGAAGCTCCATTCTTAAGTCAGTGTGTTGTTTACTATACTGTAAAAGCTTTTGAAGAGGTATTTCTTTTCATTTACTAAATGGTTTTATAATGAATTATTATTTTACGGGGAAGTATAACATGATTTATATATACCACTTTCTGGATATGCATAGCACAGCTTCCACTCCTGACCTGAACTGGGTTTTTTATGTAATATAAGGGCATATATCCTCGACAGGTTTTTACTCTTTCTTACAAAACGGACAGACTTGTAACCAGATAACAGAAACTGATGATAGATCAAACTGAAATTACCCACAAAAAAGAGGAGTCTGGGATTATGGAGATTGTGCAAGAAAAATTTTGTACTCCTACATTTTGTTGGAAAAGATGAGAATCATTAAATAACAACTATTGATGATTTAAAGAGCGATAACAAATTTCTCAAAAACCAACTGGAGAAATCGTTTTTTAATGTAATTGTTTCATGTCTTTAACGGTAAAATCAACAGTGCATGACGAGCACATCTACTTTTACACCGGACTCCGTATTAACAGTTAACAATACTCCTGTTTTTCAACAAACTCGTAGTGATTCTTTAATTACTAACACAATGAATTAATCATCGATCTTTTTAGATGATTCTAAACCTTCTATAGAAGAACAGCTTAAAAATGTTCAAGAGAAATTCAAAAGCAAAAATATGAATCATTAAAAGCAAATCAGATTGGCGATCTCATCGACGGCGAAGAAAAAATTGTGAACAACGATATTAACTTAAACGTTAGCAAACATTTACGGTCTAGATTTGAAAAAAATGCAAATTATAACGATGTCGTTAACCGTGATCTGTCAAATACATCTTGTAGGCATCATGAAAGCCAGAAATTTCTAGCAGAAAGTCAATTTGGAGGAGAACTTTCTAAAAAAGAATTAGCAATTGAATTGCAATTATCCTTTCAAAAGCACTCTTCTCCATAATTTTTATACCAGTAAAATTGCTCCTCAATCTGCCGCTCGCCAGAACGTTACGCATATCATAGGAGACAGCATGGTAAAAAATACAAGAGGACAAACCGTTAAAGAAAAACTATCAATTGGAGGAGGTAGCAATATTCTTGAAAAACGGAACACATGATATTACACTGTGGTACAAATGATTTGCAATCAAATAAAAGTGAATGGAGCATAGCGGAATCAATTGTTGATCCGGCAACCTATATCAATGAAGCAACCGAAATCGTGACTTCAATATCAGGTATTGTTCCAAGAGCAGACAAAAATTCAAATGAAGCAAAAGTCGTGGATAGCTACGTACAGAAAATGTGCAGAGACAGAAACATCGGATTCATTAGTCATGATAATATCAATTCAGTTCACTTATCCGGTGTAAAACTACTGACGCGAAATCTTTCCCGATTTATTAGCAAATGTTGATTACCAAAGCACAAAGACGACTACTGTTACACAAGTACATCATCTAAATAAAAATAAAGTGGAAATAAATCTCAGAAATGTGAGGTGGCATCGACCTCCGAAATAACATTCTGACTATTTCATGAAATACCTTCTCGAAATGTCTCACCTGAACTATGAAAACATAGCCATTCTTGGCGACTTCAACATGAAAGATACCAATAGATTTCTTGATCCATTAAAGATTGAACACGGAATGCATAATATAGGAATGATATTGTGGTAAAGCAGGTTAAGGCAAGCAACGCAATTATAACAGAATGAGAGTATGGACTGTGTGCGGAGAGAAATAGACATGCAAACTAAAAAGATTATATTATAATATGCACATTGAAAATTAATTATAATGAATGAATTATCGCTAAAATATTTTATGAGTATATACAAAGAAATGAGAACCCAATAAGGGAACTGAAACGTGATGAACATTAAAATTATAACTGTTTTTGTAATTTAGGGTTGAAATAAAAAAAATTAAAGAAAATCTATGAACAACTATTTACGCTGAGATAGCTCAAACGTACGAGACAGATATCCGTTAGTAGATTGACTGAACGTATGTATGGAGTTGGACAAATGCTTTAAACGAAGAGAAGAAACGCCAGATCGAGTGGTTTTCTACAGGTGTCATGGGTAGCCCTACCTTATCTACCATGACAGCTGAGATATGGGTAGAGGCACAAATAACGAAAACAGAAAATAATGTAAATCTTATGGTACAAAATTGTACGAAGTAAAAACAATTTTTGTCTTCTTTATGAAACACTGTTGCTTTGCAAAACCCTCGTGCGCTATTTACAGGTAAAATCTACTGTTGGTGCATAAAAATGGTCACTGCGTTACATGTTTATCTATAAGGGTTTGACACTTTTGAAAAGTAACCCTAATAAGGGCTTACTAAAAAAGGTAACCGTAAATGGCCAATTTAACGCCCCTTACTGATTAAGCTCGTCGAAGTAAAAAATTTCCAATAAGCGCCCCATTAAATTGCAGCAGATAGGTGCTGATGTGTATCTTCTGCAGTTCATCTTGTCTTGTTAGTCAATATGCCGATACTCCCTTATAGGAATTGCTCATACAAAAGGTTTTTTATAAGCGCCACGGGCGCTAAATCGGCCATACGTTTTGGGATCCTTATCGACAAGAAAATTAGATGTTCAACTAAATGAATTCTGTTTAACTTTATATTGCTACTTTCTTTGCTTCATGTGTAATACCAGTTCAGTCAAAAGCACAAAATATTTAATTTTCAATGTATTTCAATATAATAAAAACTAAAATCGTAATCAAATACAATGACCTAATGGTCTTGGTTAAAATCAACAGAAGTCAACAGAATATAAGACTCAACAAAATGTCAAGGATGAAAATGTTATTTTCACACACCAAGTAAAATGTAGTAGTCTCTCCGTGAGTTCAAGAAGTTTACCAGCTTGCTTAAATATATTAAAATGGTTGTTGTAGAGGATAGTTAAAAAAAGAAGTTTACAGAAAAAAGAAACCAATAATATAACAAAACAGGATTGAAAAAAAATTAATGCTGAAAAACATTATGCAAACAAATATTTTTAGTTTAATGTCAAAGCTAGATTGCGTTACAAATCCACAGCCATGATTGGTCACAAACTGACCCAAAAGGTAACCTCAAACAAAAATGTAAAAACAGAATAACAGATTATCACATACCGGAACTCAATCACTTTTTCATCTCATTAGTGATGGTGTTTGTTATAGGCGAATACTCAACCTTAAACTCTCTCGTAGATAAGATTGCAATTTTGATGTTACTTCTTTCTTCTGCCACTGTGAACCGAAGCATTTTAACAAATTGAAGGAACAACTCATGAGGGAAAACCAATGATACAACTTCATTATCTTCATTTGCGAACGACAATCTTACTGAAAAATATTTCTCTTGAAGAAGCGACTTCCCGCCACAATTATTGCAAATCGCCATTAATCCTGATACCATTGCTTGATGCTTACATTTCTTGCAAAAATAAACCTCTTCAAACTTGTCAATAGTTATCACTGGAAAATCAATGGTCATTTTGGATGATGTTCCAATTTCTGTAGGACATTCTGCAAATTTGGTTGAAGTAGCAGTTATCTCTGAAAGGGCTGTTGTGGTGAGGTATTTTCCATTATAGTTTTTCACACGAAGCTCTTGAAACTTATATGCCCCATCTTTTGATATGCCTTGAATGTGGTTGTTCCATAACGCAAGGCGCAATCTTCTGGAAACTGTGTCGTCATGTAAAAAAACATCTCTTTTTTGGTTCCAACCAAATTTAGTATTGAGTTCTTCTATCTCAATTCTATCTCAATTGTCACAAATGCTGATATGTTGACAACCTCATTTTCTGGTTCCAGCTCAAGTTGCTTTAAGGTTACAAAATTATGAATGATGCAAATGGAATTTCTTTGTTGTAAAATTCTACTAAAGATCTTTCGGTTAAGGTTACAACAGCACGATTACGAAAGTCATCTACTTTTGTAATGAAATTTGACAACTTAACAATCTTTTCTTTTAGCTTTGCAGTCTCCATTGTAGCATGCAGTTCTGAGTTGTAGGATACAATTGAATGTTCTGCAGTACCATCATATAGAATAACATTGAAGGAACGAACTTAGGATGGTGAACTTTTCACTCTGGTAAGTTTGAGAATATAACCATGGCAGTCTTCACTTAATATTAACCTAAATGTGCAGTATTAATTGAGAGCACGTTCAGGGAGTTTAGGTCAGATGCTACCTTATTTGTACAAATTCTCGCACACAGAAAATAAATTTTTTTTTCAGGTATATAGTAATTTTCGCACACTAAAAGGAAGTATAAGAACTAAGTAAAAAGAACTCGGATAAGTTCAATATGGGCTACAGAATGGAAAAGTTAAAGAAAAATATTATGTATAAACAATTTTCCCAGACTTTTCCTGGTAACTGACACACATAGCCCTTTTATTATAAAAAGAAACCCATCACATTCGACTGGTAAATTTCTATCTATTACTAAACCACAAATATATATATTTTTTCTGCCCAAAACCCCACATTTATTTTGTAAAAAAAATACAGAAACTTTTGAATCAAGAACGGATACTTCATGGGGGAGTTCAGAAAACAACAAATAAATATTTTTACTGAAATCCTTATAGATTTTACTTCCAATGTTCAATATGAAATCAAGATCAAAAGAGTCCCAATTTCCTGGGTTTTTAACAAATGCAAATGCAACTGAAAATAATGTTTTCCTGCAATCTCCTCAAATCTTTCATTTCTTTGATGAAAGGAACCTGGCTTTACAAATAAAGCCATTAATTAAGTTTTTATGGCAGCTCCCTACTATAATATCATGATCTGGTGTCTACCAACTTTTCGTTTCTTGTAAATATAAGCTTTAGTTCTTGGCTTTCTCTGGGTTATATTCTTGTTTCTCTTATTATATCTATTTTACCTCCCCCTGTTTTCTCTCTTGTTTGCTTCAAAAAGAATTAAAAACAACAAACCTGCTGACTTTACTGTAGCTAAGACTTTCTTTATGTAAAGTAGTTATAAATTATTTTTAAACCAACTAACCATTTTTATCTCCGTAATCATTTAAGTGGGTGATACTGCAGAGCTGTTTGAGAGTTGTTTGCTTGGACCTCCAAAATGTCGCTCCAGTTCTATTCTATTACCTCCCACGTTCGTTCACTTTGCAGTGCAAGGCGGACATTTAGAAATGCGCATGCGCCAAATACATCGTAAAGATATTCAGCGGGAATGTGTTTCCTTGAGCACTAGATGACTGAAGATTACACTGAAGTGAAAAGTGTTACGATTTTCTGACGAGAACTTCGTTTTTCGCGGGAAAGTGCCTGTACACTTTGTCACCAAAAAAGCTTCAACTTTTTCAACAAATTGTGGACAGAAATTTAATTTTAGGCTTCACAAAAATAAGTACACACAGAAAAAATATATATATATACAAACAAAAGACTTTTGTGAATTTGTCTCAAATTCCTGCAAAAAAATGGCAAAATTAAATCCTGAGAAAGATTGGGCTTTACAAGGATATTTGTTTTTCTCCTATGAAACTCCAATATTCATTATCTCCTTTGATTTAAAACAACTCAATAGCAATAAACTAATTGATAAATCCTGCATGGCAATACCGTAATTATTTGAAGTAGCGTTGCGGCGATTATTACAAAAAAATTTAGATGCAGCCCTTACTCAAGGATGGTACTCATTTTTGAAGTTTCCAATGCAAATTTCCTTACAGCACCACATGATATTTGGTGCTGTCTAATAAGAAAACATCCAACATTTCGCTGATAAACATGAGATTATTTCAGGTAATCGGGTATTTTCCATTTTTTGAAATAACCAGAGCATTTAATTACATTTTTTTTGTAATAAGAAAACATCCAAAATTTCGCTGAAAAACATGAGATTTTTTAGGTAATTGGGTATTTTTTCCATTTTTTGAAATATCCACAGCATTTAATTACATTATTTTTGTAATAAGCATCGCCGTTTGCATCATATTGCAGCACTTATTCGAGGGCGGCGCTTATTATGAATTTTCACCTCACCAGGCCTGCCTTAGTTGAGGGCCGTGCTAATTCGAGGGAGGTGCTAATTCGAATAATTACAGTAGAATTTAGATATGGTTTTTAAATTTTCAATATTGGGAAAACAGCAGCTGCAAAGATAATTAAGAACGAATCAGCCATTCGTAAAGAGTATGAAATGTTTAAAGGTAATTCGAAGCGAAATAAGCATGGACAGTTTCGCACAAGAAACACTTTATGAATGGTATCAAAAATGTTGTTCAGCAAATATTTATTGTTTGTGACCCAAAAAGCATTATCGAGAATTTAGTCTCCCTGTTTCTAACATATCGATAGTAAATTTTTGATTTGCAAAATCTGAAGACAAACGATTAGCTAAATTAAAGTGGTGTGAAAAATTTGGTTTATCAAAATCGATTCCCGGGAAAATCAATTTTTTCTAACTCGCAAAATTAAATTTGTGGGAAGTGTCGAAATGGGAAGAAATAAAGTGGATAAGCAATGATGACATAATAACAAGTGGAATTTTAATTTGGGGTGTAAAATTTTTTTTTATATATAATAAAGTTTCTTGATTTTTTTGCGATAAGGCTTAACCCATTGGGGGACACTAGGTAGGCTTAAAGAATTATAATATATGAATCTCATGCTTTGAATATTTTGGGATCAGTTCATTTCCAGGCCTTTTTTTGTTGTTCATTTTATCCATATATTTTAAAGACATGCAATATGGAGTCTTTTTAGTTTTAGTTTTGTCTGTGTTTTTTTTGGAGCCGGTCGTTTCAGGAATATCAACAGGAGGACAGGCCATGTAACATCAAACCCCATGTAAAAAACAATCAAGAGACACTCACATAAGAAAGTTTGTTTCATGAAATAGGCAAACTTACTTCTCAAATTATTGTTCTGGTAATCTAAATGCGTCCCTCTTGTTTGTGTCTGAGACATTCCAAGGGTCCTCAACTTTGCAGTGAAATAACTTTAAAAAGAAAAAATACTGGTAAATTTGGTTTTCTGTACTTGGTTATACTACGTATGCTCTACCCCTTTCATCTTTACTTATGGCTGGGAAACTTCTAGATGTTGTTAAAATCTCATTTTGCCTCGTACCACTTTAGAGGACCCAAAAAATCACATATTTTTTGGATTTGCTTGATTTGCTCCTTACGATCATGAAATAATTCACTGACAAACCCATCGCCAGGGACCATTCCGTCTATTCGAGCTATGAAACTGCTTATTTCACTAATAAAATTCACATAAATTATGCCTCAAAACAGAACGTGCTGCAGGGACGCCCGTTGAAAACTTTACGCCACTCTGACCGCCATCTTTAAAGAAACGTAAGCAAGCCAGCGCCGTCCGCATTCTCAAGTGTCCGCCTTAAAACGAACGTGCTCCGTAATTTTTAACCACGACGAAAATGTAATTTTCACGGACAGTAGTAGTAACACGCAGGGTATTTTAAGACGGTATTTTCGCTTCGCTGCTATACCGTAATTATCATGGTATCACGACAACCACAAAAATGTTTCCAAAATGAATGACACGAGTATGTATTTACTTCTAGTTTCAAATATAAGTACTAATTTCGTTATATATACAGCAAATACAACAACAATTCTCCAAGTTTTCAAAAGGGTCTATCTAGAATTGTTAGTTCATGCGACAAAGTGTTCTAAGATAAACTGATGACAAAAACCTTTTCCATTTTCCATTTCCAACTATTATGTAACCATCAAGAGCATAGTTCACGCTCTTTCTTAAGGCCATTTTCCACTAAGCGGAATTGCCCGCGCGACTCTGCGCGGATGGGATTTGCGCATGCGCTTTTTTTAAAATATTATGATTTTCAGGTGGATATCCAGCGATCTTGAAGTTGAAGCTCTTCCAACTTCATTTGAGAGGACTGACAGTTTGACCAATCATGTTCGCCGAAATTTTGGAAACCTGGAGAACTTCAACTTCTCTTCTTCTCTTATTTCTTTGACTTCGAATCCAGAGATCATGGCTACTTTAAATACAATTCAATTACAAAACTCAAAAGGAAGGGATTTTCTCTAGCTAAAAAGAAGTTTTTTGTTTTACTTGCTGTTAGCAAATACTGCTTACTTTAAAACATAACTTTATAGGGAACTTCATCAGTTTCAACATCAAATCCAACATCAGAGGATGTAAATATAATTATTTTTTGTGTTTTAGAAACTGTTGGCTAGCTACACTGTTGTCAAACATTTATCTTTACTTCTCTAAATGTAGAAAAATTCTAAAAGCAAGTAATAAAGAAACACATCCTAATAAGCTCTTGTTTCATGTATGCAGTTTTGAAGATATTAATAGAATTTTGAATTTTAGCTGGAAAACAGTATCACTCATGAAATTACTGTTATTAGCTTCTTAGCTTCTGTTTTATTCTAAAAATTATTTTCATGCATCAAACTTGCAGGTGGCGCATTATGTAAACTCATTAGAAACTATCAATTCAGAACTGTTATCACCATCCTCATCATCAATCACATCTGAGGTAAAAATGATGGATGGATTTTCTTCTCGTCATATGTTTTAAATTTACCAATTTAGTTAATTTCATAGTTTGAAAGAAATACCTACATCTTTATTTCTATTTTTTTATTTTAGATTTCAAGGACCTTTGACAAAGAGACTTTTCTTGCAGAATTGCAGAAATACCCATGCATCTGGGACGTCAAGTCACCAGACTATAAGAAGCGAAATGTAAAAGAAAATGTTCGAAAAGAATTAAGTCTTCTGTTTGGTTTTGAAGGTATAATATATACTATATATGATAAGTTTTCATATTTTGATAAATATATTTGCCTATCACACTTTAGTTGAAAGCTTAAAGAAACAGCTGAAATATCTAAAAGATAATTTGAAGAAGTGATTAGATAAAAGAAATCGAATAAAACTAAATCTGGTGCTGCCGCTCATACTTTACCAACCTGTGATTTTTTTGAAATGCGGTTTCTGCATGATAAAACGTCAAACCTACGAACAGAATCAAATATAAATCATGTTCCTGTTGTTGAATATGAAGACGTAGAACACTTTCAACAGTCCCCAAAAATTGCCCAAACGTCTTCTCCTGGAAAGCGCATACACCCTACTGAACTTGCGAGTGAAAAGTTAATGACTGAGTTAGAAAGAGTAAATAATGAAATCAAAAAGACTGGTGAAATGAAAATTTATGAAAATTCTTATTTGGTATATTCAAAGACTTGCTCTCGATTACATGGCCGATGTCAACAAGGATAAAGCGATAATCAGCATCACATATAGCCCTTAACCCAATAATAAAGAATTTCCTGTAGTTAAAGAACATCGATCCAGATTGTGGTGGAGCTTGCATCGTTACATGCTTACCATCAATTGCACCCATAATGATAAAGATTAATGAATTTAAAATTCCTAACACGAATTTTTTTCGACACATCCACTTTGAAGTTTCAAATTATATCTGAAGGAAATCTTAATCGCAGGAGTCATTTATTCATTACACAGATTACCTATTGCGTAAGGAAAGTTCCATTTCTGCTCAAATACGTCGGATATTTTTTTCCATTCTTCTTCTGGCGTTGAAGCCTTCAAATATTCTTTCTGTAATAAAATAATCCAAATCGCACTGCACTTTTCAGCAATTATGCGACTGACTGAAGAAGGACTGATTATATAGCAAGCTGTAATAGTAACTTGCGCATCACCAGTAATCACATATCTGTAATAATGGTAACATGAATGACATTTTCTCTGTTCACTTTTAGATAGCCATTGACTGGAATAAAATAAATGTTACGTCAATGTAACACAATCTTTCACTGGGATGAATAGGTTCTTGTATCTTAGTTGCAGTTTTGGTTAGAAGAGGGCCCACCCAGCTAAGTAAAAGCTCAAAGGTTGATGGTGACATCGGAAAGCACCAGCAAAAATATTTTTTGTCGCGTAGCTTCATTTCTTTAACTAGTAAATGATATTTCCCATTTCCCTCTCGTTCCTTGTAGATTTGGCGAACCCAGAACCTTCAATTACATCTCTTTATTTTTTTTTAATGAATTGATGTTAATACTTTCTTGGTTATTTTAAAGCATCATTAGAATCAGTGCTTTCTTTTTAAAGAGTAAAATACGTTTTTTTCGTTCAAAAAACATCCTCACTGTATAACTAACTCCTCGGCTTTGATTTTCATTTCGTCCGCGCGACAGTTCCGCTTAGTGGTAATCCGCTCTGCGTACGCTAATCATTCAATTAGAGCGCATGCGCGAATTTCGCCAATTCATATCTGCGCGGACAATTCGGCTTAGTGGGAAATGGCCTTTAGGATCTGGTATTTTAAAATAGGGTGTTCTTTTTTCATTTACAATAATAATATATAATATAACTAGTATACCGTGTAAAATTTTTTTACATCTTTCCCAATAAGATGTTTTTACACGCTATACTAACCATTTGATAATAACTCTATGAAATAGAAAAGCACAGTCCAAAACGCCGCCCTAAAATCTTTCATCGATTCATGAATTTTTTACCCGCCATACTAAGCATTGATAACGCCGTGTATTGAGGTAAAACTATTGATTTCTCCTTTCTCCTTTTTTATGATGAAGATATAATCACATATGCAACCTTTTTTGAAAAATGCTTGTTTTTCAAACGTAAAATAATTCCTTTGTAACCCTCTGAGTAAATCTTTTGTTTTTTTTGCATAGTAAGCAGAGTTTCCTTCGAAGTTTTGTTGTGGTTTATAAACGGAAAGACAGACAAGAGGGGAGGCAGGGTTGGCTTAATTTTACCTAGTCACTTTCGCAAAGACTTTATTTGTTTTTTAAATGTTTTTTTATGGAGGAATTTTGCTTGACTTTTTCATCAACTTGTAAACAGTTGATTATGTCAGTGATGGGGGAAGACGACCATATTTTGTCTCTAGCGCCGTAGGCATAGCTACAGCTATAAATGGCATTATATTCTTCATCATCATGTATTTTTGTTTCTCTCATCTTTCCAGGGATATTGTTGTGATATTTTTTGATATTTGTGATATTGTTGTTGTGGATTTATTATTTGGTTTCTGAACTTTTAAAATACAGTACGTTTTGGTAAGTTTTTTAGCTTATATATATTACCTTATCGGTAAAAAATCCGTCGGTAAAAAGTGACGAATTTTTGCCTTGGTGACGAATATTTTCTACCGACGAAAATTTTTGCCGACGAAATTTTTTACCGACGAATATTTTTTACCGACGAATAATTTTTACCGACGAATTGCTATTTTTTTATTTTAACACTATTATGCTTTTTGTCGCTTAAAGACACATTAGGGGTGCCTACTGACCTTATGTTTTTTCTTCAGAAAATAAAAAGAATAATAAAGTTTACAATTATTTATCATTTTGTCTTTTCTCAATGAATGGGTTTTCTTTTCGTGAAATAACTTCGTTTGCTGACTTTACAGCTTCTGTTATACCTGCTTTGTCAAATCCATTCACGATTGATTCATTCTGCTGCTTTAGGTAATCAAACATTTCAACGATCCAACGTGCATGCAATGGTTTCAAATCAGACAATTTCATTGATACTTTTACATCACCAGGAGCTACACCTCTCCTTAACTGCTCGCTAACACGATCTGCGTACCACTTGTTGTACTGATGAGAAACAAACTTCTTTGCCTTTTGATTGATTGAAATATCAAGAGGCTGAAACTTGTTGGTCAAGTTATGCGGTACGATAACCAGCTCACATCCATTTTTCAAACATAATTCCTTTATTTCAGCGTTATCTTGACCTTTGAAAGTATCCATTATAATTAATGAATACTGCTCCTTCGGGTATCCTAGCTCTTCCTTTTTGGATTTGAGATATGGAAAAATTATCTTCTTGAATAAGCTGACACATTTCTCATAATTGGACCAATGATTTGGTGTAAAGGTAACATCGAAGGCTTTAGGAAACTCAAACTTAGGTAAACTGCGTTTGGTTTTGCCACTGTAGATGAGCTGGATCGGCAAAAATTCACCTGATGCAGTAACTGTAAAAGTTGCAGTTATTTGTCTTTTGTCATCGACACCCTTGATTGGAACTGTCTTTGAACCCCTTAAATCGAATGTATATTTCCCAGGTGAAACATAGGACAAAGGGGTTTGATCCAGGTTTAACACAAGTTCCATTGGAATGTCATGGTCAGAAACAACCTTTGCAATTGCACGTTGAAAAGTAAACTTTTCCTCTTCTAAAAACTTACTACAAGGTTCAACTTTTCCTGTTGTCCCTTTTCTTTTCACCCAATCCATACTTTTCAAAACACTACGTGCCCAGCCTTCTATGAGCTCTAGACTGCCGCCAAATTCTCTCAAAAGTTTCGGATCATTAGCCTTGATAACTCCGGTAGCAATCGCAATCACCATTTTTCGAGAAATTGCTGTGCCGGCTAAGCGTGAACCAACAATAATATCTTTGATTTTTTTCATCATTTCATCACCCACTAAATTTGGTCTTCCTTTTCTTTGAATTGGCGCATTCGCAATGGGCTGGTGGTTAGTTTTCTTCTTCTTGCAACTCTCTTTCCATTCGTTGACTGTTGTTCTCTTGAGTGAATATTTTGTATACACTTTTGAGAAACGATCGATAGCTGATTTAGTCCCATGGATTAAAGCATAACTCCCAATCTCTTCCTTTATTTTGGATGGAACATTACTGTACTTTACAGTTGACTTTTCCACTTGTTTTTTGACTTCCTTTTCGACGTACTGGACTTCGGCTTCATCTGTAATGTTCGAAGCAGATTGAAATAGAGGTGGAGTATGTTGACTACTCGTCAACGTTTCATAATCAGAATCTACCTTTTTAAAGTAAGATCGTAAATCTGTTTTTGAAGCCATGACTGTCTCTGCAAATAACATGAATTTTTAAACAACTATACCAACAACATTCGAATTTTTGGCAAAGCATTCGAATTTTTCAAAAAACATTCGAATTAAGATAAAAAGAATCATTAAAAACATTCGAATTTTTTAAAACTCGATTCATCGGTGCTACGCCATCTTTTTTCTCTTGACTTCGATTCAAGATGTTTTCTTTCAAAGCTATCATTGCTTCACGTGGATATCATGTTTATAAAGAAACTTCATGGTCAAACGCAAAACTTAATGAAGAAGTGAAAGTAGAATTGGAAAAAAATACAATATCGTTGTCAACCGACCCATACGCGTGTGCGATCAAGATAAAGAATCCTTATTTCAACGATTGGAAAACAGTCGGACACATTCCACGTGAAATATCTCGTTACGTTTATTTTTTCATAAAACAAGAAAGTGGGAACGTTTCTGGAACTCTAAAGTCCCTGAAATACAAGCCGTCGCCAATCCCCTCTGGTGGATTAGAAGTCCCTCTCTTGTTAAAATTTTCTGCTAGAGATAAATGGGTTGTTGATACAATGGAAGAATTTGTGCTTAATTTTTACAGTTATGAATACACCGGAAATTTCTCAATTGACGATAATGAGGATGACGAAGACGAAGATTATCAAACCATTATTATCGATTCAAATGAAACTGAAATTCAAGAGACAGAAACTCAATCCGAAATTCAAGCAACTGGAAGCCAAGACATTGAAACAGAAAGTCAGTCGAGTAATATTGACTTACAAATAAATGAGAACATAATAAATGAGGAAATACCAGTTCAAATCATAATAGATTGATGTATTATTGATATACTTTTATAGTAATTAAAGTCAATAGAGAAAAACAGTAAAATTTAACGTTTTATTATGTGTTTCATTTATAGCCCGGTAAAAAAGTTCGTCGGTAAAAAGTGACGAATTTTTGTCTAGGTGACGAATATATTTTACCGACGAAAATTTTTGCCGACGAAATTTTCTACCGACGGATTTTTTACCGATAAGGTATATAAAAATAGCTAGCTATGCGGTAGTCAGCAAAGTGCCTAATCCTTGTCCTCCTGAATCCTCAACAGAATTTTCTAAAATTTCTAAGTTTCATTTACGGATCACACAATCCAATTTTAATAATTTCTTTTCTTTTAATTCCCATGTTAGCTCCTTAAAATATGAGCGAATCACTGAAACGACAGAAAAGACGAACCATTAAAAGAAAAGTAGAAGATTTACTTGACTGTAACCTAAGTTGAGCTAGGATATCAATCAGTGATGACCAAGAACTACCGAGTTGTACTGAATCATTTGACATCGATCCACAATCATTAGAATCTGATATTGACAAACATATGGATTCTGTTCTTTCTTCTTCTGATTGCTCTGAATCAGAAACTGAATCTTCAATGGAACAGTTAACTTTTGCTGGAAAATTGGCTGACTGAGCTCTCAGGTACAACTGCTCTAGGGAGTCAGTTAACGATTTGCTGCATATTCTTATTGAAAAGGCCATAATGACTTGCCAAAAGATGCCCGAATATTATTGAAAACTCCAATAACTATTGAGACTGAGAATAAATGTGGTGGCACATTCAAATATATCGGCATAGCTCCTGGTTTACAGAAAACTCTGGAATGCTCGCTAGACATAATTCCTAAGTCTGCCTTAGAGATCTTTTTTAATGTGGATGGGTTACCATTACATAAGTCGTCAAAAGGGCAGTTTTGGCCTATTCTTGGAAGTATTGTTGGTAGCCCTTTTGTTTTTATACCTTACGTGGATTAATTTTCGCGTGGATTAATTTTCGCGGATTTCGCGGATTTTCGAAAAATCCGCGAAAATTAATCCACGCGAAATATTCAAAAATGACACCATCCGCGAAAATTAATCCACGCGAAATTTTTCATTTTTTCCATCCGCGAAAATTAATCCACACACTTTATTTCTGCGAAAGTTAACCCACGTGAAATATTTACGTACGTACTAAAAGGGGGAACAGGCTGAACAAGCTAGAATAGTCTGGAACAGGCTAGAACAGTGTAGAGCACATGCTGACAAGACACAAGCTGTCTAGACATCTTTTTGAACACAAAAGTTAACCTGTCAAAAACCAGGTGGCTTTTACCATTTTGTATGAACACCTTTTGACGCTCGTTCATGACACCTGCTTTAGTCGTTTTTTAGTCTTGACACCTAGAAGGAATCGCATCACACCGCATCGTGCAGATTTACGCACTCCTTAGAGGAGTTTTTAGAGCCATATTACTCCGTGCTGGCTCAGTGCTGGAGGAAGTTCGCATGCTATGCATGCGCTCGAAATGTGAGCGAACGAAGAGCTTCTGCTCAGTTTCCTTCTACCAAATTTGCCTTCAAAATTTCTTCGTCCGCGAAAATAAATCCACGCGAAATATCCCATTTTTAAACCATCCGCGAAAATTAATCCACGCAAAATTAGGTCAAAAGGGGTGTCCGCGAAAATATGTCCACGCGAAAATAAATCCACGTAAGGTAATAGCTTTGTTTCACGGATTTTCGAAACCTGATTCTTTGAACGATTACGTTGGAGATTTCATCGATGAAGTTAATAAACTGAAGGAAAATGGATTTATGTAAAAGACGTCTAAAAGAGGCTTTTTTCGTCTAAAACACGTCTACGTGTAGACATCTAATGAAGATGTCTAAAAGACGTCTATGTGAAGATGTCTAAAAGACATCTATGTAAAGATGTCTTTTAACCAGACAAATCAGACTATATTTAGACGTCTTTTTGCCGGCTGGGATGCTGGTTCGGTTAGGGATACTTCTCATTGCTCAACATCTCAACCCAAATTTCCCCAAATTCTCTTGTAATTAACAACTGTTCATGCAATACATTTAGCTCATTTATATTGTGTGTCTTGTTTCTCACTGGGAACCCAACAATTAAAATTTCTTAAAGATGTAGTTGTTCGACTGTCTAAAAGGATAATAGTTAATTACAACCATACACCCGGTCCTTTGCTTGTCCGTAATCTAGCTTTCGATTTCGTACTATTTACATGTAGTCACTGGCGCGGCATTCACTTGTCCGTGAACTTGCCTTTGTTTTCGTGCTCTGTACGTGCGTAATATGTCTGTCCATGTCCGGCCATCTTTCTAATAAGTTGAAGAGCCATGGCATGCTGATGAGCCTTGATATTAGGCGAAACAGACAAAAATTTGATGTCTGTTTACAACTAAGTGTGTTGTAAAAGCTTTGTTATTTTGTTGCGTATTGCCTCGTTCCTTCAAACGAAACCAAGAGACTTTTCAACCAAGACGTTGTTTATAATCGCATCTTGCTAAACAAACACACTCTGTAATGAAGATAAGATTTTAGTGGATTTTAGTGTATAAATTACCCAAATTGTGATAAAATTTTCCAGACTCCCCAGCTGTTTGGCCAAAATGCATTGAGTCGCCGCGCTCCGCAAAGAATTTTGGGCGATTCGTGACTAACTCTTTTAAACCCTGTATCCGCGCCTGGGGTGGAATCGAAAACGCTTGTTGCAAAGTATATATTGTAGATTTCATTTTAAGTGAAATAGCGAATGAAATAATATTACAAACATTTGTCTTTTGTTTTATTTAAAATATAAATGGAAATGTTGTTTTTCACCCCCGGTGTTTTAAATCGAATGCAAAAGTGAAATTGACATTTTTTATTAAAAGTATCTTGAGAACATGGCCGACAAAATGTGATTTTAAGAAGATGTTTTTATGAAGACATTTTTAACCTGGGTAGCTTTAGAAAATAAATTTTTCTGGTCTGGTAAGGTTTTTGGAATCTTTTATGAGTGTAGTGCGTATTTTTTGTTGTCCTTTTGTCCCCCGACTTCTTTGCATAGTTATTGGGTTTTTTTACGTCTCAGCGCCCTGACTATTCGTTCCCATCGCAGTTTATAAAAGTTAATATTTGTAAAAATTTCTCCAGAGTACTAAATCAAATGAAGTTTTTCGTTAAGTTAAGGCTGCTTCACACTGAGGCGATAACGCGATAAAAAATATGGCGAAGAAATTATTATTTCCAGTGGGGATTTAAATTCTTTCCCTAAAACTTTGGCGAAGAACGAGACGATTAATAACAAAGATTTTTTATATTAATCGCTTAATATATTAATCATGTAATATTGTTATTATTTTCGAAGCACGTGCGCACGAATGAATGGTTTCTGTTTTTTTCCCCTTCGTTTTCACAAGTTGTTGATAGAAGTGTATGAAGTTATATTGTGGACAAATTGTCAATGTAAATTTTGAATGTCAATTTGATAATTCTGAATGTCAATTTGATTAGACAAACATTCGAACCTATCAATGAACAAGCCAAACCTACTGATCAAATGATCAAACTGATAAGCCAAATGGGAAGTCAAACCTCTTAGTCAAAACGACAAGCCAAACCTACTAGTCAAACCGACAAGCCAAACCTATTAGTCAAACCGACAAGCCAAACTTAACAGCCAAATTGGCAAGCCGAAACTACTAGATTAGAGAACGTATAATAATAATAAAAAAACTGACCTGAATCCGCATTTTATATAAAGTAAAAAATTGCAAAAATGTAACTTTAGATTTTAAAAATGGCGGCCCACGAGACTGCTGCTGCCAGCCCTTCACAAAATTTTGAGACCTATGTACTGAAATCTTTAGACGATATAATACAACAGCTATCTGAAGCAGGTAACAATGAGGATGTTGTTGATTATGTTATCTACCGTTTGAAACAAATAATCACCGTGGTGTCGCAGGGAACTATTGTTTATGATATAAATGATGACCTCCTAAATACCCTTGCTTTGGTTATAAAAAGATTAGGAGACTCAATGAATGTGAATCACAAACTAAACTTATTTTCGTGCAAGAAATCTGGAGATGTTGGACGCCCTTCTTTCGATATATCTGCCGAAATGTTGTTGTCGTTGCTAGAAAAGGGATTTTCACAAAAGGGAATGAGTGATTTAATTGGTGTTAGTTCAAGGACAATCCGCAGAAGACTCATTGAATTTGACCTTCGGACGCATTACCCTAGATTCTCTCCAATAAGTGATACAGATTTGGATATTGCCGTGGAAAATATAATCAAACAGTTTCCGAATAGTGGTGTAAGAAGACTAAAGGGATATCTGTTTTCAAATGGCCTAAAGGTCACATGGGAAAGAGTTCGGTCATCGTTGTGGCGTGTTGATCCAGAAGGTGTTCTCAATCGCTCCGTACAAAGTTCATTGGTTATGCGCCGTAAATATTGGGTTCCCGGCAGTTTGGCTCTTTGGCATATAGACGGCAACCACAAACTGATTAGGTGGGGATTTGTTATCCATGGAGGCATAGATGGTTTTTCTCGAAAGATTGTATATCTTCATTGCAGTACAAACAACAAAGCAAGAACAGTGCTGGGATTGTTTATTGAAGCAGTAAACAAATTCGGTTTATGTTCACGTGTTAGGGCAGACCAAGGTACCGAAAACGTCGATGTTGCACGCTACATGTTCAATCACCCTTTACGAGGACCTGGTCGTAGAAGCTTCATTGCTGGGAAGTCATGGCATAACCAACGTATTGAACGGTTATGGCGGGACGTTTTTGTAGGATGTGCTTCAATTTATTATCAAGTCTTTTGGTACTTAGAAAATAATAATTTGCTTAACATAGAAAATGATTTACATTTGAGTATCTTACATCTTGTCTTTCTACCGCGTATTAATGAGCACCTGAAACGTTTCGTTGAGGGTTGGGACAGTCATCCGTTGTCTACAGAAAAAAATCATACACCAGATCAACTTTGGATCATTGGTCAACAAAATTATGCAGCTAAACAATCAGATTTGAATGTAGATGATTTTTATGGAATTGACCCTCAAGGCCCACAATCAGTTGATGAAAATGGCATCCAACCAATTGAGCTACCGAGTGTGCTTCGTGACTTCGAAGTAGAAACGCTGCTAAATGAAGTTAATGTATCAGCCTATTCTTCAAGCTTTGGAATTGATTTGTTTCTTGAATCACTGAATAAAGCTGAAGAAATTGTCGCACAAAGAAATCAGGACATATAAAATGTATTTACCCATATAAGATATGTTTCAAGAACAAAATGGTAACATATAAAGCTTGTGTCATCCTTTTGTTCTTTTTCTATTCTGGAAGCAAATAAGAAGACTTAAACATAACGAACATAATGTAATATAACGTTTCTCTGCATAAGAAAGTGCTAAAACAAAAATCAAACAAAACCTGAAAAATATTAAATATATACAATATGCCTGAAAACTTTTAAAGAACAAAAGAAAAAAGAAAAATCCTAGAAGACTTTTTTCACAGTTCAGGCTTTTGAGTTTAACACTTTATGAAACCAGATTTCAAGGATAGTAAAAAAACATCAATCTAGATTTTATCAATATAACTGAAAAGTAAAAAAAACAAAATGAGACACTAATATAAAGAAATATAATGGTTTTTGAGAGCGTCCTTGTCCTTTATTTATTAGTTCCTTTTAGTTATGTTATGGTACACTTAATACATTGCACTAAATCCCTCCCCTTCCAAGTCCAATGCTTTAAGCATGTGCTCAGTGAATTTGCTTTGTTGAGAGTGTACTGTCGGCAAGTATATAATATAAAAACATGCCATTGCCGTTGGATATATCTTTTCATCATCATCAGCCAGAAATTTTGTTGAAATTTTGCGTTTCAAACCCCATGGAGGCAATTTTGTAAATCCAGTGATGAATTTAAGAATCTTTTGTAAAACCTCAGAAGGACTGCTTTTCAAAAAGTTGTCGAAAAATTTATACGCTTGCTCCTTTTCAAACTGGAGTTCCGCGGTATTAATATCCTCCATTACTTTCATTATTTCAAGATATGTCACGTCACAAGAATTTACTGTGGTAAATATTTCTCTACTTAATGTAGGGTTAGCATTCAACAACTCATCAAAACCAATTTTTCTTAATCCTTCACGAATTGAGCGAATTTGACCCATTCTTTTCCGAACTAACTCGTCATAGATGATTTCAGAAGCTAGCAAACTTTTGTTTGATAAAGTAATAGGTGTTGTGGGATCCCATTGCAAGCAATTAATCACCTGCATATAATGATCCACAAGATCATTAAGTTCTTCTTGTGTTGTCACTAAGTCAACGCTTGATATTAGATTCACAGCATCTTTTGATCCAGCATGTAATGGAATATCATTTTGAGATATCATAGTCATTAATTGGTCAGGATCTTCATTGCCACATATCACCTGGTAAACCCAAGGCTGAAAGCAGTAAAAACCAGGTCCACCATGCAGTAGAGAATGGCCAAGAAATGTTCCAAATAACAAATGGTTAATACTTTCTCCTTTGCAGGGAACACGCAAGATTGTGCCTCCCTCCATTATACGATTGTTAAATTCCTCCATCAGCTTTTCGAAAAACTCTGTTCTTATTGCACCAGCATCGACACTTTCACTTTCACCAGTGTTCACTGAAAATTGAACCTATGAAGAGTATCATATGAAGATCTTTTAATATCTCAAAAATTAATTTATCTGTCATCACACAAAAAGTATGCATACTTCAAAAGACTATATATATGTGCCAATATATGTGGCTTCACATTGGCTTTTTTGTAGAATGCTAAACCGTTTCTCCAAATTTCCCCATGGTCCACATTTAATGTGTAGGAATCATCTTCTTTGATTGTGTTTTTTTGCCACAAATTCAAATTTTCTGATAAGGTGCCAGAAGAGTAGTCAAGATTTTTAGCAAATGCTGATCTCGATAAATCAACATCATCAATGATTTTATCATTATCCTCAGTAACAGCAGCATTGTTATTCAGAATATGCTCAACTGCATCTGACACACAACTTGACAGGGACAACACTTCTTCCAAATCTTCTTCCTTGTGATCAGGAAACATTAATTGTAAACTGCTAACTGCAGATGAATTTTCACTAGTAGTAGGCTGTTTTGTGTCTTCCTCTAAAAAAATAGCATTAGTTTGATGACAAAATATTTATGCTTGAAAATCTTAATTCCATCAGGTTATCAAATGTATTTTATAACTCACATTTTGTATTAAGAAATAAATACCTGAATAACAATTGTCTCTGTGCTCTTTGAATTCGGAAAAGTTTATCATGCACCCACACCTTGCACATTTACATGTAGCATGTGGTTCTGATAAAGTTAAATCATAGACTTGGAGTGGCAACAAATCCAAATTAGAATTCAACGGAATGATGTAGCAGACAGAACTTCTTGCTTCTTCTTTCAACATTTGTACTGAATATCCAGAACCTGTGCAGCGAATGGGTTGTAATTCACGTATACCATGCCCACCAACAGCAGCTTTAGAAATTTGAAAAGCTCCTTCTTGACTTTTTAACCTTGATAAAACATATTATGCATTATTTAATCTGTGTTTATTTTTCAAAACAATACACAACACAAAATCAAAAGTGAACAGTTTATGTTAAGAAATCTTTGGTTTAAACTGCCAAACAAAACTACTGCCAAGTCATGGAAATTACAAGCTTCTGTTAAACTTTCATCATTAATACACAATTTTAAGATCTTGTATTACAAGATTAACCACTGTCTATAGTAGAGATTCCATAAATTCCATAAATGAAAAATCTTTTAACTCTGAAAAGAGTTATATTTTGAAATTTTTCAAATGAAAATAGTCATGAAATATGCTTTTTTGTAAAAACACAGTGTGAATAAGGATACATAATACAAGACCCTCAACAAAACCATATTATAACAATATTATGCTTTTTGTTTTTCTTTTTACTAACTAAATTGATTTGGACAACTCTCACCTAGGAAAATAGGATTTTAGTGTTTTATTTCTTTTATTTCGAAACACTATTCTTTTTTTTCCAAGACCAGCACTTCTTAAAGTATCCAACTCTCTTGGTGGAACTGTAGCAGTAGCCTCACAATCTGCAAGGCATATAAAATCATGTGTCCAAGTGTTCTGTACTCTATATCTATTGGTGGTGTTACTATATGACTGAAACCGTCTTGCTGACGAAGAAGCTGCAGTCCTTGAAGGGCGAATTGACGGAAGATGAGTCTGCAAATGTCTCCCACTTGAATATGAAGAAGACAGTCCAGGAAATGCTGTACGAAAGTCTTCATTAGCGCTAGTAGAACTATTAGCACTCTCAGTAAATACTGTAGCTGATGCTGATTTCACTCGATCCCTAGCTTGTTGCAGTAATCTAAGGGATTCTTCTATGTAATGCAATTGTTCATCATCACGTTTGTTGTTAGGATTATTGTCAGCCATTTTTCATTAGCACGCGCGGGAAGAAGTACCTGTATTATTATGCGGACCAAAATTTATTTTTAAGATTAAACTACAGACCAGATTTTGTTTTCTTATCTCTTCATTTTGGCTTGTCGGTTTGACTGTTAGGATTGGCTTGTTGGTTCGGCAGCGAGGTTTGACTTACCGGTTCGTCTTTTCAAATCGACCATTAAGTTTAAAACACGACGTTTGACTAGTAGGTTTGACTTATTGGTTTGGTTCTTCTGATTTGATTTCAATCGATTTTTTCTACAAGTTGATAGGATTGAATATTTGTCTAATCAAATTGACATTCAAAATTATCAAATTGACATTCAAAATTAACATTGACAATTTGTCCACAATATAACTTCATAGAAGTGAGTAGTGAAATAATATGGGAAAAAAATAAAATAATTGTCTTTAGTACCCACGTGAAATAAATTCTTCGTCATTTTTTTATTGCGTTATCGCCTCAGTGTGAACCTACCTTTAATAGATGCACAACGTGAAATTCGATGAATTTTAAATGATAATCTATTACATAAAAGTTTGTATAAAAAGAGTTATCCATCTATTAATATACAAACTTTATGTATGACAAAATGAGGTTTAGAATGTCTTTCAACTGAGAAAGCTCATTAAATTTCAAGTGCACTCCAACTTTGTGTTTTTATTATGAAATTGTTTTGTACTTGTATGAATTTATATACGACACTGTCTATACAACGGAGATTTATATCTGACACACAAAAATATTTCAATATTCCATATTTAAGTCATCAACATACACAAACAAATGGTTCAAATCTTAAAGAGTTTTTTGAAGGTATGTTTGTTATTGATGTTTCCATTTTACAATTTTAACTGTCTTCTAATCTGAATATCAAATAGCATAAATCCATAACTTTCTAACGATCGCTTTCCTAGACCTCATTAACAGAGTGTGTTAAAAATAAGTTTTATGAAATATTATTTATGCGTTTATAATTAACTGCTACACTTTGTTTTGAAAAGATAATATGTTTTCACTTCATTAAACGAGAAACGTGTCTCGATTAGTTCATTTATATAAAAGTTGCAATGCAATGTCTTCGCGGCGGTAAGACGCTTTTCTTTGACAGACGCCGCTAAATTTAAAATTGTTCTTGTTTTTGCGTCTAAATCTATCATTCTATCAGATGATTATTATTGGAACACTGATTAAAAGATAAAGGTATGCGTACTGATGATTATGGTGTTTTCATTTCGCTGCAAGATGGAGTATACAGACGTAGGAACGAAGAACATTTCAGCCAGTGTTACTCCTCTATGGCTCTCCATGAAGCGGAAGAGGTATACTGCTCCGATCCCACTCTATACTAATCATGTAGCTACATTTCAACTTGCTCTTTGCGGAGATATCGAAACAAATCGTGGGCCAACCCCAAACTCACTCCTGCATAAAACCATAAGAAAAAGTCATCGCGATTTGATTGCAGAATTTGTAGAGATTCGACCCATGCAGAATGCATCCGAAATAACCTACAAAAACAAAGAGTGACTCAACAAAGAAATGAATGGAGTAGGTAGCCCACCGGTGTTTGTTAATTAAATTCCATCCCATAATACTCCACATCTTGATTGTGCTGATTCAATAGGAGAAAACCAATAACCATATATTGCACACCTTGACATCCAAACAATAACATTGACCTTCATTACATTTGAAGAGATGCTTAAATCACACGAACTTGATGTGATCACAGTTTTGGAAAACTGGCTTTAAGATAACACAGAATTTCTGAAATATGTGGATATCCCAGGCTACAAGAAAGGAAGACAGCTTGTAACCAATAACCAACGAGTAACCAATGACTACAGTGTAAATGAATTAAAGACTACTGTCAGTGTTGGAGACTCAATCATAAAAAACGTTGATGGATTTAAAATAACTAAACGTCTACCGAATGATCGCCGAGTAGTCATAGTCGTATTCAGTAACAACAATCGAGTGTATGGACATCATATCATTCCTCTTATAAAACGACAACCAGAAAACATAATTCTACATATTGGAACTAACGATCTGGCGAAAGAGAAATAGAAGTTAACGAAATAGCTCGAAACATCGTCAATCTAGCGAAAAACATACAGCAGATCCACGCAATTAAAACGGCAGTGTCAACGATTCTACCACGTGGAGACCATTGTATTGAAAAGGAATCTTAAGTTAACAAGATACTTCAAAGTCTATGTTCAGAACGGATTCTTCCATTAATTAATCGTCAACATAACTTCAAACCGGAAAATTGCTTAAAGGAGACGTCTACATCCAAATAAATAATCCTGTTATTGCTAAGACCTTAGAATATGCTACTTCTTTTGGATCACTAACACATTACATATGAAGTCCCAGTTCTGTTGGTAATCAATGTTCTTAGGTATCGGTATTTATAACGACTGAACTATCCGTATATGAAAAGCTTTATCGACAAAGATTAGCCTATCCTAAGAATATGATTATTGGCCAGCTAAACGTAAATTCCCTGAGAAATAAATTTGAATCAATCCAAGAAATGATAGAGAAAAATTTGGACATACTACTGCTTTCTGAAACTAAAATCGATTTAGCGCAATTTTCTATACCAGGTTTTAAGGCTGTTAGAAAAGACCGAAATAAAGATGGCGGAGGATTACTGCATCTACGTCTGACAAATTATTGCGTATATGGAGTTATCTATTCCTTTACAAAACATTGAGATTTGTGGGTATTGAAATGAATATTAAAAGTAAAAAGTGGCTTCTTTTGGGGTCATACAAACCTCCAAACATGCCCAAAGATTATTTCCTAAATGCATTAGGGCTATTTCTTAGCAAATCTGCCTCGACCTATAGTGATATTTTGATATTAGGTGATCTAAATATGACCCCAGAAGATAACCATCTTATAGATTTTATGGACATTTTTGATCTTTCAATTTTGTCAAAAAAGCAACTTGTTTCAACAATCCTACATGTCCTACATGCATTGATATTTTTTTAACAAAAACAGCTTTATGAAATCTTGTACATTTGAAACTGGAATCTCAGACTACCGTGGCTGATTTGGACACTTTATTTCCATTTTAGCCAAAACATATGCGAAAACACGCGGCTGCGCATTATTCGACGCGGCCGCCTGTTTTGCCGCCTGTTATACCGCTTCTTTCATTATCAGGTCTGCAGTATACCATAGCAAAACAGGCGGGGAAAACACGCGGTCGCGTCTTTTACCGCCTATTTTGTTTCTCAAAGTAATGACACAACACGCGGGAAAACACGCGGCCGCTTGTTTTCAAAAGATTTTTTTTCCTGTTCTGGTCTTGAATTTTTACCGAATTCTTTTTGGCTGACGTGTGGATTTTGTGCAGCGCTAAGCATGATCTCCTCGAACATGGATGAAGAACCTGCATACATAACAAATAAACAACTAAGTAATGGAATCAAGATTGAAAATCTTCATAAGTTTGTGACTTCCATCAGACTCAGACTTCAGACTTCCATAAACTAAGTACTACTTAAGTAGATATAAAAACAAAGAAATCTATGTGTAAGATTGTAAAAAGAAGCTAAGAAAGAATATTTTAGTAACCTTAGTATTTCAAATACCTGCAAAAGAAATTGTTTCTTTTATGGATTTCTCTAAAGCCTTTGATACGCTGAATCACAATCTTTTAATTGCGAAGCTTCACTCGTATGGTTTTCAATTGTCATCTTTAAATCTTATTAAAAATTATCTATCAGATTTTAAAGAACAAACGTTAACAATTCTTTCAGTAGTTGGCAAAATATTAACAAGCGTATTTATTAGGTCCTTTATTATTTAACATTTTCATAAATGACATATTTTGGTTTACTACCGAATGTGATATCTGCAATTATGCTTACCATAACTCTATAGAGTAAGCTTCTGATAATTTTATTTCATTTAGCATTTATACAATTATAAAATGATCGCACTAGGAGTGCAAGCTCAAAAAAGAAAATAATAAAATAACTAAAAAAAGCCTATTCGAATAGTATACAGAGACTTAGGTGAGGCACTTCAGGATACGGGCTTCGCTTATAAGGTGTAATGGACAAAGTGTGAGAAGACTGACCGAGGTATTGGATTAGAGCACAGACTAAATTGCAAGCATTGACAACAGTATTCGGTTGAAAAGTTATACTTTAAAGCTTAAACCTGATTGACAGAATGAAACACTCTACGTGGAAGATAAAGTGAACTTTAAAGAGAATTCATTAATAAAAAACTACCGTGGCTGATTCGGACACTTTACTTTCATATTATCTACAAACGTATGTGAAAACACGCGGCCGCGCCTTATAACACGCGGCCGCCAGTTATAATACGCGGCCGCGCTTTTTGCCGCCTGTTTTCCCGCTTGTTTTATTTTCTGGTCTGCAATATATCTTTGTCAAACAAGCGGAGAAAAGACGCGGCCGCGTGTTTTAATGCTTATTTTTATTCTTAAAGCAATGATAAAAGACGCGGCAAAAGACGCGGCCGCGTGTTTTCACATTATTTTTTTCTCGTTCTGGTCTGGAGTTTTGTAGTTTTTAGAAGAATAAAACTTATTTGTATATTTTTGCTTTGAATTTTGATGATTGAAGCTATGGAGGAAATCTTTACATCAAGAATCCAACTGTCTCTACCTGAGCTAGTGACATACTATCACAACGTCCAGCCAAAGCTCAAGTACAATGATATATGTATGATTATCAATGAAAAACATAAAATTGGAGTAACGGTGAGACAGATAAAATGGATTTGTCAAAAGTCAAACTTGCGTCGTAAAAGCAACATTAATTGCCGATTACTAGAAGACATCATAAGAAATGAACTTACTATATCATCAGTCGTACTAGGTTACCGCCAAATGACAGAAGTGGTAAACGTCAAGTTTAATATGAATGTTTCAAAAGAATCAGTTCGAAAAATATTAAAAAATATCGATCCATTAGGAGTTGAGGAACGCTTGGGCAAAGTTATTCGAAGACGAATATACGAAACAAATGGTCCTGGCGACATTTTTCACATGGACGGTAATGATAAATTGAAAAGATGGGGTCTTGCGATACATGGATGTATCGATGGTTTCAGCCGTAAAATTCTATGGCTCATTGTTTCAACTAGTAACAATGACCCTTTGATTGTTGGAAATCTACTTTTGAAGTGTGTCAAAAGAATAGGATTTTGTCCCCGGCTGTTGCGTATGGATCGTGGCAATGAAAACATTTTTTGCAAGGACTTACAAGTATTTTTAACTAAAAATCTAGGTAGTTTTAAATATGGTCGCTCCACTAACAACCAACGTATAGAAGCTCTATGGTCTCGATTGAAAAGGTTTAAATTAAATTGGTGGATTGACTACTGCAAAGCAATGGTTTCCAGTAATTTATACAATCCTGATTTGGAAAGTCATTTGGAAGTATTTCTGTTTTGTTTTCTTCCAGTGGTTCAACGTGAACTCAATGAATTTATGAAAATATGGAACTCGAGGAACGTGCGTCAATCTTCAAGTGCCCCAGGAGGACGCCCAGATTTACTTTTTAACATCCCACAGTCAGTTGGTTTTATAAACCAAGGAGTTTGTTTTGATGATGCTGATCTGGACGCTGCCGAAAGGTTATTAGGACACATTCAAAGTCCGGTTTACAGAAACAAAGAATTACACGAGTTACTGATATGCTATGTTAAAATAAATAACTTGAAATTTCCATCCGATGCAGGCGAAGCACTTCAAACATACACAAATTTGATTCAAAACCTTCAAACTGATGGGTTTATAGTATGAAGACACACTTTAATATTCATACCTTCTTAGGGAGAATAAAAAACTCGTTATAGTTTTCAGACCTTTTCTTAAACAAATAAACTTCAAACATGGAACATAATCTAAGATACTTCGTCTAAAACAAACCATGCAAATTGCGAACAAAACACAAGTGAAATTAAAAGAAGCTTATAAAATTGGAACAAGTGTTGATCTATTTCTCTGGTAATAAGCATCAATAGAACAGTGTGTTCATCATGTTAACAAAAGGTGAAACAAAAAGGCTTAAAAACACAGCAATTTGTGAATTTGAAATTTTCATAGCTATGGTGTATTTGCGAAGTATTTGCAAAGATTTCACTGAAATCTCAAACTACAACATTATGAAAACGTTTCTCCTTCCAGACACAAATAATTGCAATAATTTGCAATAATTGCAAAATAATTGCAAATAATTTGCAATAATTGCAAAAGGCTTAAAAACTGAAGATAATATATGCAATGTAAAAGTAGTACAAAATGTAAAGTTCTTATGTAATAAAAGATTTATACGTTTCCAAAGCCACTTCCATACCGGACTGCCACTTTCATGAACTGCTCGACATTTTTTGTAGGTAAAGTTACTAACAGACCACAAGTCGAGATCTTTGGAAAGGACAAGGTGCTATCAAAAACAATGTCAATGGGTTTTTCAAAGCCAAAGGCAGGGACTTTCTCCATGCCTGTAAATAAAAATAACAATGCTTCCAAGTTCACATTTTCAATATCCTTATTCGCCACCATAGCTATGAAAATTTCAAATTCACAAACTGCATTAACTTCCTCTTCATAGGCATTTGAACCTTCAGGATGCTGCTTTTTGAATGCTAACAAGTTAACAAATTCTTCATGTCCTAGCTTTTTTGTGTCTGGAAGGAGGAACGTTTTCATAATGTTGTAGTTTGAGATTTCAGTGAAATCTTTGCAAATACTTCGAAGGCCATCTCCAAATTGGGTTATGGCACCCTGGTTCTTCAGCAATATGTGGTTGATTGTGAAAGTTCGTTTACACTGTTCACGATCTTCTGAAGGTAAGATGTTATTGTCGAGAAGCTCTTCATTGTTTCCATTCTCAATTTGATTAAGCTTTATTTTAAGCTCTGCATCATTAACATTCGGAAGCTCAACTGGATAAGGTTTTCCATATAAAGAATTAACTATCAATTCAGAAAGGCAAGAAGGTCCTCTTCCAATGTGCAAGATAGAAAACCCAGCTAATTGGCCCAGTTTAAAATAATCTTTCTTTATAACACTATCAGGATACAACTTAATACACAACGCGTTATCATCTCCAAACAATAAGGCTGGCACTTGAGGAAATTGTTTCATGGCAAGTGTACAAAATTTCCGAAGAGGCCCTCCTGCATCTGCTGCTGCCTCACCAGCGAATCTAACTGTTATATCATCAGATGATAGATCAAAGGATTGCTTAAACAACAGAGGCCAAAATCGTGTTACATCTCTCTGAACAATGATGTGCCTTATCTTCTTTGGTATTGCAAAATAGTTTGAACTAGCATTCCTTAAAAACTCTCCTATATCCTCGTTCTTCACTGGCAATTCCTGGGTAGGTCCCTCAGAATTTAAAATAGGAGACTCATCAACATCTCTGAGAAATCTATCTACTTCATTATCTCCAAACAGGTATGTAGACAAACTTGGAGAGCCAATAGAGTGGCGATATCTTATTGGCTTCATTGAGTTTCGAGAAAAATGGCGTAATCAAAGATCTCTAACAACTGATGAATCCACTTGCTCTACATCATCACTATCATCCACATGATCAGTTAGGTTTCCATTATTTTCAGGAGAGAAATGCTTCATAGAATCAGCTATTAAAGATTGCTCATAATTAAAATTCTACTCGCAAATAAGGCAAATATCTTTGTAGGTGCACGAGCAAACACTGCAAATGTTTGTAACTGGAGTTTGTGGCATGTTACTATTTAACCCTGATGAGATAACTGGTGATGTTGGTGTAATTATAGCAGATGAGTGAACAGGATTATCATTTAGCATCTTTGGAAAACATATATCATCATAAAATTCTAAATCTGATGTTGAATCACTAGCACATGACGAACTTGGCTGAACACAGAATTTTTCAAACTCCAACCTCTCAAACATTTTGGGATAATATAAGTAAACTTGCATAGCTTTTTTCTTTTCCTTGCATTTAACAAAATATTGCTCTGCAGAACCAAATGTTTCCTCCACTGAAGAACCTCTGTAATCACCAAGAAAGGTTTTTGTGTTTTCAGAAATACCATAATATGCACGTGTACTTCTTCATGTATTTGTTCATAGGTAGCATTCCGATTAACCACAGTAGAATAACTTTTGTTATTTTTGAGTACATATTTTCCTTTAGATTTAGTTTTTTCACGACACTTTAAACCAACAGTGAGATTGTAGGACATTTTTACTGACACAGGTCGACTCTTTGAATCATTTTTACCAGAATGTGTTCTTTTCAACATCTTTTTAAGTTCGTTTGCTCTTTCTTGGTAAGACTTCTCTTTAGTATCATTATTATCATCACTAAATTTAAGTTTGTAAGCAACTATATCACCATAGGCCAAGCCCAGCTCTACAAGTTTTCCCTGTTCCACATTTCGTGCTACAAAATCATCAATTTTGTTGACAATAAAAGCATTGAGTAAATAACTTAGGCCTCGTGATTCCAGAAATTCTCCAATCTATAAATAAAGGAAGAAAAATTTTGAATTCAAGTAAAGAAATGCATCTGCTGCATGTATATATAAGAAACAAAAAAACCCTCTTCCTCAACATCTCAGTTTTTATTAGAAACTGAAAATATGAAAATTTATGGCACAAACTTGGAAAAATAATGAATACCATACATCACAACACAAGATATGTTATCTGTTCTTGAAGATCCACATTTTTAAGTAATACAATACTTAGCAGATTAAAAAAGATGCTACGGCTTCGGCCCGTTACAAATATATTATGAACATAATACTTCCAATCAAGTAACCAAAGAAAGAAAATAACTAGTTTACCTTTGCATAAGAATCCACGACCACTTGCGCCGCCATTTTTAAAACGAGAACGCTTCTTGTAAAGCAAATAATTCACATGTCGGCCGAAACAAAAACTCCAGAAAATAAACAACATACAATATCCAGACCAGAACGAGAAAAAAATGATGTGAAAACACGCGGCCGCGTCTTTTGCCGCGTCTTTTTTCATTGCTTTAAGAATAAAAATAAGCATTAAAACACGCGGCCGCGTCTTTTCTCCGCTTGTTTGACAAAGATATATTGCAGACCAGAAAATAAAACAAGCGGGAAAACAGGCGGCAAAAAGCGCGGCCGCGTATTATAACTGGCGGCCGCGTGTTATAACTGGCGGCCGCGTGTTATAAGGCGCGGCCGCGTGTTTTCACATACGTTTGTAGATAATATGAAAGTAAAGTGTCCGAATCAGCCACGGTAAAAAACACTGAAACAATCGATTTATTCAAATCGTATAGTTTCAAACCCTTTCATTAAACTCTAAAAATGTCTTGCCAATTTTGGCCGTTCCTATAGCGGATATATTCTGTATTTTCCTAATAAAATAAAGATTTTCTTTCTTTGTGAAGCCAAGTTGTTCCACACAGTTTGTTAATTCTTTGCCAATATACCCCAATGCACCTACCACAATGCACCTACCACAATGTATCCTTCGACCTGGGAGGTGTTTGATCTTCCTTTTGTTCTGGTTTTGCTACGTTTTATGTCAATGTTCTCATTAGTCATTATCTTTCGGTGATAATATCCATGCATAACTTTATTTGTATAACATTCTGACATCGTGTTGTTAAGCATTTTCGTGTATTTCTTGGCCAGTCCTTTCGGTTTTATGTTTGGTTCTTCTGGTATTTGTGCTTTTTCGAGTAGTTCATAACCAACTCTCATTACCGAATTACTCTCTGATTCTGCAATATACTGCATCATGTTGTTCCTGTCTCTATTTCTTGCCAGGTGTTGTTTGATTGATATTATTCTGCTTTCGTATAACTCTCTAATTTGTTTCAAACCTCTCCCTCCATTGCATCTGCTGACATACAGGTTGTCTACGTCACTATTTGGATGAAAACTATTTTCCGTAGTCAGGATTTTTCGTGTCAAGATGTCAATGTGGTCTATTTCTTGTATTGTTCAATCAATTATACCGACCGTCGGTGTTATTACTGGAACAGCAAAACTATTGTTTGCAATTGTTTTGTTGTAATCTGATAGTTCTGATGACCAGATCTTTTCACTCTGGTCTTGTACTCTTTTATGACCTTTTCTTTGTTGTTGGGACCATTATACGAGATGTTTTCGTCCATTCCAAGACACGTATATTTATCTCCTTCATTCATAGGTCTGATGGTTAGTTGGTTCATCTTTAGAGGTTCTGAAGTTATAACCTTCCCTTTTACTATTTGCAAATAAGCACATTTATCTTCACCGAAACTCATTCCAATGTCAGAGAATCTGGTTACAATGTCAAGTTGTTTTTGATGATATTGAGGTTGGTTCCGTACAGTTATAAGTCATCTACAAAGAAGTTGTGTGTGAGATTTTGGGTTCTTTGTTTTCCATACGCGTAGCCTTGTAACGAACGTAGCATAAACGATAGTGGATTTAAGGCGAGGACGAAAAGTATTACCGACAGACTATCTGCTTAGAAAATTCCTTTTAGGAATTTAATTAGGGCTGTAGTAATTGTCTCATTTTCGCCTTTCAGTTCTAATATAGCATGCGATTTTCGATCGCTTTTATGATATGTGGTGGTACTTTAGCTAATCTTACTGATTCAACTAGCCAAGTGTGGGGCACAGAGTCAAATGCTTTCCTATAGTCGAGTCATACTGTTACTAGATTACGTCTCATTGACTTTACTTCGTTCAAAATGTTTTTGTTTATCAATAGTTGTTCAACTGTTCCCCAGGTGTGACGATATTGTTTTTGATCACATGATCCATTAAGAAGTTATTAATACAGCTAGTATATAGTTTAAACATAATGCTGAGGCAAGCTATTGGCCTGTAGGTTTTGGCTACGTCAGTCTTGTGATTTTTTGGCAAAAGTATTGTATGTGCGGTCGTAAGCCAAATTGGTAATGGTTCATCGTGGTGTAGATAAAATTCAAATAGTTTCGCGAGTTGTTCTTTATAAAACGTCATGTTTTTATACCAGAATGTTGTTATGTGATCTTTTCCTGGCGCTTTATTTAGTCCGAGTTTCTTTATGATTTTGTCAAGTGCATTTTTCGTCATGTGGTAATTAGTGCTTTCAACATTACTGCAATACGAAGTACGTAATTTGTTCATCCAATCGGCTTTGTCATTAAATATTGTGTTTTCATCTTGCCATATTCCTTTCCAAAATTTATCCACGCTCTCCTTCGATGATGTTTTTTCCACTTTGATGTTGTTTCCTTTCATATTTCGATATACTCTTTTCAGATCTTTCGACAAATTGTCGGTTTATGCGACTTCTTTCGTGAATTCGTTTTTGGTGTTTCATCTTTTCCGCTTTGCTTTTCAACTCTTGCTTCAATAACGTTAGTTTGTATTGGAGAGTGTCTATGCGAGTGTTGCCGTATTTTTTCCTTGCCCTGTGGAGGAGCTCCTTTTGATGTTTCGTGAATGTGTTTTCTTTCTTGCAAGTAATTATCACTATTAGTTTGGATATTTCTTTTCTGATACGTGAAATGCTGTTTTCTAAGTTTACCATCCATTTTGGTGTTTGGTTTATTGTTTGTAGCATTTAACTCTTTGACGTCCTTATTAATCTCTTTGCACGAGATAGCTATTGCATATAACATACAATTAATGTGCCATAAATCTGGTTCTTGAATGGACTGCAAGTGTTCTTTTGTAATAAAATTGGCAGCTTTTCTGATTTGAGTAGGTATCGTTTTGTTGGGTTTTGTTGCAATAACACGCTCCTCTACTTTGATGTTGATAATTGCACGATAATTTCTCTCGTATATTTCTCTCAGTTTATACGAATTGTTTACTGTAATCTCTGTTTCTTCTGTAACTAACTCCAGTCATGGTCGTATGAGATAAACATAAATAATAATTCAAAACAAATGCATCGATTCAAGTATAGTGCTATCTCTGCTCTCCTACTCCAAGTTTCTTTTAAGTATAAAAGTAAAACTAAAGCAAACCATATAATCAAACTATTTGAGCTTTTAGAAGAAAGATTTCCAACATAAAAAATTGTCTTCCGCTCGCACGTCTGCACTGTTAGACTGTCAGCGCGTAAGTAAGTAAATAAGTAAGTAAGTAAGTATGTAAGTAACGAGAAGTTTTAACGTCCTTGGGGTATATCCATTTATTTCAATGGCTCTTCATCCCCTCCGACAATCAACTTCTTAGTTAATTTACCGCTAGGGATACGTTAAGCATTGCTCTAACTTGCGCACTGACCAGTATGCAGTCAGTCGATGGCTCCTAATGGGCTGAATATGCTGCTTTCAAAGCGCATCGGAGTGGAGTATCGATTTCAGTTTCCGCAGCAGGGATTGAACCCCAACTGACTACTGAAAACCGAAGGTGCTTCCTCTACACCATCGCCGCATTATACCAAGTTGAATCTAATATTAATCAGAACTGTTGTATCATTCAATACGTAAAATTAGAAAATTATCTCCTAATCATATTCACAATAATATTGATTACATTAATTATAGCAAATAAACAATGACATCAGCAGATGATATTCAAGGATGGTTCGATGCAGTACAATTATACGACGTTGACGATATAATAAATGCAATAAAGAAATTTTCCGGCATAACGCAGAGTTCTAAAATACTGTTTGACATAGGATGTTGTTACTTAAGAATCAATGACATAGAGGCCGCTGCTGAGGTAATTTATCCATTTGTGTACATTACATACATACATAATCGTGATTGCTGTTCCAAAAACCACAGGCGGCTTTAGCATTGTAAAGAGAATAACTGCTTGTCGCCTGCATGAATTTATTTTGTCCCTATATAACTAAAATCACTATTGTAAGGTATTTTCATAGTTAATCTGATATCTCTGTTTAATTAGTGTACTTTTCAACAAGCAGTTATTCTGGTACTTTCTGTTTAATTAATGTTCTTTCCGGTGATGATTCTTTCCTAAAAATTATCACCGATCTTATCAAAAACTGTTTATCATATTTTGATTTGATTTGATTTAATTGAGTTGCCTAAATTCGAGTCTGTTTTATTGGTTTGCCTAACTTCAGTTGGATTTTACCATCTGATTGGACTTCTTCTTTAGGTTGATTAATCTTAACAAAGAAATATGATTTTCTTTTTGTGTTGTTGAGGGTTCACACCTGCTTTACATATATTTTGCGTTCTATTGAGTAATGAAAACCGTAATTGGTTTCATAGTATTTGGACGACCGAAAACCTTAAGAAAGTCGTTGTTCTTTTTTACAGTTCTAAATAGACATTGGTTTCCCCCATAGGTTTTCCTTTTCTACCCTGCTAGTCACGCAATTAAGGGTATTTATTATCAGCCAATATTCGCTCCAATAATTTATGAAGCAATTATTTATGAACCAGTTCTTGATTTTATGTATAATTTAAAACACGGAATGAAAACTTCATTATTTCTTCTTTTTACCTTTAAGAACTACCAGGCTGCAGTTGAATTAGATTGTCACATGGCAATTGGGTATTTCATGAGTGGTCTTACATGCTATCTTCAAGAAGAGTAAGTTAATCGTCTAATCATCTACTCCTTGAAATCATGTACGTATAAAAAGAGAAGGACTAACAACTAACTTCTAAACCCTTTCAATTCTAATGTCAAAATCTTTAATTTCGGCCTTTGATCTTTTCTTTGATACTTCATTAGATGGGCGAGTTTATATGAATGTTTATATCTCACACATTAAGGAAAATCAAAGAAGTAAGAAGACATGTGAATTGCATATAAATCCGCGACTTTCAAAACTACTACTCAACCTTTTTCTAAATGTCGAATGGGCGTTTACAGCGAATTTTGACGAATTATGTAGTATTAAGTGGATATAATTTTTTACGATATAATTTTTACTCAGACCTTAGAAAGATGCCTGAATGATGTCTGTAAAGGCACAGGAAAATTAATATCTATTCCAGATCTATATAAATTTCAATAACCCGAGGCGAGCTTTATTTCAATAGATTTATAGATGTTGTAAGTCCTTCTCTTTTTATACGTCCATCTTGGAATTATGTAATAACTTAGTCAAAGCTTTTTATTGATTTCTTATAGTTATGAGTCATCAATGGCACACTTTGAGCAAGCGCTGGTATTGCTAAGAGACAAAAGATGTGTCGATTACCGACAGTTAGGTTTAAAATATCAATTATATTCTTGTGAGGTAATTAAATTTTCAAATATTACATACTAATTGTTATTAAACTGCAATCTTTTCAGTTAGGAGTAATAGCGACATTAAAACTGAATGTGCATTAATCGAGTCTCCTAAATCGAATGTTCAATATGCCCTACATCATTCGTATCATTTGTGTGTGGGTTTCTTTCCTGTCCTCGTGCTCTGCGTGCCCCCTGTATATTTTGAAAACCAAACGTTCTGGCACGTAGGGAACACGAACACGCAGGGCAAAGCAATTTAGCAAACCCACAGAATCGCTTAGTAATCACTTGAAAGGTCTGTGATTCAATCATTGATGCACTGAACAGGTTATGCAAGGTGTAGCGCTTCTTTTTATTCTAGTAAGGGTCAGATGTTATGACATAATAAGACATAATTCTGACATAATTATTATACAAAATTTAAAGCGGTAGTATTTTAATGTGGAGGAAATTTAGACGATCATAAATTAACGAAACTTGGGAAACTAAATGACGAAACTTGTTTCTGAAGAATGCCTTAATTTACGCGAATCAAGAACCTCAAAGACTACGTGTATAGGGCACAATTATAGCTCGATTTAGCAATTGGGCATTCACTTTGGATACAAATATCATGTTGAAAATCTGACGTGAGTCGGCACCACAAAGTGATAACATTGCATTGCGTACCCAGAAGAACGCGACGTTTAGGGTCAAATATCTCGATAACTAATGGCAAAAACTGAAGAAGTCTGGAAAAGGCACCCTGAACAAAAAGTTCACTGACTCTGGAAATTGTATGTATTTTTCTTGATTAGTTAGCAAAGTTGGCAAACTACCTGAGCATACGTGCATATCTATGAATTTTATTTCACAGTTGGAAATCACTCTGCGAGAAACTATGCATTCGTAGCGAAGTGGATATGGATCATTCTTTTAGGGTCTTATGTAGTGTTCTTTCAAATAACACTTCTGGCCAGGATTATAGAATAGAAGTAGCATACTGATAATATTTTTGGCTGACCAACTCCATGTGAATGTGTTTTAGAAAATGTATTTGGAAATTTGAGAATAGTAAAAATATTGTTGATTTTGCTTATCGGTACAGAACTACACCCGTGAAGAAACCTAGGATTGCATGACATGCTTTGTACTCGGAATCATAATTCCCAAGCAATTTGACTTTTTTCAGATTCTCACAAATCAGGCTGTAGTAGCTTGTAGCCAGAACAAGGTCAGCAAAGCTAAAGGTTTACTACTACAAGCGGTTGGGTGCAAAGCTGAAAAGAAACATGAAAGAATTGCAGATGCACTAAGTTTACTACAGGTATACAGTGCAGTTTTTGAATGAAGTTAAACTTTCTTTCATTAGAATATTGCTATTCGAACAAAAAATCATCTCTTAAGACAGACTGAAAAAAAATTGAAAAAAATAAATATTTTCAAAGCATGACCCAAATAAAACAGTAATAAAAATTACTTTGTTTGTCTAAGAATAGTCCAATTGCGCTAAAATGTTCCAATTTTTGTGTAACATTTCAACAATCACAAAACTGGTCAGAGTTATGTTTATCATCTGGCTAATCCGTTTTTACGCCGGCCCTTAATGACGTAAATGATGACTTTACCAATACCAATAAGACCGGCGTAAAAATGGCCGATAGGTATTACATATTAACGTGTTTTATCATTAGTATTTCACAAAATGACAATGTTATTAGGAGTTGGTAAAAAGATTCATTAAAAAGATAATTAAGGACAAGTAGTGAAACTTTTTCGATAGGCTGGATATCCAGTCGCACCATTTATCCCTCCACAGTCTGAAATCTTTCGTCCTCCAAAATCAGCAGTTGATAATCTTAAAAAGAAAAACTATTTAGGAAAAGCCAAGGTAAGTTATAACTATTTTAACATTGCTTTGTTTACAGTAAAATCTCTCTATGATACACCTGCAACACTCAATGTATCCGTTCTAAGGAGGTTTATAAATGTCGAGTTCCTATTATTAATTATATTTGCAAATGTATTGAAAACCTACCAAGTGACCAATGCATTCTTCAGTGAACCCTCGCGTAATGAAACAAAGGCTGACTAAATGGATCAAATATGACTCACTGAAATAACCAAAGTAAAGGAATTTGGCACTGTTATATTATAGGTAATATCAACAGAAAATACGGAAGAAATTTACGCCTGTTTCTCAGGAATAAAAGACCAGAAAACCCCAAACAAAAAGGTGGGTGATAATTCTTATCGTCCATAATCGGGGTTTGTTTTTGAAAATGACATCTAGTTCGCCCAACAAAATTTCTTAACTTCATCTAATTTTAAGTAGCAAAGGATAGATAGATTTACTTCCAGTATATCCAAATAAATACATTTGACTGTTCACCTAGAAATGCGTACCATATAAGTGTTTGCATCGCGTCAACGTAAAATTTAAAACAGGATTTGGAAGTTGCGAATGACAGTACCTTGTCAAGTTCTTCAATCCATACATTTTTATCGTTGTCTTGTGAGCTAGGTTGATACAGGATGGAGATTAAAAACGATTTTTCACTGTTGTTTTTATTATTAAGTTCCAGTCACATATGTTCAATGGATTCATCTATTTTTCGAATATCTTTTTGTACTTTATATCTGATTGAATCCCTAATGTATACGCCGACCCCTCCCGCATATCTCTCTTTTCGATGTATATATCCAGAAAAGCATTTGTTCCAGCAGGATAGGGTTGTCTTTTAGCCATGTTTCGGATAGCGTTATGATATCAAATTTTTAATGTTCAAGCATCGCTTCTAACATAGGTAAGGATGATACTGAGACAATTTTGATGGTTATTTAGGTAATATAATAATAATCGTAACAATAATAATAATAACCGATTTATTTCTAGCTTTTCCAAAATTTACAATTTGACTCTTCGTCTAAATAATATGAAAGAACAAAACAGTATATATTTGTGCGTTATCAAAATGTAAAACTCATAGAATAGAGACAGACAAGAGAAGTGTGAAATGGGAAAAACAAACTTATAAAGATTATAAACTAGCTGTGCCTCAGTAATTGTATCTGATTCCCCTCACGATGTTTTATATGATTCCCCTCACGATGTTTTATCTGATTCCCCTCACGATGTTTTATATGATTCCCCTCACGATGTTTTATATGATTCCCCTCACGATGTTTTATATGATTCCCCTCACGATGTTTTATATGATAAAGGTAGAATGTATTAGAAGAACCAAATGATGTAATTGCTTAAATGGAGGGATCGGGAAACTAGTACGAGTAGATACTGCAGAAAACTGAAATCAGATAAAGGCTAGATTAACAAATAATAAGCGTTGTAGAAGAAACTAGCTGTGCCTCAGTAGTTGTATCTGATTCCCCTCACGATGTTTTATATGATTCCCCTCACGATGTTTTATATGATTCCCCTCACGATGTTTTATATGATTCCCCTCACGATGTTTTATCTGATTCCCCTCACGATGTTTTATATGATTCCCCTCACGATGTTTTATATGATTCCCCTCACGATGTTTTATATGATTCCCCTCACGATGTTTTATATGATTCCCCTCACGATGTTTTATATGATTTCCCTCACGATGTTTTATATGATTCCCCTCACGATGTTTTATATGATTTTCCTCACGATGTTTTATATGATTCCCCTCACGATGTTTTATATGATAAAGGTAGAATGTATTAGAAGAACCAAATGATGTAATTGCTTAAATGGAGGGATCGGGAAACTAGTACGAGTAGATACTGCGGAAAACTGAAATCAGATAAAGGCTAGATTAACAAATAATAAGCGTTGTAGAAGATGGCGTTACCGTAGTCATGTCCGGGTTGTTGTGATTGTGTGCACGTCTCATCTGTTTTGTAGCAAAAAGAATCGATTTAGTTTTGGCCGAATTTAAGATCAGGTTTGTTGATTTAGACCAATTAATTAGATTGATGAGGTCGGTATTTATCTGTTTTTGCGTGGTGGTAGAGATTCGTGTCGTCAGCATACTGTAGATAAGTTCCGTTGGTGTTATAGAAAAGGTAGTATTAGGTGGATGCAGTTAAGACATGTCCACCCTTGTTGACGATTGGTGATAAATTTTGTTTACACACCTTGCATGGGTACTTTGGATGCATTTGTCACACTCCAAGCGTTTCTAGTTAACGCGAACGGTCTTATGACATGCTGTACACTTTGGTACCGGGTTCAGTTCGATGTCATTTGATTGCAAAAGGATGTAAAACCTGCTGTCATGTTGCTGTTATAAGAGATTCTTGTCCACTTTCTTTAGCCACCGATGACTTATGAACGTTGCTGCAAGGGGAATGGTAGTTGAATTACAATTACATTTGACAAACAGCTTTTCTCTTTCTTGATGTGAAAATGAAGCGATGATATTGTAATGATATACAGCAACACAAACTCCCACGCCATTGCCGTTTACTTAACGTTAATCGGATATAAAACCAGTTTTCTTCTTTTTCACCTTTTAATTTGATCTCAACAAGGGTCCAATTCACCCAGTTTCGATCATGATTTAAAGCGATTAATGTTGTTAAAATCAGTTTCTTTGAGTTTTAAATGAAAAAATGTATAAAATTTTCTCATAGCGTCAAAAAGCGTCCGTTGCCGAAGAAGAGGGCTAAGACATACAGGAAGGTTATGTGAAATAATATTACATTCAAATAAAATGTTTTATTATTAGGTAACCCCAAACGTTCCCGATCGTAGAAAGATGTTATCAGAATTGAGAATGCCGGAAAGGAAGAAAACTTTACGCCCTGCACCAAGGCCACCGAAAAAGAAACTACCCGAATTTGACCTTGGACGTGTAATTGAGCCTCCACCACGAAAAACCTTGCTTTCAACGCCAGGTAATACAGCTCCCATTCGTCCAAAAAGCCCTGGACTACAAAGTCTTCCACGACCACCATCAAGGATTCCCGATTTCAACGATAATGATCGAAATAAAACGTATCCACGAAAACCCTTGCCCGTCCTAGTGCCATCAAGGCCACCAGCATTACCAGCCCCTCGAAAGCCAATACCTTCTCTACCAAAAGAAGAGTATCAAACAGTTTCAAATGCTGGTATAGAAGAATACAATTCATTGGAGACAGGTTCGAATGACTCCGAAAGTGACGAAGTGTATGAAGAGATCGACGAGAAAGAAATAACAGTAAAAGGTCGGTTGCCATCCGCACCTAATATACCACCACGCAAAATATCAGAAGCTTCAAGTTCTGCCAAAATGGGCGAAAATGGAAGAAAATCAAGCAATGCAAGTCTAGCTAAACCTGGAAGAGCACCCCCACCCCCACCAGGCTCTCACCGCAAACCAAGCGATAGCAGTAATAATGATAACGCGGATGGAGTCGTTCCACCTCCGAGAAAGTTTTATCCACGTCAACAAAGCTTCCCTGAGAATACCTCTGTGAGTGTCATTTAATCAAAACAATGTTAAAGAGTGATCTAGCAAAATGTTTGCAGTTTTGAAATCAGCAAATGAAAAAGTGCTGAAATCATATAACATTTTTTGACAAATCTTAAAACAAGACTTTTTTCAATGTTCGCAAAATTCAATGACGTCATCGATGACAGATTTATTAAAATAAGAGACATCTTATGATAAAACCGATACTGGCTAAAACCATAAATTCATAAATTAATTTCTTTTGTTGTCAATTACGTGACCATCACATAAAACCATTATATGTAAGAAAAACAAAAAAAGTTAAAAGTAAAGTGGACAATGTCATCAATTCTTCTTTCTATTCTCGATTTCTACCAAATATCTATTTGTAATTGACAATATTAATGATTTTTTTTATTTTTTCTCTAATCTATTTGACTAATTTATTATATTTTATAATTATAACTAATAGGTTGTGACATACGGAATGACCTGAATTTCAATTATTAGTAGTAGTATTTTAACAATAAATATGGTACAGTAAGCAAATTGAATATGGCGAATTCAAAAATAAACTTCGTTTGGTAACATCTGATAAATTGTTATCAGATAAAATTGATTGACTAAATGCTATTATAAAATATAAACTCAAAACTATAAGTCACATTTGAAGGGAAATTCTTGCTATTAAATTCTCATTTTGGGGGGATTCTAAATGATTAAACAACACACGAGCTTTGTTGAAAACTTTCATGTCCCGGCTTTTCATCTTTCTTTAATGTTGGCTCAGGGTTCCTATGTTAATGCATTAACATGAATTTTTTAATTTAGATCTCGTCAGAACAATCTGGAACAATGTTGGAAATTGATGTTCAATATACTTTTGTTAGAAAAGTAAAAATAGATAGTGGTATATCCTTCTTACAACTAACCAATCTTATTAAAAGTCAAAATGTTCCTGAAAATGTGGAATTGTGGTATGAATTGTTTTTATTTTATAGTCCTGAAACAAACATATTAAAGGTGGGTTTGAGGCGCGAGGAACATAGAAAAATCAATAAATAATAGTAATAAAACTAATAATAAAGTCCATACAGTATTGTTACGTATTGTTACGTATTGTTACGTATTGTGACTCTTTATCTGTCTATGAATAATGTTACTCGGTATTTTTCGGATCTTGTACTTATTTTTCCACCAGATGTGAAATTCGTATGTTTGTTGTAACGGAATATGCGAATGAAAATGAGCTAGCCGGTCTTGTAAGATATAAAACACAGTATTAATATTGGGGAAGTTATAAATCGCATGAAGAAAATTCTACGTAAGAAAATAAATAAAAATCTGAAAGTAAAAACACGACTGCTAACGCATTAATATGTTTGAATAAGATTATTTTGTTGAATAAGAAACAAAAAGAAAGCATTCTTTTTCATCTGGTATACTCAACCTCGTACGATACGAGGATGACGAGACGAAATGTTTTCGTCTCCTCCGTCCTCATATGTCAAAAAGAGACAAACGGCTCTGGGTACGAGGTTGCTGGTATACTAGGCTTTTCTTGCAAAGGTGTTCTCCTTCATTATAAGCACAAAGGTAACTCAAGAAAACATACAGTGAGAAAACAAGATGATAAAGGAAAAGTATGAATAGAATAAGAGGCTGTTCATGTGGATAGAAATTACCTCGGCACATACCCCCGGGCCCCGTCGCGTCGTGTCGCGGGCCCCGCATATGTATAATGGCAGATAAATAAATAATAAACTCAGGACATTTCACAATGTATCATATACCCTAATCCCAATTACTCAAACACTTTGTTTTGAATAAAACCCTGGAAATGAATGATCTGCTCACTCGTTAATATCATCAATGCATGTTCGCCTAACGAAGGTAAACAAAACAAAGAATTTTCATTATCAGCAATGTTGCAATCAACTTCCTCAGTGATTGACTTTTTATCAATTATAATGATTGCACAGTCGGGAGCAGATATCATAATATTTAAATAAACTAGCTACTTCCTAGGCAAGTCTGCGAAGTAAAAGGCATAAATAGGCTGACGTCATGATGTGGCCTCACAGGTTCGCATCCAAAAAAATAAACAAAACAAAAACAAATTGGCCATAAGGCCTGTGACATAATTTTGGGAACCCTCGTAACTGTTATGTCACAACCACACTCGTGACTACAGTAAAATCTTTGATCAGCGATATCATTTACGGATCGTCGTTAACATTTAATCCAATATATTTTTGATCAGCTTTTCAAGCTTAATCACATAGTAAAATATCTTCAGTAATACTTACTTGCATACAGGACAGATACACAAAACAGTCAGTATCCCCGTTAGTAATAACTGGTTATTGAGGCAATCAAATTCGCCCTTTCGTAATACCCTCAAGTTAACAATCTCTGATAATAATTTTCGTAACAATAAGCACGGGCGATTTATTCAGTGAAATGATGAAGATCCGTTGCAACCTACTGTTCCTCCTGCTTCCCAGGTATTTTTGGACAACTACCAACTAGCTTTTATTTACCCAAACCTTAGTAATAGCGATACTTATAATATCTAAATGTTTAGCAAATCGAGTTATAAATTCAAAAAAGGAATCAAGGTGTAGATAAGACCGTAGCAAACATTTCCCCCCGGCTAATAGAAATAACCACACGTCTGTGAGACGATACGTAGGTTTTACACAAAAGCAAAGTAAGATCCGGTAACTTCGTGATTTTCCTAATTTCGTGATTTATAGAAATCAAATGCTAAATCCTCAACCTGTTGGTAGGTGATCAAACCAACATCTAAAAATTGTCAACCGGGGTCCCGCAGTGCCGTGCAAATTGCTTGAACACATTGTACAGTGATTTTTGAGTTCAAATCAGTGACAATGTGCACGTACTGTCCTTTTTCCTTGAGAACGTCATCCTGCGATAAGGTCAACGCTAAATCATTGAATATATTTGTAAGTTTACACAGTAACCATATAAAACTATACATTTTTGGAAACCCAAGGAGAAGCAGAAACTCTATGTATAGGTATTTCTTAAAATTACAAACATAGAAGCATATTTTTCATGCTTTCACGAAATTAGAAGAGAATAGGCCATGCTTTACTTTCTTACGTCCAATTGAAGTAAGGGCGTGCAGGCGTATAGCTTTAATCTAGTACCTAAAGTGAATAAGATTTAGCATTTACATAAAGATCGCTTCTGCGATGACCGGAGTGGCTGCTACAGATAAAAAACTTAATTTTTCACGAAGTTACTGGATCTTACTAGTAATTTTCAGTCTTCAGAACCAGCTTCCAGTGTTTTATGGTCAGCATCTCACTGCACCCCACATCTGAGAATAGGCAACATATATTGTTTATTTTTCTCTGCAAATGAAAACATAACATGCATTCAAAATGATGCACTCTCATAAGTCACGTTTATATGTTTATCTTTCAGCTTCAATGATGGCCTTGGAAGACAGCAAACGTTAAATGAGCAAAATATAAACGCCACACTACAAGAGCAGAAGAAACTGTTTTGTTTCCCCAAAACGTGACAGTCCAAAGAAATATAAAGGTGAACTAATAAGATGCACAACAATCTAATTGGTTATGCTCCTAGCACTTACACATGAGTGGATTTCAAATGTAGTTATTTTCCTGTTATTGATTTTGGCACGCTTAAGAAAAGAAGAGTTTGGTTTATAATAGCTCATTAAGAGGGGTAGGATGGGTTGGGACAACCTTTTCGGAATCTGTTAAGCAACTTATCAATATTACTCTGTTTTTTTGTTGTTATTGTTGATGATGGGTTTTTTCAATTTTACAAATAGTAAAGATGCGTAGTGAAGGTGTTCGTGCGCAAATTTATAAGATAAAACAGGAATTCTAAAATAAGATGTGAAGAAACAGAAAGAATAAGATTTCGTAAAAAATTTGTCAATTTTTTATAGCCTCTTTGCTTTTATATGTATTTATATTCTATTTAACACATTAATAAAGCCACATTCCAGTTCGGTTGCTTTATTGCACATTTGAAGAGTGAAACTTAATTGTCAATATTTTGAGCATGCGTACTCTTTAATCACCAAAAAGGGCCAGCCAAATGGAAAGTTGCTTTCACAATACGCATATTTTTATTGCAAGATATAACATGATTTAAAGGCAAACAGTACTACCCCGCGTCTATTTTAATTTAGTGGGTCCCACGAAATTAAAATTTAAGGGAGAAAATGATACAAACAGAAAACCTGTTTTCACCATATATTTAGTATTATTTGTTTTTTAATTTAATAAATTTTTTTTCAAACAACACTTGTTTACACTGTACAATAATGTCTGTTATGGCTAACCATTAGCTGAAAAATATGATTTTTTTCATGTTTTTTTGCTTTGAAAAAGCTAACTTTCCACGGTCAGCAAATTAATGGAGGCACAATTTATAAATATTATAAGTTCAAAATAATAATAATAAAAAAGATTATTGGGCATGTAACACGCGGTGACCTCCCCAATCTTTTTTTGCGGTACTTTTTATTGAATAATTGGCTTAGTTCAACCTTCCAATTTAAATTCAACCTTTCTCTATGACAGACATATTACAAAGGTTACCCCTTACCAAGCCTTTACTTTCTCAGTCATGACGGTGTCCACTATATGAGAGACTTGACCATTAAAAAATTGCAAACACATACACGTTTTACTTACACGTTTTTACATACCGGCGTAGATAAAAGGACTGTATGAAAGGAATATAAGAGAGATAAACGTGGATATGAACCACTGGACAATTCAAGAGAAACACGCTGTCTCTTTCCAACGCCATCTTGTATATTTACCTTTACGGCAGCCGAAATTAAAAATAATAATACGAACGTTTTCTACAATACCCAACTGCACACTAGCTTGACGTCGTTTTGACACTTTATTTACATGTGACCACCAATCCCAACCAATCAGTGCCCTAACCTTTCGGTCATCATACCATTTCTCCGAAACTACAGCGAGCTTTTAGTTTTGTTACTTTTTGCCACAACCATATAGTCAATTTTTGACTAGTGGTTAAAATGCACTTTGCGCAATATTTTGTATCAGTCTTCTTTCTTACATAGAAAACTGCATATTCATTATACGAACGAAGATTAAGCGAAAAACTACTCTTGCAACTCTCTTTATTTTCTTCTGTAAGGTTGAGTAAACTCAGACTGAGCATGTTTTTAAGATGTTCTTAGTTTTTGGCCAACTCTCAGGTTCAACGTTCTTTAAACGCGATTCTAAAAAAACGTGTAAGCTATTTTGAAATTAATTCCAGGAAGGAGTGCAAGACAATATGATTGGCTTCCCTATCCCAATACCAATTACACAGCCATAAATAGCCGTAAGTTAGGAGCTGCTGTAATCGTTCGAAGTGCACATAACTTGAATATATTATTTTATAACCATGGTGACTCAAGAACCTAATGGTTTCCAAAACGTTTTTATTAAGACCACTCAATAGTAACTAAAAACCATTGTTTAGTAAAATGAAAACAGCTATCCGAACTGAACTCAAATAAAAGCAAAAAAGTCAATAAATGGGACAAAATTGAAATCTTATATAAGTAATTATCATGCAAGAAACTATATATTATTACTGCTGCAACTTAGAGAAATCATTTGTAGACAGAACATTTCTGAAAAATGTCCTTTAACAAGATGGGTGGTATGAAATTAAGGCAATATGAAATGGTGTTCTGTTTACATTTAATTTCATGTCACTTCAACACTCATGTCCGACTACACAAAAAGCGAATACCGTATTAAAACACCCTTGGACTACTCTTACTTCTTCTCTTCCTCCGGCCGAAATGGCAGTTTAGTCCAGTTTAGTCCACGCTTTAGACTCTTCGAAATTTCCTTTACGAAATTATATATATTGTAATGAACGAACGCAGGCTAGGAATTTTTAAAAGCTTACCAAAACATTTAACAAGAGGCCCTGGGTCCTGAAGGTCAGCGCGGTTGGACATACCAGAAAAGTAGTAAACATTACGAAGGACCTTATACCTAAAACAGTTCAGATAACATTCCGTGTGTATCTTTTAAATTTACAGCCTTTCTCTTGCGGCGGCAAAAAGGAGTATGTACTACTTTTAGAAAGAAAATTTGGGCCAAACAAAGAATTCTATTCCGAATCTGATATCCTTTATAAATGAATTTATTTTTGTCATAAATTATTAACTCTCCATCGCAGATAATTATTTAATAATTATCATGTGACTAAGTTTATAAAAAGGGCGTTTTTCGAAAGAATTGTCATACGTCGAGAGCAAAGTCAGCCATCATGTCATCTTCAAACAACGATCTGACACAAGTTCCTAAGCCTACAGACGCATTGAACTTGAACATAGATAATTAAATGGCTATCCATCGAAATATTAATCCTACTTCCGGGGAAGTGGTTATGTGAAATGAAGACACAGTTAACTTACTTCAAAGTTATTTTGACAAAAAGTTCTCTGGACTCAAGCGAAAACTATTGGACCAAAAACCTGATTACCAACCTAAAAGGAGGAAAACTGAAGTAAGTTTTAAATACACTTCAAACCAAAAGCAGTTCGAATAGGCCGGTGTCTGAGCATCAAAATTCCAACACTTTTGATTTACATATCTAGGAACTGAAGCTTCTCACCATAAATAAGCGATTAATGTGTCACTGATCGGAAATCACCAATGTTGCCACTTTGTAATGGGTGCGTTAGCCAAAACTTGGGGAAAACGGTTTCGCCTTATCGTGCGAATCAAGCGGTATTCATGCGTAAAAACCGACACCAATTCAACAAAAAATATTTTTCGGAATGCTTTTGTTAAGCCTGTTGGTGCGGAATGTTCTTGTTCTATTTAACAGCTTATTGGATGGAGATGATGCTATTACGTGTAGCACACCCTAGTAGCTTTACGTCTTTATGTCTTTTTCTTTTTTCGTTTATCATCCATTTGTTTATGCTACAAAATAGTGTGCTACTATATTATGTGAATTGCAACTAAGTCGTAAAGACTATGCTTTGTTATAGATTGCTGTTTCTCGGTCCACATTTCACATTTGCAGTGTTACCAGAATTTTACAAACAAGTCTAAGATCGATGGAGTAAAAAAACAGATGGACCAGTGTCCATCCAGTCAGATATCAACTAATACTAGTAATCAGAGTAAAATAACAGCAAATCAGCATAAAGAGTTTTCACTAGTAAAAAGAAGATCATCAACTCTTTCTCTCAAACCGAAACTCTGTATTGATAACGATAATTGATTTTTTTTTGGAGATCGCGAGATTTTGGAGAAAATGGACACAAAGAGATCTAAGCCGATTTTTTTCAAAATTTTCAAAATTATTTTTTTCTCGTTTGCTGTAATTAAAACTCTTTTTTTTATGGTATAATTTTGGATAATTTTGTTTTCGATATGGCAGTCAATTATTCCAGATATTTAACAGCTTATTGGATGGAGATGATGCTATTACGTGTAGCACACCCTAGTAGCTTTATGTCTTTATGTCTTTTTCTTTTTTCGTTTATCATCCATTTGTTTATGCTGTTAGCTTTTTTTGTTTCTGTTTTTTGTTGTTATTTTTTTGTGACTGTTTGCTGGACGGTAAGCTCAATTTAAAAAGCATAATTTCACAAAAGGATTCTAAGTGTATTTTAAGCCTCCGACAACAATGAATGAGAATTTCTTTGACTTTTTCACCATTGAATACTTTTTATCTGTTCAGATTTTTTTTTGTTGATAATACCGTATAATACCGTAAATCAATCAATTGCCAAGACTGGCCAAAATTCTTGCCAATGCAAACCAACGAGCCAACGAGACCAAGGAGAAACTTTAAAGAGAACGAATTAAAACTGAACTGGAGCAACCTGGACATATTTATTAGACAAAGCATTAGCAAAAAGTCTATAAAAAAAAAAAAAAATCTAAAATAGTGGAACTCATGTTATTCGAACTCTCGTTATTCTCCAATCTACCAATCTCATCCAATCTGTTCGTTTCATGTCTCAACTCATAGCCTCCATAATTTCACATCTTAGTATTCGAATTACATGGGTTCTATTGTTAAAAAAAAAAAAATATGTAAAAATTTGTTTATATTTTTTTTATTCAACACTTACGCATATATTACTGCTTATCTTACGCATATATTACTGCTTATCTTACGCTATTTCAGTAGAATAGCCAATTATAAATATTTTGGAACTGAAATATAATTATTAATTATATTATATATTATTATTATTATTATTATTATTATTATTATTATTATTATTATTATTATTATTATTATTATTATATTATTATTATTATTATTATTATTATTATTATTATTATTATTATTATTATTATTATTATTATTATTATTATGTTTTGATCTTCGTATTGTTGCGTAATATTGATCATAGATGTGTTTTACCAGTTACAACATCAATGGAGCGTTCAACGTCAAGAAGAGTATGGATTTTCGGCAATTGCGTGTGAACAAGCAATTGAACAGAATTGTAACTGCGACGGTAAAACTGCTGGTGGTATCTCAATTGAATGCAAATATGCCTGGTGTTAATAAGATGTCAGGCGTGGGATGCCTAGATTACTCATATTTAAAGCCCATTTTCATTTTAAACTTGTAACTTTTTAACTTCATTTCTTGCCATAATTCAACTTACTCTCTATTTTTCAGATCGACAAAGAACCTAAAGAAAAAAGGCGAAGGTGACGTTAGCAATGTTATTGAAACTATTTCTGCGTTGTTCAACCCATTCAAATCGAAAAGTGCTGAATAAGTAAATATTTCAATAGCGCCGTAGCCTCACACGAGATCATGCAAGATCTATCCACTGTTTGTGATGTTGGGAACGCAAAGTTGGTTAGTTTTATCAAAGATAAGTTGCTGGGTGATTCACCAGACATCTTTAGCACAATACCAAAGATATGCGAGAGATCTTGACGTAATCTCTTCGACCTTATCCGATGACGTTAGCAACATTCAATGGTCAGCTGGTCTAAACGAATCAGTACTTGTAACCACTGTCCAACCGAGAAATGCATTACTGATTAATGCGATGGCTGTGCTTCAGATGTTAAAACAAATTCCGAGAACGCGTGCTGGCACTTTCACGTTTCCACAAGTCTTCATCTTCAAGTTATGAGCACCAAAAATGCTGAAAGGTCAAAACGTGCTGCAGTCAGGTGTACAAAGATATATAGCCCTTCACAAGATGTACCAAGACAATGGAAAAAGTTTATGGCTAATGGCACCAACAAAGAAAATCTGATCGATTTCTTATCTAACACTTATGTTGATATATTGAAATATTGATCATGAGAAATTGCGCTGTATGTAAATGCTTGATTATTGTAGTTGTACTATGAAAATATTTATGATTTTGACTCCCATGATGTATACTTTTTATCCAAGCAATCTAGCGTCTCCTTCTCTTGCCAAAAAAGTAATTAAAATCGATGTAGAGTAGATGAAGGGAAGAGTTAATTAATCGTTGTTGCATTGAATTTCGACGTCGATATGATGTGATAATGTGCTTGTCGACATATCTTATTTTTTCGTTACTAATACTGTTCAAATGGATTTGAGTTGGTCGCATCTGAAGTGAATGAGCTAAGGAGTGATCACGAAGAAGCAGATACGCGTTTGATTCTTCAGGCACAGCGCGCCAGCCGTACATACGAGAATGTCATTATTCGAAGTTCAGATGCGGATGTTTTCATTTTTTCCGTTATATAGTGTTTGCCTGTCCAATTATTCTTCGACACTGGGAACGATCGACGAATTCTCTCGATGAAGGAATGCGAGGACTCAGTTGGCCAAGGTGCAAGGCATTGCTTGGATTTCACTTATTCACACCTGATACCTATCACTTCAACAACTAACTTCAATGCTTTCGCTTGTCTTGAATTGCTTTTCGCAGTACTTAGTATGCGCGGTACTTCATTGTTCTTCTTTCTTTATTACAAAGTGTGATTTGGAGAAGGGGAAGGTGACATCGCTTAAGATTGCTGAAATGAAAGATGTGTATCGAAATGCTTTTACCATGCTTGGAGATACGATACCACCTTCAGGAGATCTCCTTATCAATTTGGAAAGGTTCGTGTGTCATCTATATTGTGCAGAAAAGGAAATATCCGTTACTTCGGCCAGATACACATACAAGTCTGGAATGTTTGGCGAGGAAAATATACAAATCGAAATCGGGAATCCCTTGTGCAGCATATCATGAGGGTAAACTATGAATGTTTCATTCGTAAAAGATGTACCACAGCCAAAAAACTTGAAGCTATCCGTTTACCATTGCTTGCTCTTAAAAATGTTTTGAAAGGAAAGTCAGTAATTACTAAAACTGGAAGCAATAAATCTGAACTACAAATTCTAGCTTTAGAAATTTACGAGATCACAAAACACAAAACAAAAACACTACAAAATTTTCGATAACAATTCAAAAAATTGCCTTAAGTCTGGTCCCTCTGGTTTTCATATCCTTGGCAAGGAATTTTACATTGGCAAACTGATTGCATTAAAGATTGATTCTACCATTATGTAATAATATTTTAAAATATATAAAAATAGGCACGGGGTGCCAATATTTCGCACAACATAAAAATAGGCACGGGGTGCCACTATTATGAACAATGGCAAGATCTACAAGTATTTAGAAAAGTAATAAAACAGGAACTGGGTACCAAATTTATATTACTTCGCCGATAATGAAGTTGCTGTGAAACTGCAGAACAGCTAACCTAAAGTTGAATTGTTTTTTGTTTCTCATCTTCTTTTAGCCAAGGTGGCAACACACGTTATGTATCAGATCAACGGTTGAAATTATTAGCAGATTCTATTCCTACAGTTTTGGCAACAGCTAAAAGCAAACAATACGAAAAAAATAAATAAATAAAAAAAATATATTTTTGTTATGTTAAAAAATTTGAAAGGTGGCGTAAACAATTTCAGGAATTACAAAGTTTACCAGTCAAAAGTATTCACGTCTCATTGCATTTGATAAGTTTGATCCAGTCAGAAGAATCTTACTCTGTTATAGAAATTTAATTCTGCGCTATAAATTGGCCATTTTTTATAGTAATCCACTACAGATCATATTCACCAGATATACGATTACTTTAATGAAGAAAATTACTCCCTGATAAATTTAAGACACTTGTAGCGATAGTCTTAGGATTTACAGGTTTCCTAAGTGAAATTGCAAGTCTAAGGCGAAGCGACTTTATTTTCTTAAACACACACTTACATATATTCATCGAGAAGAGTAAGACTGACGTATATAGAGATGGTCATTACTTATTTATAGCAACTCTGGAATCACCACTTCGTCCGTGTCAGTGGTACTTAACAAGAGCCAAGATCATCGAGGAATCAGACGAATACATATTTAGACCAATGACAATACTTAAGTCGAAAAATGATTACAAACTTCGAAGGTGCGAAAAACCAATATCTTATATGAGTAAGATGTCCTAACATGACCTAAAAGCAGTTAAACATATTGGGTTAAACAAGAAGGACTTTGGTATGCACAATTTGAGATCAGGAGGTGCAACTGCTGCCGCTAATTACGGTGTAAAAGACTGATTATTCAAGCGACACGGAAGGTGGAAAAGTTAAAGATGGGTATGTGGAAGACAAATTATCAGCTTTATTGTCCGTGTCGGCCAATTTAGGTCTATAAAATACCTCCTCTGTGAGTACACATCTTGCTACACTGAACTTACTATACTTTGAAAAAATAACTGAATAAAGTTATTTTCGGTAGAGTTGTTAACAAATGAGAAAATAACTGTCGTTTCTATTTCAAAATCAGCGGTTTCTGGTTTGAGGTAAACGATTTTCAACCTGAAGTCCTTATTTTGAAGTATTGAATATAATTTTTATTCATGTATATTATAAACTCAATCTATAATAAAAAAATGTTTATAATAGAACAATGTAACAAAATCTGTGTCAAAGTAAAAACTGAAGAATATATGAGGAAAACTGAAGAAAAAATACTTCTCACGTGACAAAGATAGCTATGCAAAATTGAGCAAAGGGAAATCATTTTTTGGAAATATTTAAAAGTAAAAAATCTGGTCAAGTTCAGTTAAGGGCGACAAGTTCAAAGACTTCTGACAAGTCCCATATTAGTCTGAAAAGCTCAGGATGTCTGGTCTGACGAAACGGAGGAGGTCTGGCACCAGATACAAGATAATAACAGAAATGATGCAACAAACAAAGGACCTAAAAAATAAATTATACAATCTCAGGTCCACTGGCGATGAATTTCAAAGCAATTTTCACAAGTATCTTTAGAAATTTTAGTGGGAAGAATTAATGAGATGGGTTTTTTTTCGATCTAACCTGAAAAAAAAAAACTACGAAAATTGATTTATAAAAAAAATAAATTCTGCAATATTTGATCTTTAATCTCCCAAAAGTTAATGGGAAAAAATTCACAAATTTGAGGTTAAAAGGAAGCGTCGTAGAAATATTTGTCTTAGTTGCAGTGCACTCCTGGAACGATTATCTCGCCCTGCAAAAATGAGTCATAATTAATCATTCTTTGGAACCATTGCAGGTTTATGAAACAGGTGGATAGTTCCGGGACTGAACTGCAACTAAGCCAAATATTTCTAACTGCTATTTTAGGATCACAAAGTGCATACCATAAGCTGATTTTCAAAAAACCTTTTGGTTAACATTATATTCACGTAGAAACTTTGAATTAACATCCTAATTTTTGAGATCTCATGTCTGTTTGAGAATACGTGAAATTTTTTTTTAGCACTTTAAGGTAATTTACGCACCTGCAAAGGAATGAATTTTTACAAAAAAATGCAAAAGGTTTTCGTGTAAAGTTTTATCTGTTACATGAAGTCATTGTCATCAACACGATTTGATAGCGAAAGCTAATAATCTTACGTGGAAATGTAAAGTTTATTTCGACTGTATTGTATGGATCATTGGATTATCTTTATCACAATAAAATGATAACGGGTCTTTTGTTCTCCGATTTGCTATGACGAAGTTCAACAGTAACTCCATCGCAGTGCCTATTTTTGTGGGTGAAATTTAGAAAATTTAGAACAGAAAATTAGGAAAAAAATGAATTTTTAGTGCATAAACGAATCGGTTAATACACCGTAGTGATTTTGAAATCTTGCCTGACACTGTTTTTTGGGCCATACTTGCCAACCGTCACGCACCGTTGTCCCGCGATACGCCTGGATTGAAATTTTTTAGGAAAAGTCCTGCATTTCAAAAAAATTTGGATGTTTGACTACTAATCTTATATTTTTCCAAACCATTAAAAAGGCTATTACACGTATTTTATTTATTACGGCAACAGATCTTTCATGAACACAAATGAGATGTTGTTCCACAATCCATGATTTTTCAGCACGTAATTGTATTGACTCCACGAGGTGAAGACATCCCATAGACATTACCCAATATTAAATTTCGTATGAATACCAATATTTTTCTTTGATTTATTGGACCACAAATATTAGTCCAAAATGTGTGTAGCTGCTGTTTAAGGGCTTATAATCTTCAAATTTTTTATCTATTATGTAATTTTTCATCCAAATGATTCTATTGCTTTTAAAATATAATTAGGAGAGTAAACAGTCTTAAGTTAACACAAGAAACCGGAAACCAAGACACCCACGAATTTATAAATGTACAGAAACTGCCGCACCACAACAACAGGGACTGTCTCTAGACTCCATTATGTGTGTGAAGTGAATTTATATAGCTAAGAGAACGATATATAGCTCAAGTTTGAAATTATTTTTCGCGGGTACTTTGATTTAGTGTGTCCGTGAGTGACCACCATTTTGAATTTTAGGCCCACAGATCCTTGGAAAATGGCATTTCATTCGTTTCGGACACAGAGACTAAAACTAAAAACTATTGAAAACCCGTTCGTTTTTCAGGCAAGTGTGGTCTTCATGGTTCAAACAATTTGATTGTACGAGTCCATAAATTCAATGAACGACCTTCCGACAAAGGCAAATTGGACAAAGAACAAATGTGTAGCTCGATTATTGAAGAAAATAAGCTCTTTACAGAGACACTGTAGCATTTTTCAGAAAAGGTGGGAGGAAAGACGCAATGAAAAAATGAGAAAATGCGATAACATTCAGAAAATGCGATAACTTTCAGAAAATGCAGTAAAATCCCGCCGAATGCGGGTAACTTGGAAGGTCTGATAGCTTCCTGTTTTTAGACACCCAGGAAATATTTTGTGTATTTGTATTTTCATAAACAGGGAATTTATAAAATTTTAAGTGTCACACTAGCTAATAAAGGCCACAAAAAAAAGGGGGAGAGGAGGGGAGAGATAGAAGAGAAAAGAGGAGGGAATACAAATCGAAAGTAGGATCGCACACTGTCTCACAAAATCAATGTCATTATAAACAGCAGTAAGAATTGGAGGATTTAGCGACTGGTTAATATTTCAGTATTCTGAAATAATAGTTCAGTTCTTTTATTTTACTGTGTCGTTCTGTGGAACACAAATTAGAATTGGACGTTTTTATGCATTTTAGGCCGCACTCACAATAATTAAATTACTTTATATATATTGTAGTGTACCATTCATACATTGACCACGGTTTGAGAACAGCCTTTTTTCCAATGTTTTGCGGAATCAGCCTACAACTGTATTGAAATTACGGACGGACGGACGGACGGACGGACGGACGGACGGACGGACATACAAACGCTAATGAAAGATGAGATGCTCTCCGCGCTGACCAATAAGTTTTTTTCGCATTTTACCAGTTATTCACGAAAAAATGAAATACATTCCCATGTAATACAAAATAGAGGATTTCAGTTAATTAAATTCGAAGAATCATTTGAAATTAAGTATTATTTTGTTGTAAGTAATGCCTCGTGCTTAGAACTACAGTTAAATAATATAAGCTTCATCGGAGCGGTTCTTGCTTTAACTCTATTAAACCTTCTTATAACTATTCTTGTTTGTTATTTGAACGATTTTGGTTTACTTTGTTTGTCAAAGTTTAAAACGCGTAGGCCGCAATACACACAAGAATAATCGACAAGAATGAGTTATTTTTATTAAAAAGATGAATAATCTTAATGCATATACACACAAGAATATGCACCGGAGAATAATGTTTCAATTCTTTTATTAACATCAACTAAAATCATATACAGTGTGTCCACAAAAAAGCGGGTCTCTAACTTTTAGGAAGCATATCTTTTGTTCTTTTCACTTATTTTTTGCGGTTTTTACACCAAATGAAAGATAATTTTTTGCTCTTTCTAATCCTATGTCCCTTTTTTACTTAAAAATATTTTATAGGTATCTGTAACAGCTTTTAGCATGAGAGCATGCAATTAAATAGATAATGATCAATTAACGCTTGCTTGAATTGGAGTTAATGACTCGAGTAATATGAAAAGTCATAGAAAATAAGTGATTGTTGTAAAGTTGTATTTACACTGAAAACACATACTTTTTTACAAACGTGAAAGATTTCGTTGCTAGAGACCTTTGACAAAGATAAGAAGAATAAAGGATAACCTCTGAATAAAATCTGAATATTCAATTACATTCAACGTGTCCGCCGTTTCTTTGAATACAAAGGTTTACCCTGTTTCTCATTTCAGTAAACGAACGTCTTATCATTGGTTGGTTCTGTCTCAATAAATTCACTTCGTCCACTATTCTTCTTCTCAATTTAGTCGGATTGAAAAAATGAGGGCCAATAATTTCCCCATTGCCACAAAGGCAAACCCAAACATGAAGCTTTTCGCGCGAATTACTCTTCTCAAATTTAAAATTTGGAGTAGGCTGACCTTTTGGCGCGTAGCAGCGGACGTTTTGTGTGTTGACCGTACCACACATATGGAAAACAGCTTCATCACCGATCACAATATTTGGAACAAAACGAATATTATGTGCTTGCTGCTGAAACCACTGACAAAATCGTAATCTTCTTCTAAGATCACCATTTTTAAGCTCCTGTACGATGTGGATTCTGTATGGGTGCCATTTTAAATCTTTATTGACAATATTGTTGAAAGAACTTTTGGACAGTCCAGTCGGGTTGTTCCTGCACGAAACGCCTTGTGGTTGTTGTATCATCAGCTGCCTGACTTGCTGGATATTTTGTTTTGTTCTATCAGCTTTCCTTCTGCCACTTCTTTCTTTGTTTAGGTTATAACTTGTTCCCTCATTGTCATACTTCTTGCCATTTCTCTGAATTGTACTTCTTGAAGGTGGATTTCTGCCAGGAAAACGCTGTCTAAAAACTCCAATAACTTTTTGCTTCATGAAATTTTCTCACGATGAACGCTCTTTGTTGCACTGTTAGCTGCATGATTAAATAAACTTACAAGTTTTCCTGCTTATAAAGAATTTTAACAAGGCGTTGGGAATATGAAATTATTAAAACATAAAAAGATTTTAAGCTCACTTTACATAATGAATAAAAAATTGGTGATCTTTACGGAATTTCGTGCTAAACGTAGCACAGTAGCATCCTGAGCAGTAATTGCAACGAAACAAAAGGTTAATGACTCATTAAAAGTCCGGTTTATTGATCATTAAAGAGTTAATGACCGTATCGAATGAAAAAGTTCTTCGTATTTTCTTAAACAAAAAATACCACAAATGAAAAATTAAATTTTTGAACAGTGCGTAATACCTCATGTGGCTACTATTTTGAAACAGTGCCTTTCGATTATACCTGAAATACATGAAAATATCATTCTTAAGTTATACCCTACATCTTCATAGTGGTCCCCAGTCACTGAATGGTTTAACCCGGAAAAAAATAATACCAAGCTAAAACGTTCCCACTTGGGAACAGTGAGTTTTGGTCATTTTTCTATAATGGCGGCAGCTGCCCATAGGCCAAAAATTTAAGATTGCCAAAAATTGATGTTTTATACCTCATTCGAAACATATTTTAATGCTGAGTAACTTTCAGATAAGAAATATGGTCCAAAAATTCAAGCATTTGAAGTTATATATCATTCAAGGCTATCTCTGTGCGTGCCGTATAGCTGTCATAATTAAAAATTAAATTCATCAAAAACACATGTTTTATAATTTATGTGAAAAAGTGTTTGTGGCTGTACAAATGAACGGACCGCATGCAGTTCGCCGACCCAAACGACACAACAGTGGATTATGAAGTGATTTAATCGCAGAGTAGACACTTATGAAGTGTGCGTCATTTATGAGTTTTGAGTTTGAGCCAATATTCCGGCAAGATGCAAGGGTGACTATGAAGGTTAAGTAATATTTAGGGGCTAGCTTAAGAGAGATCAGAGGAGATTGGAGAACTAAACTCAGGTTATTTTAGCCATAGTCACAAGAAAAATGACTTTGCATTAACGAATGTCAAGAATGTGTATTGATTTTTGAAATAAGTTTATGTATTTATTCTTGATTGAAGAACGCTCTATTTATTATAACTTCCATTTTTACCTTAAGGCATAGAAGAATAGAAACATGCAAAGGTGTGCTGGAACAAGGAAAGATGGCACCAACCAGCAGGGCAGCTTTTTGTCAGGCGCTTCGTGCAAATTAAGCCATAATATAGAAATTATTGAATAGCATAGAAAAAGCAGAATAATGGGGCTGGAAACTTGAAGATAACAACTGTTGCCCAATAATGACAGATAATGAAGTTGCCACATAGTCTGACTCCTTCTGAAAAGAAATTGGCCGTTCCTTTTATTCAGTTATCTCTTCAATACATAATACAACTACCATGATGCAATGCAAAAAAGGCACTAAAAATATCTCAATGGAATAATGAAAAATTTTGTTGAACAAAACTGATATTAGCCCAAGTCACACTGAAAATTAGTTAAATGTTTACATCATAGCTAATCTGGCATGCCTTCGGTAGCTAAGCTCGGATTAATTTAATCACAAGTGTTTTAAAAACACCACTGTCACTTCGACATTAAATGCGTAAAAAGATATAGATTAGTTTAGTTTCTTTGCTTCGAGACATGTGTTTTTATAGAAAAATGTTTTACTTTTAATTGAGCGTAATGACTAATTAGTGTGACTAATCTCCAAGGTCACGCGTATTTTTTAGGATAATTAAGTATATTTAACTAAACGGAACTCAACGTTTTGTTTAGTTTAAACAGATTAGCTACATTAAATTTTAACTAATCTAAACTGAACTACAGTGTGTCCCAAAAAAAAGAAGTTCGAAGTTTCAAACAATAATTTTTCTTTACATATTTTTCTGATTTATGCGATTTTTATATCGTTCGAAAGAGCTTTTGATCAGTAAATAACTAATCTGAAGCTTTAACTAATCAGAACTAATCTCAGTGTGACTTGGGCTATTCTCACTGGCATTTAGGGACACTGCCATTTAAACAAACCCCATAGAGAGCAACTAGAGCATTGCATTGTGGTAGTATTATATTAAAGAGATAACTTAATAAGGAGAGCGACCAATTTGAGCGGACTATAGGCTGAAATTGAACAAATATTTATGGATGGGACTCAAAGATAAACATTTCATAAACAATCCACACAAAGTTAATTGTTCTTAAATTTTCCAAGCAACAAATCCAAAACGCCAAGGGATTAGTGGAAGATCAACATCTAAAAAATGGTTTAAGTTTTTCACAAAGCTGTGCTATTATGATAATAAAAATAGATAACTTGTCAATGTTTTTGTTAGGTTAATTTCAAGAGAAGCACCTTTTGATTAGCAAGAAAATATTTATTGAGATGTATCAAAATAAGAACTCATCTAAAAGTACGATGCAAGAAATTGTTGAAATAAACAAATTTAAATTAAGGAAGGGTAGTAGAAGTAGAATAAAGAATATTATAAACAAAAAAAATTAAAACCTGCCTCAGCTCGTTTCTTTCTTCAGGTCATAGCCACATGACAGAATGAAGAGGAGTGTTTTCTATAGGAATGGCAAGCAATATCGTCTGCTGTTTCAATAAAAAAACACTCCTACACAGAGACTTTCTCGAATTGTCTTTTTTATTATTTCGAACATATTAAACATTCGATTTGTTCATGAAATTGATCATAGTCATTTGTATATTGATTTAATACAATTTCGTACTGTTCAAAACAATAACGGAGTATTTTCATAATCATTGGACCCTGATATTTACGAGGGTTTTTTTATTTCTGTGTAAGCATGAAAGACACTTCAACCGGCATTGTTTTTCTTCTTTTTTGGATTTCTGCGTAAGCAAGGAATTCTTTAAAACCGGCTGTGTTCGTGGTTCATCTGCCCAAACCTAGCGTGATCACTTTACGTCCGCATTCATTGCCGTGAGAGAAAATGGCGGACATGTAAGTGGAGAGAATTAGGCTAAACTTACACCAAATTTTGAAAGTGCATCAAATTTCATGAAAATTTGCATGTAGAACAATTCAATAGCTCTGCTTGTTTTAATTTTTGTCTTTCTGCGTAAGCATGAAAGACATTACAACCGGCCCTGTTTTTGTTTTTTTTCTTCCTATTTTTCTTACTGTCCAAACCTAAGCACATGGTTACTATACGTCCGCATTCATTGCCGTGAGAGAAAGCTGTGGATATTAAGTGGAGAATTAGGCGAAATTAGAATAAATTTGGAACTACATCAATTTTCATGAGAGTAGAACAATTTAATTAGTGTTGGTCAATTTTTTTTCATATTTTGGCCAAAAAAGGGCAATTCGGGGAAAATTTGAACAAAATTTCGAAAGTACTTAAATTTTCCTTAAAATTTGCACGTAGAACAATTCAATAGCGCTGGTTTTAAATTTTTAAATTGTTTTACGTATTATTGCCAAAAAGGGTGATTTTAAGAGTAAGCTTTTCGTTGTTATGACAGTTTGATTACAAATAGCTCACTAGCAGAAAGCCTTATGGCCGCCCGGGCTCTAGTTTTTTATACAGTCCAAAGCTAGCGTGATTACTATACGTCCGCATTCATTGCCTGGAGAAAAAATGGTGGACATGTCAGTGGAGTGAAGAATTAGGTAAAACTTAGACCAAATTTTGAAAGTGCAGCAATTTTCATGAAAAGTTGCATGCAGTACAATTCATTGATGCTGGTTTCATAGTTGTCAATCATTTTTCATATTTAGACCAAAAAAGGGAAATTTGGGCACAATTTGGACCAAACTTCGAAAGTGCTTCAATTTTCATGAAAATTTACATGCAGAACAATTTAATAATGCTGGTTTCAAATTTGTCAATCGTTTTTCATATGTTAGCCCAAAAAGGGAAATTCGGAGACAATTTGGACCAAATTTCGAAAGTGCTTCCAATTTACATGAAAATTTGCATGCAGTACAATTCATTGATGCTGGTTTCATAGTTGTCAATCATTTTTCATATTTAGACCAAAAAAGGGAAATTTAGGCACAATTTGGACCAAACTTCGAAAGTGCTTCAATTTTCATGAAAATGTTCAATGAACCAGTCAATGGCGAGGCTTTTCCTTATTTTTGCACTTTGGTTACAATAAGCTCACTTGCAGAAGGTCCAGGCTCTAGGTTTTTTTTCTTCGTACTGTCCTAAGAGTTTTTGATTCTGAAAGTTCATTGGTTTATACAGCTAATTTCTGATATCTGATTGGCTATTACGTCTAGTGAGCGTGGTGAACGCAGACTGAAGTTCACTTTGTTTTCTCATCTAAAAAACGTCTTTAAAAATGGCGCACAAGTTAAGCTCAAATTTTGTAATACTTGGATAATTTTGAAAACGGCTTTTTAGATAACGAATTATTCTTACAAGAACGTTAAATATTGAAGAATCTCTGCCCTGGAAACTTGTAAACTTCTTTACATTTAACTACTAACTGCCCCCTAACCAAGAGGAAGTATTTCATTGAAACTTGTCATTGAAAAAATTTTTGAAAAGGTAATTCCATTTATTTCATATACTTTAGTCGTACAAACTTTCGCGAGCAGAAAGTTTCGAGAGTGTCAAAACTCGCGAAATTTTTGGCATAAACTTTCGCGAATGAGGCAGAAAAATTTATTTCGCGAGTATAAATTTTCGCGAATCGAGCATTTTAGAATATTTCGCGAGCATAAACTTTCGCGAATTAAGACCAAACTGAAATTTTAAATGCATGGATTTTGAAGAATAAAAAAATGTATATACAACAGTTGTGTGTTACACCAGTGTTTTATAGGCATACAGAGGCAGAATATCTTAAGCATATATTAAGGATATCTTGAGGCTAAGAAGTTAGCATAAAGAAGTAAATTTTACCAACCGAAATAGTTGAGTAGTTAATGATATTTGGATAGTTAAATTTATAAGCATGTTTGAGGCTTGACTCTTAAGATTTTTTAGCATGGCCGAGGCTGAATTTAAAATACATGATGCTTTTAAAAAAAGGTGTGTTTCTTGATATCGAGCAAGAAGAAATTAGGAATCCTAAAAAAAACAAGAATCCTCCAAAGAACAAGGTTCCTCCCCAAAAACGTGCAAAACAAACGGATATCAGAACTATGTTTGGTCCTGCTTTACCAAGACCCCGAAACCAAAATCGCGCGAACGATACAGAGAAAGTTGTTGGTGTTATTCAAATAGCTTTCTGGATATGCATAGCACAGCTTCCACTCTAGACCAAGAAAGCTGTTTATTTTTTGTTATTCTTTATGTTTTTCAACTGAAAATTTAATGGAGTTTGAATTCGTTTCTTTATTCTTTACTTTTGGCAAAATACTACTTGTAGATTATTTTGTTATCAGTTTAAAGGGATCCTACCATCTAAAATGAAAATTTGTTATTTGTTTATAAACCAGGAAAAAACAAGATTGCCATCTGACTTTTTTGACAGAAATGAATCACTGCTATGCAACACTGCAAAAACGTTCGCAAAATACAGCCGCCATTACAGCCTTTCGCTTCGCTCCTTCAATCCAAAATTCGGTTATAGCGTCCAGTCCCCACGCGCCGTGTGACGTATGAGTGGACTAACGAATATAGATAGACTGTACTCACCCAGTGGAGATCCACTTGTTTTGACCTTTTTTAAGTCTCATTAAACACATTTATTTTTACCATGATCAGCCACAAGTATAAGAGAGGTAAATAACAAAAAAGTGTAATGAGATTCAATTCCATTTCCACAAACAAAACAAAATATTTTATTCGAAATTCCCAAGAATTGATATTTTGGTCATTTCTCAGAAAAAAATCAATTCGTCTTTACAACCCAAATTGAAAGATTCAACCCAAATTAGCAATATAAACTCTTTTAAGTTCATCGATTTGTTCGAAAAGATGACGAAGATTACGATTAAGACATTTTGGAAAAGTGCTCATCGTGCTTGTCTATATTTATTCACACCAAATTGAACTCTCTGGTATGATAGACCAACTTGGTGTTTATCACTTGAACCGCGTAAGGACTAGGGGCTACACTGAAGTTTGTTTTGATGAGAAGGAAGCGAATTCTCAGAAAGACAGTACAATATTAAAAATAATGTTGGCTGATTATCGACCCTTGCGTTTATTTTATATAAGATTCGGGGATGTTTTATTTATGGTCCAGTGTCTATTCAAGGCATGAATATACATGACAGCACTAGTAGTGCATTAGCAAGCCATCGTAGCATTAGATTGACCCATGGAAAGTACGGTATCCACATAAATTGTATCATTCCATCCTCCGATTTAAAGCAAGCTTATCGGCAGATTACCATCGGCCATCGCGATTATTGCTATTTTGGATATATATCCAAATTCGGTAGAAAACCGTTGGTTAACGTACTTAAAGTTAACCGGGCAAAAGAATCACCCCATTGTAAATTTCCAAATTCAATCTCCAGTGAACAAGCACCAAAACAACACAGTCAGAACGAAGAAGTGCTGCAAAGGTTACCATGAAAGAATTGTTGTTGAACACGCACCAAGAGAGCTTCCTCGATACATCTGGTTTTTCTACTCTGACCGGAGAGTATGTTGATGACTCGACAAATATTTTACAAGTACTAGGGATTGAGGAAGATGAAGATGATGACGAAGATTCAGGCGGAAACAGTTGATAATGAGGACATTCAAATGTTATAAAAAATATTTTTAGTTTCTCTTGTACCTTACTTAAAACTATAGGAAAAGGTGTTTTATCTTTAATAGAACTTGTGAAAAGAACACTTTCCAATTCTTTCTTTCTGGACGCTATTATCTTCGTTTTTTCAGATATGAAAAATCGTAAAATCTGGCTATTTTCAGTAGTTTTTAAAAGTAACATAAAAAATTAAAGTGGGATGAAATTAACGGACGTTTATTTAACGCTAGACATTTAATAACGGATGAGAAATTTACGCGGATATAAAATTAACCGGGTTTTAATTAACGCAAATGTTTTCAAATCGCATATGTACCGCGTTATTTTTGTGTAATAGGTAGATCTATTGTCTGTAATGTCACATGTATTTAGATTAGAAAAATAAATCCTACTCGTGCGTAGATTGCTTTATTTTAAATAGGCTTCCTTGCTAGCCTGAGTTTTAACTTTGATAAATTTATTTCTCAGCTTGGACATTTTCATTACGGCTTTCTTTAAGTCCTTGTCCATGAATTTTGATTGGTTGTAGCGATCATTTGTGGGACAATCAAAAGATTTGATTGTCTTAAGCATCTCCTAATTGCAAAGAAAAATGCATATGGATTCACGTATGAATCCTTAAAACTTATAAATAGCTATTTGTGTGAGCGTAAACACAGGACAAAAATATAGGATCATCGTTCAGAGAGTAGTTGGAATAGAATTTGGGTGTGAAGTAAGCAGGAAAAGCTTCTTGGAATAACTATAGAAAAAACATTCACTTTTAATAACCATGTATCAATAATCTGTGATAAAGTAAGTCATAAATTACACGCAATGGCTAGACTAGCCAATTTTATGAGTTCACTCCAGGACGTTAAATAATAGAATAAACACCAAACCGCAAGCAAAATAAAAAGTTTGACTTTTGAACAATCACTGTTAATGGATCAGTGCGTATCCATCACAGAACTCTTCAAGCCCTTGTTACAGAAATAAACAAATTTAAGCAGAATCTTGCACCAGCAATAATGCATGACGTGTTTCAAGAATCCTCTAACCCCTATAACACACGCCAAGGGGTGACTCTATTAAAACAAGAAATGTCAAAACAGTGCATTACGGAACTGAAAAGCTAGCACATTTGGGTCCAAGAATTTGGCAACAGGTTATTGATATAAAATATGTAACTGAACTTAAGGAGTTTAAGAGAATGATAAAGACATAGATACCCGTTAAATGTACTTGTCGCCTCTGCAAACCATATGTGAGTAATATGGGATTCATAAAGTAATATAGCTACAGTTCCATGTTTAAGTTTAATTTACCTTTATTACCTTATTACCTTTTTTGCTAGTATTAACCCTATACTAACTGGTAATGCCCGAAATAAACAGTTAGTATATGGGTTATTACCCGCGTTTCTTCAAAATTATACTTTGTTTCGTACACCAAAAAAATTGTAAACAAACTTTTCTTTCTCATTTTTGTGGGACATTCGATTTGTTATTGAAAATAGAAAAATGCAATGCAATGAGTTCCTTAACTGTTTCAGTTATTATTTATCCCTACAATATTTTTCCTATCTATCTATGTTTTTTCTGTGTTTGTTTACATTCATGCCTCTTATTTTATAAAAACTATTGTTGCCATGACACTTCAGCGGCCTGTACTGGTGAGTATAGACCGGACTGACGTCACATTTAGGCTTAATTGACCAATAGGATTGAACGAATTTTTTGTATCGAATACAGCCCCGCTACGCGAGTAATAATATGTTATACTGTTATATGAAAGTTGACTTTTGTTAGTATTATTACATGCTATTGTATTTGTATTGTCAACTATAAATACATAAAATAAATAAAAAATGGAAGGGTATCTATAGCTCTCAATTTCACTATCATTTTTAGATGTTGATCTTCCACAAATCCTTTGCATACCTCAATGTTGTTGGTTGAAAATTTCAGAGCAATAACTTCATGTGAGTTGTTTATCTGCAATTTTCTTCTCATGTGACCCATCCACATTTGATCTATGATGGTCATCCCAGGATGAGACATTTTCTTTTTAAATTATTTATTTATGATTTATGATTTATGGATTGTGTTATAAGGTAACCGCTACACAATTTTTAAAAATATTAGTCAAGTAAGGGTGTTTGTGGTTTATTTCCAATTTAAATAACACTTAGTAAATCCTACTTAGTTGATCTCTATTGGTTATGCTGGCTACGCCCAGTTTCTTAAAGCTCTTGTAGGAAAAGAAAATAGTGTGTTGTCAGATTGTAAAGAAAATGCAAATCATCTCACGTGGGAGATGATGATGATGTAGCACTGCACTACAAAGTCAACGTGGATAAAACAGGCATAGAGTTTGTCACAAGACTCACAAAAAATAACATTCAAACTATCAGAAGGGACATCTTGTTATTGAGGGTGCAATTGAAGTCAGATAGCAAAAAATGTAATAAGGTAATAAAGGTAAATTAAACTTCACTTAATTTTTTCTGTTCTTTTGGTTATTTTGATTTCCTTAGCAAATCTGTTTCATGCTGGGCTTTGCTTAGCAGTTGCTTCATTTTTTGACAAATTAAACCCTTATGTTGTTTAGTAGGATAAAAAGACTGGGGAATACCTTTTTAGGGGAGTATTTTTATCCTCTGATGGGGCAAAAAATATATAATGACCAAAGAAAAATATGAAATGCATTAAAAAGTTATTATAAATATTATACACATTCGTGAAAATATGTCAAAAAACAAGTCAATTAAACACAATCGAGTATTATATTAATGTCTAAAATATTTAAAAAAAGGTTTAAAAAATTCCAAGAATGAAAGAAATGAAGAAAATGATAAAAAAAAATATTATTGATTATTATTGATTATTGATGCACAAAATCAAAATAGCACAAATAAATTCAACTTCAGCATATGAACCAAAAGAAAATTGAGAGTAAAAATAATTGGCAAAAGATAGCCTTAGCATAATTCACAAAAAACTAGCATAACAATTTTCCCCACAAAGGATGATAAAAATAAGCTCTCACAGAGCCAAATAGATTGAAGATGAATTGAATATAATGGAAATGTGTTTTTCAGTTAGTAAGCGATCATGTAGGATGAAATATTACTGTATTGAGGTAAAACATTTGTTCTCTGCATTTGGCAGATGACTATGGTAAATACAAACTCCAAGTTTCCAGTAGTATATAATAATGTGGATTCCCAACATAGAACTCAATATATAAATTTAAGTTAACTTGAATTGATAGTCACCATCCAAGTCACCTTGTAATAATAAATAATAATATCTTTACTTTGATAGATCTCTAGAATATTTTTTATCTTAACAAAAGGGGAACATTTATGTTAAAAGTAATAACTGTTGTAATAGTTGTGATTAAAGAACTTACTTTTTTACAGCTCCATCAAAATATTTCCAAATCAGTGAAGATCAACGTTGAAAACGTCCTTTAACATACTTTTTTGCAACTCTTGTGCGTTCTGAAGCAGATACAGCTATATAAAAAACTTTAATCATTAGAAATTTCTATGGTCTGGAAGCAAGCAAGCAAGCCTGCCTGCCTGCCTGCGCAAAATCAAGGCAAAAGAATTATTTTACATTCAGGAAAATTTGTGTTGTTGTCGCGTGATGACTGTGCACTTCTTTTCTATATGATTCCTTTCCCCTTTTTTTTAGATTACAAAATTGGATTCAGTATAAATAAAAATAATGATGTAAAGGAACGTGTTAATCATGCTTTTATATTATGGTATACGAAATTGGAGAAGTATGAACAGAAGAATGAGCTTCTATTTATAACATGAGTAGTGGATACAGATAAGTCCCGAATAGGTAAGATCTCTTTTTTTCGATTAAATTTATTCACGGGAATTAAGCTATTAAATGGTTTCCCGGGTAAAAACAGTTTTACGGTTTCACTCAATAGTCGGAATGGCATAAAAATTGTTAGGTTGTGTTCTTTAATTTTAGATCACTGTAGTGATAAGTCACTTTGTTGAATTATTTGTTTATTTGTGAATGAAATCAAAAATAGGAATATAGACTATAATATTATATTTGAAATTTTTGCTGAATAAATTTTTGCAAATAAACTCCAAGTTGCCAATAATTTCTGATACAACCTAAATACTGATGGGTGGCAAGCAACAACACCTTGGCAGCTAGTAAGCCTTTAATTACATAAGGAATAACATTTGAACATGATTCCTTAAAGACCATGAAATACAGTCATTTTAACATAACATTCTATGATCATTTAAAAGTGTCTGATAAGAAACACAGGAAAAAATAATCATTGATACATGTCATTGAAAAACGAGAGTGTATTCAGCTTTTTTACATTTTATTTTGTTGATATGATTTGATTTAGGTGCAAATCATTAGTATCACCACCAAAATAAATAAAGGGACACTATAGTTAAAAGGTTGTGTATAGCAATTATAAACGAGACAAATACCTTATAAACAAAAGAATAATGAAAAATAGAGCAAGGAAAGAGAAGAATTAGTGTTTTTGATTTAAAAGTTCGCAACATTTTCCAGCTCTCCATCGCAGCTTATTTAAGATAATTTAAAAACATACAAATGAATGACTTTCTTCCCTCACGTGTTTGAAATTATGTGACTGGTGACTCTTTTATTACGGTAGCAGTGAAAGCAAAGACCGTATTCAAACACCATTGCACTCCTCCTACTCTTCCGACTGAAATGGGAATTAGATTGCGCTTTAGAGTCTAAACTAAACAAACTAAACAAATGTGGCCACGTGAAACTTACTTTGAAAAATGCAAATGCTTTGATTATATTTTACAAGTATTAGTACAAGTAATACAAGTATTTGCAAGTTTTAATACAGTTTTTAATACATTATAAAAGTAAGTTTTTTGTGTATACTTTATGATGATGGGAGATGGGGATAGATGCTTTGAGAGCTCTGGATATCAAGTGACGGTGTACCACAGCTTCACTACCAGCATAGTTATAGTATATTTAATATATTTTCAAGAGTGCGGCGCTTATTCTATAGAAAATGCACGAAAAGTCTTTATGGTAAAATGGAAATGTTTTTCTTTATGAAAAACTTAATTTTACATTGTTTTTTAACCAAACTTAAGAAAATAAGAATCCTTGAATATTGCTTGAATAAATGGCACACCAGAAATCGATTTTACTACAGTACTTTTACTGAGTCTTAAGTTACATTTTTAAGTAATAACAGTTTCATAAAGTTAGCTTAAATGGTTATCTTAAGGGAAAAAATTCCAATTACGTATCTATGTATGTTATAGTTCACAGTTGTATATTTCTTTTGTTTTAAACAATAGGTTTCTGGTGTTTCTTTATTAAACCTAATTCACACTTAAAAATATTTTTTAAATACAATGGTGTTGTCAGTGTAAGTTAGGCTTTGGAAGATGGTTTGATTTGGATTTCTTTTTAATGAACTTTATTGTGGGCTAATAAAATGTTAGTCATGGAAAAGTGGCTAATATTTTTGGCGTGACCAAATGTTTTGTTTGTTTTCATATATTCAACAATTGCAGAAATACTTGTGCCCACCCTAGAACATTTTTCAATTTAGTTTCGTTTAATTGCATTTGTACAAAGATATAGTTTAAAAAACCATGGATTTTTTGAATTAAAAAAATAATTTTAAAATACGTATCTATGTATGTTATCGTTGATGTTGGGTAAATTTTCTAAAATAGTGGTGTTACAGAATGACTGGTGTGCATAGTATATTTCAATTTTAAGTAACGTCAAGTAGGTCTGCTGCTACCGTTTTGCACCATCTGGCTTTTGTTTTATGTATATTTAGATATTTTTTTGAAAAGCAATAATGCAGAACATTACGTATCAATGTGTACTGATACTTTAAAAAATACTTTACTGATGCTAACATCCAAAAACTAAATTTGTGAAATAGAAAATACAGTTATTGTCAAAATCGCGTCATTTTGATCATATGCAGGTTAAAATGACATTAACATACGCAATAAGATGTGCGTGTATAGATTTTGTTTAATATGAATTTAATCATAGAAATATAAAAAGAGATAGAACAACATCAAGTTTTAGCTCTATTAAAATTCCTTATTCAAATCTCTTTTATGGAATAATTATGATATTTGAACTACTCAGTAAATCAACGAAAAAAATCTGAAATTTTAAAGCTAGGGTGGCCTGAAAATGTTGCACGCCACCTATAGAGAATATAAAAAATTCAACAAAGAGACTTCTGCATAATTTTATGAATGAAAGCAGGAAAGAAAACCATTTGGGTGAGATTGGGCCGGTACTAGCTTTTACTTTACTGAAAAATTTTCATGAAATGAAGGTTCTCATGGTGGTTTGACACAGGCAGGCCACAGGAATTCCCTCTTAAAACTCGTCAAGTACTCGTCAAGATTGCGTAATGGGCAAGATGGCAGCAAGATGGCGGCAAGACGTGTTTTGATACTTGTAGCAGTTTTGTTATATATTGCTTGTTTTACTTTGAAAAAAACAGTTTTTACATCTGGAAGTGATAGAATTGCGAAACGAACGAAACATGGCTGAAGTTTTGAATAACAAGAAACATTCACATATTCTACATTGTATGCTGTTAAAAACAAAACATTAACTCGTTTTAAATGTAAGAGTTTGTTGTGCTTGTTATTGCTGGTATGTGGTGACATAGAGAGTTGCCCAGGTGCTGCTTCTTTGAGTAATATTATGCAGATGAAAGGAGTAAAATTTCTACATCAGAATTGTCGGAATTTATTCAACCACATGGACAACTTCACAACTTTATTTTTGGGACAGAAAAATATTATCATAACTCTATCTGAAACACACAAAGAACCTCGTACGATACATGACAACAACAGCTTGTACGAAATTCCGGGTTTCAACTTCATTAAAAGAAATCGGAAAAATGGATAAGGAGGTGGAGTAGCCATGTATATTCCAGAAAATATTTGATGGAAACGTCGAAGAGATATCGAAAATCCAAATATTGAATGTATTTGGGTCGAAATACTCCCGGAAAAAGCCAAATGTTTTTTGATCGACTGTCTGTACTGACCCCCGGATGGCTCTAACTATCTACCAAAAAATTGGTATTCCATTTTTACAGAAATGTTAATGTGTCAATAACATGGAAAAAGAAACTATTCTTTTGGGAAACTATTCTCTTGGGTGACATTAACGAAAATTACTTGAAACGAAATGAAAATCGCATCAATTACCATAAAGACAGATGTTATCCCGTTATATTATTATTATTATTATTATTATTATTATTATTATTATTATTATTATTATTATTATTATTATTATTATTATTATTATTATTATTATTATTATTATTATTATTATTATTATTATTATTATTATTATTATTATTATTATTATTATTATTATTATTATTATTATTAATTAATTAATTAATTAATTAATTAATGAATGAATTAATGAATGAATTAATTAATTAATTAATTAAAAATTAAATTTAAAAATTTAAAAATTTAAAAAATTGAATTTTCTCAGAAGCAATAGTCATTATCTTGACTCCTATTTATATTGTTTTGAAAAATTATTTGACGCTTCTACATTTCTACATTTTCAAAAGGAAACCAAAATAGTGCTTGGCTTGCAGCAGAATATTCTGTTCTGAATAGAAGTGTTTCCACCTAGTGAAAACTGGCTTTATAAAGATTCCACTGTATCATAAATTCAACAAGCCTTTACTGCATGGTGGATAATAATGAATAATGAATAAATCTTCCCAATCATACCCCAAAATGAGGAAATCCACAGCACTTTTTCAAAATATACACAGAATGAAAACAAAAAATACATTTCATAACATACCTATCCGATCAAACAATTCCAGTGATGGAATACATTGGATTACAAAATCCCTATATTTAATATCTTGCATCAGCGGATTCAAAAACAAGCCTAAATATAAAAAGTTGCATAAAAAAGTACTGCAAGAAAGAAAGAACAAACAAAATTCTCACCATTCACATTTGAATGAGAAAAATTAATAATATTTAATTTCATTTTGTATAGAATACTAAAAACTAGAATACTTTGCTTTTCTTCTTTAGTAAGACCTTGTTTTAGGCATCATTATCAGATTTGTAATAAGCTAATAGAGATTGAATAAGATGCTGATATAGGTACTGATAAGATGATGTTTAGAAATTTGTTTGAGGTCTACTCGAACATAGAGTAATTGCAGCTCATTCCATTGAATGACCAACTGATAAATTATGGAATTAATGCCATGTTTAGAAATTTTGCAAAGATTTCTGGCTAACAAGCCCATAGATTTCCGCTTGGTAACGTGTGTCTCTGAATATTGATTTAGATTATAAATATGAGATAATTCTAAAGGAGCAGCTCTATTAAGAATTTGGTGAATTAAAATAACATTTAGAAGTTTGACAAGATCAGAAATATTTAGAACTTTTAATTGTAAAAAAAAAGAGGAGAGGAAGAGCAGTAGAAATTAGAAAAAAGTCATAAGTCTAATACAGTGTTTTTGAAGCTTAAAAATTCTAGAGAAATTAAGATTTATGTTTTGACCCCAGACTTGACAAGCATATCTAAGGTGAGAATCAAATAGAGAGTTGTAGATACAAATTAGAGTAGAATTGGGAACAAGATAGCGAAGTTTAGAAATTACGCCGTTTGTTTTTCAAAGTTTAATAGAAAGATTATCTATATGACTATTCCAAGACAGTAGATTGTCAATATAAATTCCAAGATTCACAGATTCGCTGAAATTCAGATGTTTCCCATTTAAATATAGCCTAATATTGTGGTTTATTACCTTATGGATATTATGAAATTAAGATCATAAGATATAATGAGTAAAGTGCCACCATGATTAGCTTCAGAAGAGGTATCCAAGAGTTATCTTCAACACGTTCTATCTGTACATCCAAAGCATAGGTTAGAGGGCTTTCGTTACAGGATATTCTGGAATCATTATTGTTGGACATAACAAATGTAGAGGAAAATTTCTAGAACCTTGTTTAAAGGAAAAAGTAAATAACAGCTTTAAATAGAGCCTGATGTAGTACCATAAAACAACTATATCATAGTACTTACAATACTTCCACTTCGATCAAGGGTTTAGAGTGGAACAACCCAGTATTAAATCAATTGAGATATTACATAATAACATTATTGTTACCTGAAAAGTTAACGTTATTTATTAATATGAAATTTTATCGTTTAGAAGGTTTTCTAATGCCGTCGTGCACAAATACAGCGGTAAAATAAATGAAAAAAGATACACTATTTTAAGATACCAGATCCTAAGAATGAGCGTGAACTTTGGTCTTGATAGTTACATATTGTTGGCAATGAAAAATGAAACATAAACAACTTTGAATCAAAAGCAGTGGTATGCAGCAATTACTTCCGTCCAGATTGCTTGGAAAAAGAGATCTGATATTGGATGAAAAAGATGATCTTTTTCCAGACTGCAAATGGGGAAAACAAATTTTTCTCTAATAAAAAACTTATTTCTTTGCAGCATGTTTTTTTACTACAACTTTACAATCAGCATGATATGTTTACAACTGATCAATTAGTTTTTTAGTTTTAATTAATGGGGGAGGTGAATAAAAAGTTGATTCTATTTATAAGGCCTACTTCGCACTAGAATATGCTGTGTTGTAACGAAGTTACCTGAAAAGGTTTTTATCATTAGTTTATCTAAGAACACTTTGCTGCATGAACTAACAAATCTAGATAGACCCTTATGAAAACTTGGAGAATTGATGTTTTATTTGCTGTATATATAACGAAACTAGTACTCATATTTGAAACCAGAACTAAATACATACTTGTCTCATTCCTTTTGCATATATTTTTGTAGTTGTGATACCATGATCACTATCTACTATAAAGAATTTATAAAAAATTTTGCAAAGCAAACTACATGAACTTTCATTATCAGACAGTTTTAACACTTTCCTTTAAAGATTAGCTTTAACTATATATCATAATAAGTCATTTGCTGAACAACATCTGCAATTTTGACGTCACAAATTTTGTGACTATGGCAACAACAGTGGAAAATTTAAAAGGCCTGTTTTCGGGATAAAAAACAAACAGCAGATGAAATATATATTTTCATGATCGTTGAGAAATGCTCTTTCAAATTATAAAAAAAATATATGATAAAATTTTGACTTCATGTCCCCTTTAATAACGTTATTCCTTGAATATATTAATGTTATAAACTTTCAAAATTAATGTTAATAAATTTTTATCAAGATGTTAATTAACGTTAATTCTTTTGTTTTTTTACCGTTACTTACATTCAGAAATCACGTAAATATTGTTTGTTATCAAAATCTTCTGGAGTGAACATATTGTCAACTTGAGTAGGAAAGCTAAGTTGTCCTTTTTCTGATCTATGGGTTTAACTCGAATAAATCCCTGGCTAGGGAAAAAATCGATTTACCAGACAATAGTTATAGTTGAAGATAATAGAGGATAAAGCAAAAGACTTTTTAATACCGCTTTAATGTGAGTACAGACGTCTCCTTTGTACGCTGTGTAACCTTTTGGAAATTGAAGCAATCTGATTTGAACAGATTTTGTTCTGAGTTTATAACATACGTTATTTCGGTGATTACATTTTGCAGAACTATATGAATGTTCTTTTCAGGTTTTACAACTTTAGAAATGTCCAAATGTATTTTGCTGGGTCAATCAAGGTATAATTGTACCACATAACCTCAGGATTTCTATGCAATGCATATTATGGTTAGTTGTATGCTTTGATTTTGGCCAGGGGCTAATACAGGATTTGAATTTGGGCGCGCTAGCAGTCCACATACATAGTTGGAGGTTTGTAATGTTGTAATGCACTTGAGTGGGTGGACAATAATATTTGAATTTATTGCACTATAATATTTGACCTGTTTTAGCCCCTGTTTGCCTAATTGGATCTTCTATGAAAACACATTCATAATCACTTGATGGCATTAGCAGTCATCAAGTTCTACAAAATCATAAATAAGACAATGTGTTATGGGATTAGGAACTTTCAGGTAGCTAAAGGGATACTTGATTTAGTTTGCTCCAACAACTTGACCAATGGAGTGACATGTTGAAATTGATATTAGCATTGAGTTTTCAAATCCCACTGATGAGATTATTTCTAGCTGCATAGGTTTAATGATGCTAGCAAGCAAGGGTGTATGTGTGTGCATAGGATCTATTCTTAAGTCAGGTTCTGTGAATGTTTCAGTACTCACAGCCCAGTCTTGTGTCTCTCTATTGAAGGAAGAAACCATTACTCACTTGAAGTTGTTAGGCAATTTGTTCAAAATTGACTAAATGAGATAACTAACCCTAACAACTTCTTTTACTTTTACTGTTTTACAGCCCACCTCTTCAAATAACAAAAATAAATGTAGAAGATTCTAAAAAAATGACAAATGTTAAAAATATATATATTACTTACTCAAAGTTTTGAGATTCCACATGTGTCTGAATTCATGCATGACATTACTGATAGAGATTAATTGGTTGGAATGAAGAAGTAATGTATTCAAACAGGACAAATGTTCCAAAGCACCATCTATGTTAGTAATCATATTCTCTTGAAGATAAAGCTCTGTCAGCACATAATTGTGCTTTAAACCACACCCCAACTTATATATCTAGGAATTAAAAAAAAAGATAGTTTCAGTTTGGTCTTGATTCGCGAAAGTTTATTTTCTAAAATGCTCGATTCGCGAAAATTTATGCTCGTGAAATAAATTTTTCTGCCTCATTCACGAAAGTTTATGCCAAAAATTTCGCGAGTTTTGAAACTCGCGAAACTTTCTGCTCACGAAAGTTTGTACGACTAAAGTAGTTTTAATAATTTGAAAATATAAAAATAAAAAACTGTTCTTTGTTCAACTTTTTGAGAATAGAAAATTTAAATATCATAAAACAAATATCCATGGTAACTTCACTTGTCTGTCTTCTAGTTTTCCTAGTTGTAGTCTTGGAATTGTTTTAAAATCCTTTTAAATTTGTTTCAATTAAACTGCTAACTCGTTTCAAATCGTTTCAAAGAAATATAGAATCTTATTTTGCAATAAGTGTTAAAAGAAACGATTTTTTTAACTTGAAACAAATTTATGATTAATATGAATAATAAAAATCATTTTAAAAATCGTTTATTTCGACAAACTAATTTTGGAGGGGATCCCTAAGATTGGTGCCAAATACTTACTTGATAAAAAGACAAAACAAATTGTATGAGATCATTTCAAACAAAGAAAATAATACTTTAAAATGAAAATCCTTTTTATAAATGCCTCAGGCCTTTGTTAAAAAAAGTCTTCTGACACATGTAATTTTTTTGTCTTTGTGTTCTACACCAATTTCAAACTGGGCCTATGGAAAAGGGGTTATGAAGGCGAGGAGAGTTAATGACTACCGGTTCCTGTGATTATCTCCTCTAAACATACTAACGCCATCATACCACACATGGAAGAATTCTGGTAAAGGAAAGGTTTTTCACCCAAGTGGATCGATCACATCGTAAAAATCAAAACAAGGCTTTGATTACTTGCTTCACCTGGTTGACTCAAAAACAACATGGAAACATGATGGCAAGGGCAGAGGTTCACATGGGGTGGGAACTCCAAGGTGATTGATAATTCATATCTGCTAAACATTAAAATGAAAAAGCTTTATATAAGTCATAAATGAGCAAATTAAAGATAGCACTACGAATAAATATGGCTTTGCAAATATATCTGAAAACCATTCAAAATCTTGATGAGACATGGTACTAACAGCCAAAGTATCACTGCTCTTTAAGCCCCTAGCACGAGATCAAACACGCTTGACTCAATGTACTGCTAAGAGCAGCAAATTACGTCTTGAAGAAGTTCACATGGACATTTATCTTAAATTGATTATATATTATTTTCTTGTGAGGGGCAAATAATTTTATGAAATAAACATCAGAACAGAAAAAGGAAAATAAAAAAAACTTTGTTTCTCAGAAAAACTAACTTTTTTCATTAAATATGATGATGATTTTAAAATGAAAAAACATCACTTTAGTAAAATAATACTAGCTTCAGGCAGAAAATTAATGGTTTTCAAGCAAGCCAGATAAATATTTATGTTTACAGGCATTTCAATGTAAACAAACCGAACATTTTGTTATCTTGCAAACATCGTGCCGTGCATGACACAGAAGACAAAAAAGCAAACAGCAGCATGACAGGACTTATCTTTTCTTACTTTTGTTCTTTTAGAATACAAATTTCTATACTAAAACAGAAAGACACCTTTTTTATACAATATAATATAATTTAAAGGAGGAGCAATATAAACAGCGCACCTTAAACTAGTTCAGGTGTGTGTGTAGAGGTGCAAGAGTGCTCCTCTCCTGAAAAAGACGGAATATTCTGTGTATTAGAATAGAATAGAATAGAATTTATTTACATAACAATGATGGAGGCCTCCCCAATAGCAATTGCTAAACAAAGGAAGAGGCCACCAAAAAAATACAAAATAATAAATAGTAACTAGTCAAAATAAAAGTAAATAATAATAAATATAAAAATAGTAAAGTATAAATATAGAAATAGTAATATAGAAATTAGAGATAATAATATAAAAATAGTATATAATAATAACAATTTTACATGCTAGTGTTTTGCTGTGGAAAAAGAAAGTAAATCTTTAAATATAGCTGTCTGTATAAAATGTATTAGCCAGTGACTTTAGTTTACGCTCAGAGACATTAGCCAGATTAAGTGTGGAAAGATTCTGTTGGAATCTAATTCCACTGTTGGATTTAGAGGCGTGTTAAGGAACTTAAACCAAAAGAATTTTTGTTAGCGGAAGGTAGGTTTAGAAGGCCCAGCGACCTCCTTCTAGTTCCAAAGGGATGATGAATTTTGTTGAATTTAAGTGTTTCAAGGGTATCAGAAGGTAATTTTAGATTTAAGTGTTGATAAACAAGGAGAATATTCAGGATTTCAACAAGATCAAAGAATTTCACTATACCAAGTTCAGCGAATAAAGGTGTTGAAGGAGTTCTGGGTTCACTGAATGTTATCAGCCTTAAGGCTGCTTTCTGGAGAGTGAGAATCCTGTGAGTTACAGAATTATCACGTAAACCCCAGATTTGGCAGGCATACCGCATGTGGGAGGCAAATATTGCATGATAAATGTTGATCAAGGAATTAAGAGGCACATAGTGACGAAGCTTAGATAAGACTCCATTGACCCTTTTTAGTTTATTGGCAACAGCAGAAATTTGGGGTTTCCAATGAAGGTGTTCATCAAGATGGACACCAAGGTATTTCACACTTTGGCTGGGGTAGATTCATGTACCTAGAAGTTTAAGATGAAATGTGCAGTTAAGCTGTTTAGATTTGGAGTGAAAAACAATGAACTCAGTCTTCTTTGGATTAAGTGAAATTTTATTGGCATTGAGCCAAGTAGCCAGAATTTTGAGATCAGCATTAACTTTCCTACAAAGAGAGACTCAACTGTAGTTGCAAAGTTCAACAGATGTGTGTCATCTGCAAAATGGTAAGTTTCAGATGGCTTGATAGCGAAATGCAGATCGTTTATATACAACAAGATTAACAAGGGACCAAGCACAGAGCCTTGAGGGACTCCATGCTTGACAGGCTTGAGATTTGAGTTAGTGTTACTGATTGATACAAACTGGAATCTACCTGTGAGGTATGATTTAAACCACTGGTTAGCAATGCCACGTATGCCATAGTGAGACAGTTTAGATATTAAAATGTTGTGGTCAACAGTGTCAAAAGCCTTCAGAAGGTCAACAAATACTCCACAAACATACTCACCTTTATCTAGACTTTCCCTAATCCGCTCTACAATGTTAATGAGTGTGTGGACTGTAGAATGAGACCTATTCTTCATGTAGAGGGTATATAATTGTGAGTTTCTGATTAGCCAGCAACAGGGAATAATTCTTGATGGCTATTTGTGTCACTATTTTAAAGCAATGGAAAATAAGTGGCATAATAGAGGTAAAATTTTAGTTTGATTTTTACTGAATTAGCTACATACCTTGTTCTTATTCAAGTACAGTCTCTTAAGGTTTTTAAACTGTCTCAAATCTGGAGCCTCATTCAGCACACTAAAATAAAATTAAAATGAATGAAAGCTGCGCCTTCAGAAGAAAAGAATTTACATTTGCTGCTCTCCGGTCAGAATGACTGAAATTAAGTCAAATAAAACAAAGGTAGTTTACAGCTTTGAAAGGTAAAGTTCTTCAATATCTGAGTCTCTATGAATTATATCCATCAGCATGTAGGAAACTTGTTGTTTTCAAACAGAACGATCATACTATGCGATTTGTTGACCGCTGCGATTTGTTGGTTTCGACGTTGGACGACCGGGATACAACCGGGATTCATCATCAGATCGGGAACGTGACGCTCTCTGAGAAACTTTCAGAATTGAAATCTTTCTGTACATTTTCAGGCGTCAGTCAGGCACCTCTTTGTCCGAATTTTTCGCAAAAAAAAACTATATCCACTAAATACTGCATAATTCGACAAAATTCGCTGTAAACACCCATTTCGTTCAAGCTTTTCATAGGCGTATTCAGGGTCAGTTCAAAAAAGTGTAGAAGTCCAACGTTGTGATATTTCTTTTCAGTCTTAAGTGTCGATTAGTTTACTACGTTGTCTTTTCTACTTTAAAGGACTAAACTCTCCTCCACAAATTTCGACTGAGCTCTAGCTAAGGTTGTTCCATTGGGCGTTTTCCAAAACACCCGGCCACCGACCGGCCACCGACCACTTACCACTGACTAACCGGCCATTAAAGGCGCGATGCGGTCAAAATAATTTTATTTATTTCAGAAATTTATAGAAATTAAAGGTGCGTATTGATCATGGTGCACCATAAATTTAATATGAGTCGACATGGCATACGAAACAATAAAGAATTCGGATTTTCATACTCAAAATTGTGGGTAGTTCGATATGTCTTTAATGTCAAAACATGAGGAGTATCTACGTACCTTATCCGACTTTCTTTATAAACCAAATCCACATGAAGCCATATGTCAGTTTTCTTCGTTTCTAACATTCTTTTCAATCAAGCGTCATTTCCGTCGCTTCTTTTTGCGTGACTAACTGCAGAAATCAAAGAGAAAGCCATGAGTATTGCAAAACAATCAAGGTGCGAAGCAAAAGATTGAATGAAACATACACGTGCGCATGTTGAAATGAAACATGTTTCATGTAGAAAGTCGATCGTCGATGAGATATTCAATTGTTTGCCTGGAAAGCTTGTTATTTCCGTAACTTACGGAATAGCTTGTAATGCCTCTCTTCCTTAGACCCATAGAACAAAATTATTTATTTTGTTATTTACTAATAATCCCCCTAAATTTGGATAAAAAAAAAGGTGATCGTTTTGTACTTTGTTATATGGTCATGCAGGATTCCCTTACATTTGCATATCTTATGCGATTGTCTTGATAAAATTGATTGTCTCGAATAATGTTGCATTTAATGGATTAAAATGAAATTTATTTCGTTGTTTCATAAAGCCCAATTAGCCACGGCACATGCCTTTATTTTTTCAAAGAAAAACATTTGACAGCGTCGCGCCTTTAATGGTCGGTTGATCGGTGGTCGGTGGTCGAAGGTAAGTGGTCGGTTGTTTTGGAAAACACCGTTCCAATGATCTATAAACGATGATCGATTCTCCCGCACATGTTTCAGACAAGGTCTCTTGTAGATTGTGAATCTATGGTTTCTGAGTGACTGCCTATTGTCGACAACCGAAGAGCAATTTGATAGGAATTCATTCCCATTTTCGTCATAAAATCCATTAAAAAGTTTGAAGAACTCTATCATGTCTCCACGATACTGGAGAGTTGGTAGTTTAAATAATATTAGTCTCTCCTTATAACTGAACTCTGACATCCCTGCAAGTAGTTTCGTTGCCTTTGTTTGAACGATATCGATTTCTTAACGAGTTTCTTTTGTAATGGAGTACAAACTGTAGGTGCGTATTATAGTATCATTATCTATATGGGAAAATTACCTCCTTTTTGTTGATATGTTCCTCAAACGATAAGGATAATTCAAACGTAATACTCAGGTCATCCGCTTTCGTTACTACCTCCTCAAGTCTCGTCTTGTCTACGCTATAATACGGATGATGCCTCAATCCATTTCTTCTTTCTTTTCACTCGCATTGCTTGTCATTTTGGCAGTCCAGTTGTATAATCTGCCAATATCATTCCGCAGAATCTCCAAGTCTTTTTCAGAAGCTACCTCTCTATGTAACTTCAGGTCCGTCCGCAAATAAATACAGGTTATTTACACCTCAATCATACGATTGATGTAAATGATGAACAGAATCGGCTGTAGCACAGAGCCCGGCGGAACTCCAGATAAAACATGGAACAACTTTAACTCTAACTGCCGTTCACTTGTACATATTGTTTCCTTTCCGATAAAAAGTTGCGAATCCAGTGTAACACAGGTCCTGTAATACCGTAGTATTTCAAAACCTCAATCAATCTTTTGTGAGGGACAGTTTCAAATGCTTTCTTGAAATTACAATACACGACGTCAATAACTCCGCCACTTTCCATGACTTCTGTCCATTTTTCCATTATAGCCAGCAGCTGCAAAGTTGTTGATTTTCCGTTTCGGAAACCAAATTGTTCGTTAGGTAAAATGCAGTTTGACAGCACTATGTCTGCTGTCTTTGTTTTTGAAAATGGCGGTTACAGCCTCAGTTTTCCATGCAGATGATGACTGTAGCTTGGCTTTTTTCATCTTACATCCATGTCAAACACAAAAAAGGAACAAGCAAACTAATACCTAGCTAATAATCAGGGATGCCATATTGTTATTTTTAGAAAACCGAAAATGCCATATGGCATATAGAAATGATCCACGCAGTTCGCGTAACTGCATCGACCGGCTGATGAAATTAGTTGGGGTAAAGTGACTAAATTTAAAGCAGGCTTTACTCACGCTGGCCATGTTTAAGAAGAGAGGTGTTGTTTGAAGGTTACTGTTTTGGAAGGAAATGGAGTATAAGAGGACGGATGATGCGATAAACCTCAGAAATTTGCAAAACTTTTCTGAAAATTCCATTTATAAGAGAATTCTGACCATATAACTTGAATTTGTTGAAATTAACGAGTTATTTTATTAACAACTCATTAATGGAACACTCATAAAAATGTTGAGGTGGTATTAACGCGGATCAGGAGAATTTGCAAAGAAAATCATTTATTGTTCTCGTTAATTTTTTTAGCAAAAACAAACAAAGTACACAAATAAAAGGATTTAAATCAGGTACAATACTATTTCTGCCTTGGTTATCCAAGCTGCCTTCCATCTGTTAAAAATAATCTTACGTCCATCTTGTTTGAAATGTTCATAGAGATCTCTACTTTACCATGAATTGGTTTGAGGGTTTCAGATCTACTTTTGATCATTGCCACATCTCTCAGGATTCGATTGAACTTCCTCTGTTATGACACTGGTGAAACAATTGCTAAATGCGGCTTTTCAATCTTTTTGATAATGACATTGGCCAGTGGCAGATCTAGCAGAAACTTAACTGGTGTAAACCAATTTTGAGGAGAACTTTCTAGAAAAGAATTGGCCATTAAATTGCAATAATCCTTTAGAAAACACTCTTCTCCATAATTTTAACACCAGTAAAATTGCTTCTCAATCCGCCGCTGATGGCAGTGAAGGAAGTGATCTAGAATTAGAGGATGACTGAAATACAGCATTTTTCAAATATAACAAGATTCGCATAAGATGCGACTATATTTCCCCATTTTTATCCTCTTTTTTCGAAAAATCTGAACAGTAGAAAAATGGCAATGACCGTACTGATATTATCTTGCTTGATAAACTGAGACCACATACTTGCTCTATAAACTGGCATGAATAAATCGTATGGCCAGATCAAGAAGTTTTCAGTATTCATAATTAGTTTTAACTTCTTCACCGGGAAATTGCAAGAGTAAGTGTTGAAATCGGTAAAAAACAAATATACAATTATTCAGTAGTTGAATTCCAAAGTAACCCTACAGGGAACCTGAGATAGCAAAAGAGATAATAAAGAGATAGAAATACAATTTCATTTCGATAAAAACTATATTTTCTAAATTTTACACAATTAAATATTGGCTTCTAGCACTTTTTACAAAACCTAACAATGTTCTCAGAATAAAACTGAAAGATAGAAATAATTGAAAAATAAGGTGTTGGTATGATTCAATGAGTAGTTTTTACATTCACTTGTAGTTAGATCAACACCAAATTAGAGGCTGTTTCATATGTAAGATGGGTCAGGACATTGACAGGACGGGATGAGAATCATTATGATCTCTCCTTTACATGAAAAATACAGCTGGGTTGGGACAACATTTTTTAAACTTTTAATTGTTAAAAAACATTCAATGGTTTGCAGCTGTTTCAATTTCTTTTTAGAAATCGTCCCGATTTATATGAGAAAAACAACAATAAAGCTGAAGGGACGGGAGGAAATCGTCCCGGGACAGAAATTCATTATTATAAACACAGCAGTAATTTTTAGGGAAATTTAAAGCTGGATCTCATATTTTGTCCCATCCCGGCAATCATCCCGGCATTTTGTCTCACACCGTTTTGTCCAATAAGATATTCTACAAAAATAAATCCGTGCAAAATACGAGAAACTCTGGATCACTGCTAAAGTGCTGTTACCGGCACATAACATCAAAGCTAGTGGTTCACTTTTTGTATGGATTTGAATTTTCGTGAACTATTAGTAACCTATATACACTAACAGCATAGACCAATGAGTTGCAGTATTATATAACTGAAATCAATAATCACTTTTGTGTTTTAATCCTGAAAAAAACAGTCGCTTCTTGACATGAATGATATACCCATCTTCTCGAATAAACACGAACCTCCAATAAACGATGGTCTTGAATAAATGCAGGGCAACATTTCCAAATTAGGAAATAAACTTCATGCTTCATGCTTCAGTGATTGTTACAAGTTCTTTTATTCATAGACATCTTTTATTTCAGAATTTGTTTTACAGTTTGCTAATACTCTTGCATATTTCTTACACTTTTTGAAAAAGTATAAGTGGCATCAAGAACTTTACTGTTATGAGTTGTCACTTCAGTTGTATACCCTAAGGCATTACTTTATTATTATCGTCGTGTTTTGAAAAAACAACATCATTCATATATGTTCCCAAAATGGTGTATTGTAGTAGATTATACTGACCCTCTAGATATGTTCCAACCTCTAAGCTTTACTGGACAAGCTCCATTGCGGAACTCCGGCTATAAAAGTGAACGAAGAAAGAGGAGAAGAAGGAAAACGCCGGTTTTAACATATCGTTCGCCCTTATGGGGAAATATAAAATAACTGTTTTTACCAATATTGCTTTTACTTTTACTTTTGCTTCTCTTATTCTTTCATTTTTTTGCTTATCTTAATTCAGACAGGACTCGTGTGGAAAGCAGTAGCTTTGACATTGTAAATTTGATATCCTGAAACGACTATCCTGTATATATAATTTAGAAATAAATAAATAAATAAATATTTCTATATTATCTCAATATTATCTCTATAATATACTGTACTATGTTACCTCCCTAATATATAGTGGTCTCATACGTGATGAAAGAGCCGATTTTCCTTCATTATCGCGGCTTCGAAACATGGAATGAAGCCGTTGGCAACATGGCAGCTGATAGTGTTGTTGTTGTTGTGTAGTTTACGTTTTTTACGTCTTTTTGTAAGTCTGTGAAGATGTTTTAAAATGTTCCATTTTTATTTAAAGTAGTTATCTGGCTTCTGGAGAACAGTGTGTGATGACGCTTGCCGAGCCCTGAGTACAAAAATTCTTGTAGCTATTATTAAACTAATTTCATCGAATGTGTGATGGGGAGAGAGAAAAACTGTATTAGCTAGACCATATATAAAACAAAAAAACATGCACTGGTGCAATTTAAACAACCCAACACCAAAGCACTACTTTATGTGTTAATACTATAGTTATGCATGTTATGGCGGCAACCAAGACTGTTCAAGGCAAATGAGACAAACAGCACACAAGGAATGGTGCTCTTTTTTACGCATTCACAGAAGAAGGTTAAATGTTTTAAAATTAGTGAGTCACCCCTTTTATATAAAATGATTTTCATCGAATATATTGTGGAAGTAATTTTTGCACTTGAGATGATTTTTTTTCATTTTTTTTAAATTGATTTCAGTGGATAATAAATAAGGGCAAAAACACAAAAATAAGTTCCACATAAATTTCTACCAGCAAATTTTTTTCCCTATTACAGGGTGTAAATTTTATATGCTAGTGTTGCAGAAAAAGGTAAGACTACCAGAATAAGATTTTATGTTTACCGAAAGATTAAAGGAGAATAAGCCTTTGAATAAAAATTCTGTAAAAAAAATTTCTATGTTTCAAACTTCATACCAAAAACTCAAATTTTAAAATTTCAAACTGTATTTTGATGAAAAACAATCACTCTAAATCATCAATTTAGTAATCACCATTTAATTTTTTTAAATCCACGGCTGACTCTGGAAACAATTTTTTTCTGAGGAGCATTATGCTCACCTAGTAAAGCTTATGCTACACAAACAAGTTGTTGATATAGAAAATTCAGACTATTCACATTTGGAGATGGAATATTCCAATGATTTTAGTGAAACATCAGCTAAAGGATGTTACATGAACGAACCTACATTAGGAAGGTGGAACTCGAAAATATAAATTTTAAAAAGTGTTTCCAAGCCGTAGTGATGATGATGCTGATAATGATGATCTAGACTCAAGTAGACTTGAGAACTTGCATAGGTGTTCCTGTACATGTTGTGTTCTGCAATGCCTTCACCCTTGCTGAATGCAATGATAAGTTGAACAAGTTTGTGAAATGATAAGTTGAAAAACAACAAATGTATGACAAGGATGCACAGCGATTTAGAAATTTTCTGTCTCAACTGTTCAGTTCTTGAGACAGCCAGTATATATAAGACATCGACACTACCAGAAAAAATTCAAAGAACCAATAGTTATGTAAAAAACGTGAATTACGTCGGCAACTCTGGTTTTGTAGAATTCAACTTTAATAAGTACTTTTTGAACTTTTCTTCTTTAAGATCTGTTTGATGCCACTATCGACTAAAAAAACTTTACCATAAAGTATTCTTCACTTCTATATTTTAACTGTAACGGCTATAACTTAAGTTACTTATTGCATATTTTTATATTTTTTCTCCTTATTTTTATTTTTTTGTTCGTAAAAAATGATCTTTCGTTAATATCATTTATCTCTCCATTGATGTCGCTCATTTTATGTAAAAAAAAATATTTTTTCTTTCTCGACGTTTACATGGGTGGAATCTTTAAAGTAATTTTTAAACACCATCTTTTCTATTAAAGTTATTAAGAAAAGAGGAGCAATCAACTCACAAATAAACACTTCTGAACATCTTCTTATTTTCATGCTTGCAGTCAAATATAAGCAAAGAAGACTGACTAGATTTAAATAACTACTTATGGTGTGTGTTACTACTGTTCAGTCTAGTAGTTAATGCTTCACATATTTCTTCTTTTACTGCACCAAAGAAGAAAGTTTTTGCCGACGTGTAAGGGGAATTTTTCAAAACACGTCGGCATCACTTGATGTGAATTAGAAGGACTGATAATATAAAAATAAAATCAATGAAAAAAAACTTTTTACCTTTAGGGTATTTGAACCACAACTGGTAGTTGAATTCCTTTTCCCAGGGCCAAATTTTTGCGGAAGTTATTTTTGCGTTTTTGTTCAATTCCGGGTTAGGATTTTGTCCCGAGTTGAACTCTCACTCAAAAATTAGATCAGAAACATTTCTTTTCAAAATAACAACTACTAATATAATATCACATAGGCACAACTTCAAACTAAACTTTTACTTTTTAACGTGTGCGAAGAAAGGTCATTATCACCGAAGCTTGTACTTATAAATGAATGAGATGAAGAAAAACATGTTGTGGCTCTGATTTACTCAATTTAATTATTCTCAAACAAAAATTGAGTAAATAAAAAGAGTGGGAGGAGCCAGGCGCCAATACAGGGTTTAAAAAAGGTTAGTTGCAAAGCACCCAAACAGCTGGAGGTGTTGGGGTTGCTGTGAACTCCCAAAAATTTTCACAATTTTGGTAATTTATACACTGTCATCCACTAAAATATTATCTTCATAACAGAGTGTGTTTGTCTAGCAAGATGCGAGCATAAACAACGTTTTTGTTGAAAAGTCTCTTGGTTTCAATTGAAGGAACAAGGCAAAATAGCAAAGCCTTGCAACACAATTAGTTGTAAACAGAAAATTTTTGTCTGTTTCGCCTAATATCAAGGCTCCATCAGCAAGCATGCTTAGACTCATCAACTTATTAGAAAGATGGCCGGACATGGACAGACATATTAAGCACATACATGGCACAAAAATGAAGGCAAGTGTACGTACAAGTGAATGCTGCACCAGTGACTCTACATGTAAATAAACGGACAGGCTATAAGGTTGTAATTAACTATTATCCTTTTAGTTAGTCGAAAAACTACATCTTAAAGAAGTTTTAATTGTTGGGAAATAATTAAAGTGAGAAACAAAACACAAAGTATAAATGAGCCAAATGTATTGGATGAACAGTTGTTGACTACAGGAGAATTTGGGAAATTTAAGTTGAGATGTGAGCAAACAACATGAGAAGTATCCCTAACCGAGCCAGCATGTTCCCTATGTAATCCAGCGTGAATGACAGAAAAGTACAGTTTGAAGTACCAACAAACAAGTTAAATTAGGCTTGCGTTCTAAGAATCAAGTACAACTGGAAAGGAAAGCACAGCTAGAATAACCAACATACTGTGAAAACATAAGTAACACCTGCAGCTGATCCCCGAAATGTAATCCAGCAAGTGATAATAGGGTGGGTAAACAACAGCTTAACATCCATTTTCCATGCTTTGACAGATTCTGATGACTGACTTCCATGCTACCCTTAGCTTTCCTTAGCTACATCTTAACTCCAAGTCTTCTGAGGTCGACCCCTTCTTCAAATGCCTTCAACCAGCACATCCCTGCACAAGGGAACAATCAGCTGCCTCATCGGCAAGTATAGAGAAGAATGCACCTATATCATTAGCTAATTGGATAGTAATGACTTCACCACAACAATTTGTTTATTCATTTTGTGTGGTTCATAAGATGGTTCTCAAGTACAATTATCTACACTTCCTTGGGATTAAAGCCCAACCTCGGGTGAAACTAGGAATCATCCCAATGACTTCCCAATAAATTCAGTTGACCTGAAAAAATTATTGAGACAACAATATGTTTTAGCTTTTCAATTTTCAGTTACTTCCATTTTATATGTTTTATCAATCAAAACATCAACCTCCCTGCCATCACACTTCATAAATGACAAAATTGCAGTGGAAATTGGAAATGTTTAACTGTGAAGAGACTGGAAAGCTTGATGACTCAGAAGTTTTTTCTTACCAGTACAATGATGACTTAACGCAGATACTGCATCATGCCAATGTTCCATTGGTTGTGAATACAAATTTTTTCACCCTGCTGGCTTTTGCAGGAAAAACAAAACACAAGAAATGCAATAAGCTCTATCTTTACTAAGTGAATAACAGAGTCATGGAAATTGTTCCAACCATTTCCATTGGAAAGACCTTCCTAATGTCTTGGGAAAACAATAATCCTTGTCAGGCCTAAAAACATTTTTAACTAAATCTTTTCTATCTGCGTCAGTTAAACAAACAGATTTCAGCCGATAAGTACCAACATCATACTTACTGGGACTTTGAATAAATTTACTTGATGATGATGATGACGACAACGTAGAGGACGTTTGAAGAATAAAATTAGGTGACAGGGAAGAAATAAGGGTGCTGAGTCCAGTCTGTATAACAGTATTATTTGCTGATGACTGATTTATAATTATAGAATTACCTAATCTATTAACAGGGAGGCAGATATTCTCAAAACAAATAGCTTTTGAAGACTTATGAGACATTTTCCCTATAAAGTTAAGGATAAATGATTGGCCACCACCTCTACTAAATTCTGAAGAGTTACAGGTATCTTTCTCTTTCAAGCATTACTGCCTGAAAAAAAGACATGTGGTACATAATGATTCCCCTCATAACAAAAAAGGGAGGTAGAAGGGCTATATGATGCGATCAATTGGTTAAACATGGTACTATATTTAGGTACTGCACCAGTTGTTCTGTAGTAGCATTGCACATTCCTACAACACACAGTGGAAAGGGCAAGAACACAAAGAAATCCTGACCAAACATTATCACTACAAATATGAATTGCATCTTCCTTAACAAGCGGTACGGTAAACACCAGAACTACCCACCGGAACTACCCTTTCGCTCTTCACATGCAAGCAAATTTTAAAATAACACTAAATGGAAAAACGCAAAATGGAGGGTTTTCCAGAAAATATAATGCTTGTCCTTAAAAAATACATATGTATAGGAATATTTATGTGCAGAAGCATTTCCCCCCAGTGTGTTCTGAGCTGTATGCTAATAGCTTTGAAAATTCTCTTCCCTATACATTTACTTGTGTTTTTTATAAGCATGACGTTTATAAGCATATCCAGGCTCGGATAAGGGAATTTTTAAGCGTATACTAAGCATATTGCTCAGCTTTGGTGAATCCTTTTGATGTGTTTTTCCTTGTGTAGAAGATATTTTACTTATACATTGCCTAGTTCTTTTTCCTTTTTCCTTTGATTTAATCAACGCTACATTATATGGTCTGAATTTGGCCTCGTGTTAATATACCTTTATAGTTAGAATAACATTCGTTATCACCGAGTGTGATCTTGCCTTTTATGTGGCTTTGTTTGGCTGGTTCTGGCTGGTTCTGCTACTAAGTTCCTCTACGTGGTTTCCAAAAAAAGTTAATATTTTACGTCATTTTTTTATCAAGATTACTCAAGTCATAAGGTGCCATTGAGTTATCCTGATCATTTGAAAACTTGCAACTCACTTGGAGAAATTTCACGTGACCGACTTGTCTACGCTATGGATAACTATCGAGTTGCAATTGTAAATATTTTCCATTGGCTGACATAAAAACAAGGCTAAGTTAGTCGGAAGAGTGATTAAATTTGTATAGACGGAAGGGAATTTTAACAATTTTACAGTCTAAAATATTGGTTAACGTTAATCAAAAGTACCCCTGAATAAGACGTTTCCTTGAAGTTAGTCAAGATCTTCTGCACGGGTTTATGAAATTGAAAAAGACAACTTAGTTTCCAGTTGACTAAGAAATTTGTCCATAAACGCTCTTGGAATAAAATGTTACGATACAAACAGGGAAGATAGAAGAGAAACTGAGAATGGATTGAAATTTGATATTAGTCATTGCGACCAACTTGACCAACCCTGTATCCATGTCTGGAAGCCAAGGTAGGAAATTTTTTTTTCACCTGTTATTTTAAAAGAATCTTAAAATAAGAACCCACATACTTATGCTCAATGTAAATGTAATGTTATTGTGTTAATGTTATTGTGTAAACGTCTCAAAAGTTTGTTAATATTTATTTTTCTTTCTTTTTTTTATTTATAGAATGTGAGGTTCGTGATAATACCGATTATAGATGCGCGATAATAACACACCTTGTAACTATGATGGTGTGTGCAGATGTGTGCGTGTGCGATCGCGCACCTAAAAAGGCTAGGCCTGGTCATTATAGTTATTATGCCTAACTTGGGATGGGTTTCCAGATTTTTTTCGGTCCCCAGTTAGACATGAATGTTCAACTCGGGATAGGTAAGCTGTCTCGAGTTCAACTCAGGACAGACTTCAACTCGGGATGGAGCATTTTCACCCTTATCCACGAAAATAAATTCCCCCAAAACAAGAAAGAATCATTGAACCACAAATTAAATCCGCAATATTTGATGAAAATCCACAGAAAAATACAAAAAATTTAGTTTTTGAATTTTCTTGGGTATTATAATGGAAGTTCAGCAAATTTATGGTTTGGCACAGAAGACTGGCAAGGAATTTGCTTATAATGTTGTCCATTGTTTACCTAATATTTACATTAAGGCTGTATATCAAAAACAAGACTAACATAAAAGTGATTGTTCTTTCAGGACCAGAACACATAAACATAGATAAAGGAGGGATTACTGCACAGTGTTAGCAAAACGGAAATTTTCATAATAAAGGGAAAAGTTAAACAAAGTTAGATAAGGATATTCAATATTCAAACTGGAAGTAATTAGCCAGAAACATTACAATATTTGAAATAAATCGGCAGATCTTCAAAAATAAATGCCATGAAAACTAGTAGTATTTGGTACCATTATCCACAAAAATTAATTCTGCAAAAATTTCTTCCTACCAATATTTCTTCCTTTAAAGGAGAATAAACGTCAAAATAACAGCTTTAGGTTAAAATGTTCCCTGGGCAACTCTGAATCAAACCCAACTCTTAGTTTTATTTCCCCTTTAATTTAAGGTTTTGTTAAGTCTTGTAATCAAAATCGTGACATCACAGTCGACCAACTTGCTCGCACATGTATATGAGATCTCTATAATAATATGGAAAATAAAAAAAAACATGGGTTCTCCATACACTGAATTTTCAAGGGAAGTCTGTTTATCAAAACAAATATAGCAAAGAATAAACTAGTATTGCTTGTGTTTGTACACAGTTTTATTATCAGATGTTAATTGACTGCTTTCGGATGAATATTCTTCGCAACATAACCACTTTTCGACAACCTAAAGAAAACAAATATCTGTAGCACCTTGCAGAACCAGGTTAATGAAAAAGAAACATAAAAAAAGAGCATTTGGACATCAGTCAAAGGATTATGTATATTGCTTTGGTTTGAAAAAGATATTGAAAATTATATTTCATAATATACATAGGCCTTGTCTAATACAGAAAGAATATATTTCTTTTTTTAAAAGTAGAGTAAAAAAAAACATGTATGTAAGACATAAACAGGATAAAAAAAGTTACAAAGTTACAATCATATCAGATACCCTCTTTTTGGTCATAAATTCATAATTACTGAAAACTTTAAACTTGAATAACTTTTGATATAATGGATCAAATGACTTCCAATTTTGGATTAAAATGTATTCTTTTAAAAATGAATTAATATAAGCCAAAAAAAATAGGTGGTCAATTTTGACATTAATTCTCCTATATATATAGGTGATATGAATAGGTAGGAAAAAGTGTTTATGTAATTGATTAAAAGGTAATATTTGATATAAATGCTGCAAATTGTGTTGTATGCCTTTTTAATCTAGACTTATAAAAATGGAACTTGATTATCTATCCATCAAAGAGGAGGATGTCATCAAAGCTATTCTTGGTTTCCTTTCATCAAGAAATTATCACCTAACATCACGCACTTTAGAAAAAGAAACTAACATTGCAAATTGTAATCTTCCAGATGAATTTCAATTTTTAAGAGAGCTTGTATTAGATGGTGATTATCAGGAACTGTTGGTGCTGGGAGCATCTTTGTCTTCACGAATGGATTTTAACTCCAACTATTACAGATATCTCGTATTGAGACAGAAGTTTATTGAGTTAATCTACACAAAATCTCATGTATTTGGTATGAAGGAAATAGGTGGGATTGAGGAAGTAGTCAAAACTTTATCTGAATTAGAAAGTTGTTGTCCAACAAAAGATGACTATACTAATCTTTGTTGGTTGCTGACTGTCCCAAACTTGAACTCTCTTGAAGAGTTCCGGCATTGGACATTAGATATGTCTAGAGCAAAATGTTTTGAAGACCTTCTCACATGTTTTAAATATGTATCATCCTCCACATCAATAAAGGTAGCTGAACCTGACAGATTATTACAACTTATTATCAAAGGTTTATTGTATGAGTATTGCACTGAGTATTGCCAAGCTGTAGCGTCCGGTGAAAAACCCATATTTGAAGAAAGAGTTCGAATCTTGGACAGTTCGCATGACTGTTACACATTCAACTTATTTTGTTGGCTCCAATCATTACCATATGATGTGTTTCAAAAAGCTTTTCATCAGTTTCATGTCGATGTGAGGTATAAACACATGCCTCATTCCTCGACACAAAAGTCTGAAGATCACCTTCAAATTTCAGTAAATCAACAAACAATTGATCACAAAGCAGGTAATCTTCCCAATATTGCTAGTAATACGGAAGCTTCTGAATCTTCCAAGTTTGTAATCTCCAATAATATGAATAACATGAAGATGGTGGAAAATGGGTCAACAGTTGAAAGTGTAAACATTGGAGGTGAGCGTTATTGTATTGTCATATCAATTTTTGTTAAAAGAAGCATCTCTACCATATTTCAACAATGTAAGGTGAATATTTTTGTTTGTTTGTTTTTATTTTGTTGTCTTTTTTGTTTTTTAGAAATTCAGAAAGTTTTTGCATCTGGGAACCAAGATTTAATTTCCAATAACAAAAATAATTCTAACCAATGTTTGACAAGAACTTCTATACCAGTTGTACAGAGTGTACATGAAGATAACAAGGATTTGAATATTGACACAGATAATAGGTATGCATTCAACCTTGACTTTATCTCGTCATAAAGTATTAAAAGGCTAAGTTAGCTAATTAAAAGACCATTATCTGTTATATTTAAACATATTAATACCAATTTTTGTCATAGCTCTCAGGGTCGGGAGAATCAGCTTCGGTTTACCTGGCAGTAAATCGTTGTTCAAAATCTTCCGCATCTTTAATCTTTTTAGGTATTTTATACCAATGAAATTTATCCCTCAGATGAGCTTACAGTGACTTCTACCACTGCAAAACTATGCAGGATATTGAAAATATTGACAATTTTTAAAATATATCAATTGTTAATGTTTAGCAGCTGGTTAGCAATAATTCACGAATTATGTACTGGTAATTATTGATTAAGCTTCACAACCAACTACTATTCGTGGAATAACCATTGTTCCATGGTTTATTTTCTTAGTAACAATGCTGCTTTGTCACAATAAATGTTTCAACAGCCAATATACTTTATCTAAAAATACGAAAGACAAGATCAAATATATATATATATATATCACATCATAGAAATTTCTACTACCAGGAACATTTTTTGGTGTCCAAATGTGGTCCGCTTAGATTGTTAAACTGCTTTGATTACCAAACCTCTGATGCATTGTGAAAATCACCAGAATTTCAGAGGAATAGAATTTTCGTTTAAGATGAGTTGTTTCATCTTTTCATTAGTGTTTTTGCATAAACATGAAAAAGTAAAGTAAATATCTGGAAAACTTCAAAACAACTGAACAATGTTTTAAAAAACTAAAAAACTCTTCGTTTGAAAATGAACTTTTATCCAAAAAAAAACACAGAAATTGACGGATCCAAATTAGCCAGAAGGCATGATATGGCAAAAGGTTTGGGACTGAAAACTATGACGTCACATCATGACATCAGTAAAGTCTTTGATCAACGATTCCAAACATTTTTTTATCAGCTTTTCCAACTCGTTATTTTTTTCGTGGATATAAGTTTTCATTCATTCGTAGTTCTTTTGGCCTTGTTCTTTGCATATTTGGCTTTTGAACTAGCAACTTGGTCGTGCTTACGCAAACCTTAATAATAGTGATTTTTATTATTCTTATTTTTATTCTTCAAAAAAACTCTTCTAAAAGCAAACTCACTTTACACTAGCACAGGTTGCTCTCAATTAACATTTGGTGAAGAATCTGTTTAAGACAACTTTATTACTTGTGGGAAAACTTCAGCCAGTCAAATCACCATTTTATGCCAATTTCCTTTTTAGAGACATCGAAGATAACGGTGAAAATATTAGAATTGATAATAAAAGCAATCTCAATCAAGATGATATTCATGAAACGACAGAAATAGATTTAAATGTTCAAAATCAGGTTGGTAAGAACTTTTGAAACTGTCATTTTCTCCTTCACCTTACATCTGGTTCGGGATCCATTTTATGTAGCTATTTGAATACACCCTTTCTTATAGCAACATTTTATATCAACACAAGGTTCTAATCTGTTAAAAAACGAAGCAACTGCTAAGTAACAACCCAGCTTAAAGAAGATTTGGCAAACAAAAAAACGAAAACAAAAACAGAGAACAAAACTAAAATAAAAAGATAAGGGACACATTTTTTGGCTTGCTGATGAAAAAAATTCGCAATCTACCTGATTAGACAAACACTCAAATTTAGTCTTTCCACGTAGATGGTCAACAAGTAACAAATCAGCCAAGAGAGCAACTAAAGGAAATTTAAACCGCAATTTTGTATGGCTTTCCAAAAAGAACGAGTAGCGAAAATGATATGAGCGCGCAAAAACAAAAACTACAGTGAACTCCCGGTAACTCGAACACCGGATAACTCGAACTTTCGTTAACTCGAACTATTTTCTCTGGTCCCTTGGAATTTCCTTAATACTTTCTCATAAAAAAATCCGGTTAACTCGAACCTCTGATAAGTCGAACATTCGTTATCTCGAACCTTTTTTTTGTCCCCCTGAGGCAAATTTCTTCGGATAACTCGAACTTTCAGAAAAAGAGTAAACAGAAAAGACTCGATTTATAAAAATTTATTTAGATTTCATGTCAATCAAATCAGCTCACTCGTAGAATGTGATCTTACAGAAAAACTAAAACAAACTGAAATACGAAACTTCTTTCAGTAGTGTTTAATATGTATATGCTACAATATTTACTGTAGTTTGATATGATGACATAAGAAAAAATCGCGATAACTCGAACTATTATCTTATTTTTGTCTGATTTCGACTTAACGGGAGCTCCGCTTAACTCGAACATTCGTTATCTCGAACTATTTTCTTGGGTCCCGTGGGAGTTCGAGTTACCGGGAGTTCACTGTACTTTATTACCAGGAATTTTCGCGGGCAAAAATGCATTATTATTATTATTAGTGTTAAATTCAGTATTATTTCGGGCTTTAGAGGGCTGTTAAAATATGTAATTATAATACACTACACTTTTGCAACTAACTATATCTTTCTCATAATTACAAAATTCCAAATAATCGTAGGGCACGGCAAGTTTAATAGGTGCATAGCTGTGTTTGATTAATTTACAGACGCAAGATTTTATAAATTCAAATAAGAAATTTCCTTTATTGTTAGTGTTGATGTGATGGCCCAAACATACACTTTCAACAGATTCTTTCTTAACACACTTTAGGGAAAATACAGGAGAAAGATTAACTGTTCTACAAATATCTTATATCGGCGTGGACAAAAATGTATTATGTATATCAAAAGATTGAGTACCCTGGTTTTAATATTTACAAATGTTTAACTAAAAGTTAACAAGAGAAGGGTAAATATGTTAAAACAAACTTTAGAAGAAGCACGAGGTAGAGTCCAATACTATATTAGTAAATATGATTGATAATTATGAAAAATCTAGGAAAACTATCTGGGGCATGTGCAGCTTATTGTTACTATCACAGTCATATGAAATGCACAATAACTCGATTCTGATGTAATCACATGGCTAGTTCGTAAAATTACAGTTTAATTTACGAGTAGGAAGAAATAAAGGTGAAATTTTAACGAGTACGGAGGACCAGCCATGTGATTACTGTAATTATGTGATTGCTGGTTAATCGTATAAAAACAAAGGGAAAGTTAGTGTTCATGTTTTTGAAGTTAAGAGAAATCAGGTTCATATTTCCGAATATTTCGAACAACAATCGAATGTTTACCATTTTTCAGTCCATTTGAAAAAATACTAAATAAATATTCAACAGTGTACACTCAGTGAGATCGTAATCCCTTATAAGGTAATGATTATTAATAAAAGAAAATAAAAAGGTTATCAAGCTTTCATTTTTTTCTGCAGTAAATATTCGCGAGTGCACTAATAAGTACTAATAAAAGGTGTCACTTATATTCCCAAGGTTTATTACAAAAAATATATATAAATGTTTAGGAAGCTTTATTAACGAAGATTCTGTGCACGTAAAGACACGCAGATATAGCTAGACCTCATTGATCGTGATATTTTTCCTCGATTCACTATCTCCGTGAAGCAGCACCACGGTTTGTGGTGAGGGTGAAATTTTGAAACTTTTACCCTTTAGAACCCCGGAAAATGGCACTGCCATCATCTGTCAACATTGTTATTTTTGCAAAACATTGTATCCACGAAAATTTCTGATCCTAAAGTAGTTTGAACTCGGTTAAAGCTTCCAGTTTTAGGTTATTTTGCTCATTGATACTGTTTTGTGTTCAAAATCATTTTAACTTGTTTTTGAAGAACATTTGGAAGAATTGGCAAAGATACTGTAATGTTGTGTTGATAACTAGCTCTTATTTTTATGATCGTGCTGAAGGAGGTTACTCCACACGCATGCACGCTTCACTGCTTTCCTATCAAACTACCTGTACGAACATTGTTCAACTTCATCAGATTTGTGTTCCAGTTTAAACCGCGAACGAACAGAAAACAACTTTGAACCTTTGAATCTTTTATATAAATTTAAAATGCATAAGAGCAAGAGTCTTTCCTTGAGGAAGGTTTGTAGCGTACTGGTTGTTATCCCTTTTCCAACTTGCTTCTTCATTTACTTCTTGCATCTTGGTTTTTAGGATAAAGAAAATCGTGAAAAGAAAGATATCATTCTTGGTCCATTGATTAATGGAGTTCGTCGACCTGTTTCTACAACAACTCTGGAAAAGCTTTCTGCTCATAGTAAAGATGGTAAGTACTTCATTTAAGAACCCATGTTTTCAATGATTTTTTATTCGAGAGCCCGTTTTTGTATCATTTCCAGACCATCCGAAAATGATACATTAACTGTTTTTGAAGGGAATCCGTCGTTTGCCAAAATTATATTTGCAATTATCATACTCATGTTATTATTTAATATATTTGTATGATCTTCGATTTTATTTTATCATTGTTCTAAAGTGAATTTTACTAGAATTCCCACGTTATCTTTAAATCGAAAATTTACACCTGTAGAAAACACGGACAATTTGTTATGGCACCAGAAATCCCCAGACGAACATAAAAATGAAGATGTAGAATACAAAGTTCAATATGCTGCCATTGAAATGATTGAAGATAGTCAGGCAATACGATCTGTGAGTTTCCACCCACATGGAAAATTGTATGCAGTGGGAGCTAACTCGAAGACGCTACGTATTTGCAAATTATCAAATCGAAAAAGGTAGATAATACTTAAATAATAGTTAATCTTTTTTCATATTAACCGTTACTCTTTCGTTATACATTTGTCCCAACAACTCGGTTCTATATTTCAGTTCCACGATGAGTGAAACACAAGTGGTTTTTAAGCGGACTAAGTATCACCGTGGTTCAATATATTGCATGGCTTGGAACTCGGATGGACGAATACTGGCGACAGGTTCAAACGACAAAAGTATTAAATTGATGCACTTTGATCAGCGGAATTGCGTTCAAGTTGACGATGAAATCGACTTAAACTTTCACAGTGGTACAATACGTGAGCTGACCTTCGTTCCCTTTAAAGATAACTTACTTCTATCGGGAGGTGCAGGTGAGCCTCTCCTCCACTTCATTGTTTTGTTGATAATTTGGTGGTGTCACTTCATTCAATGCTGATTTTTTTTTTCATATATAGGAAATGGAAATGTTAACATAACCGATGTCTTCACGCAGAAATTGGTGGGAACATTAGCTGGGCATACGGGTAATGTTTTTACGGTATACGCCGGGGATAACAATCTGGTAGCAACTGGTGGAGCAGATAATACATTACGTTTATGGGATTTACGAAGTGAGAGATGTATCGATGTTGTTGTTGTCGGTGAAAGTAGTCCAGCTTCGGTAGCTCTTAGCCTTAAATACCTGGCATCAGGTGAGTCCCTGATAATTCTTATTACCATTGCTGTTGGCGAGATTAAAATACTTACAAAGTGAGTTTTTGTTTAGGTCAAGAAGACGGAAGTATTCTACTTTATGATTTAGCTGCAGGAAGAACAATTCAAAATTTTCGTTTACATCAACAGGACTGCCGCAGTGTTAGATTTTCCCCTGATGAAAATTGGCTTTTGACATCGTCGTATGATGCAACAATATCTCTCACACATTTGAAGGACAATATTAACGATAGTCCCCCCAAGTATTTCGTCGTTGCTCGTCACGACGATAAAGTAATACAGTGTAGATGGCATCCCACTGAAAATTTGTTTTTAAGTTCATCTGCTGACAAAACAGCTGTTATTTGGAAAGCCCTCAGTTGACATGTGACAATATAAGCCAATTGTTAATTCATTCATTAACTCATTCATTAGTTTATTTATTTGTTTATTTATTTATCCGGTGACTTATACTGATCGCACAAAATCGCTAATAAATCGATTTTTATCTGATGGAAAGATGTTTTTTGGTACACAACATGTTGGTGAGGAATAAACTGAGATTCATGTCTGACAGCAGAACGAGGTTCCTGTGACAAAGTTTGATCTATGAGTCGTTTTTTGCGTAGTTATGTCTATTGAAAATGATGTTTCCCTAAATTAAGTCAGAGTGGGTTTTTTATTTCGTACTTAAGCTTTACAGAAGAACTTCGAAATTCTTTTCTGAGGTGTCGTTTCGTTTCTTTTACTGCGTCATTGCTCAGATTGAAATCGACTCGACTGCTTCGATATAATCTGTGAGAAAAGGTCCATACTGAGTTTATACTGAGCAAAAGAATCAAGAATTTATCAAAGAACAATTTGGTATCAAATTATTTGATGCTGAGTTTTGAGGGCACCTGCACATGAGTATAAAATCCGAATTTTATAGTTAAGTCTCAAAATTCCAAACAACAAAGGAAGAGAAGGAAGCATTCTTTACTTTCATAATAAAATTCGATGATATTCCATAAAATATGGAAAGTGGTCATGTTAAGATAATATTCTAGATATATAGAGCAATTATTATTATCATCAAAGAGGATACATACAATTCAGTTATTTACAAAAATTACTGCTATCAATATGTGTCCTCTCGATGACAAAGATTTTCCGCAATGAGACATTTTTACGAAGAGTATTGTTCTTCCCCTTTTGTAATAATGACTAATGACCGGTGTCACCATAAATTTATACTCCCGTAAAAAAGCACTCCCCAGTACATATTTACTGGGAAATAAGCACTCCCCAGTCATTATTTCCTGGGAAAAAATGACTCCTGGGAGTATTTATTTACCAGGAAAAAAGTACTCCTTTGGGAAATATCCACTCCCCTTTTAGACAAAGTAGACAAAGTCAACATAGATGAGGTAACTTTTTCTTAGCAGTAAGGCTAACTTCACTGAAATACATTTTTGTCGAATCATTTCGAGGAGGTTCTCCGAGACTTCATTAACAAACTCTTTGCCTTGGTCATTAATTTGTATTTTTATACAGCCATGCCTGCATATGATTTGATATAAAAAATTTGCAACTGTTGGTGCAGTTTCGTCCTTCACAGCTTTGGCTTCGGACCATTTCGAAAAGTAGTCTATGCAGGCTATTAAGTGTTTAAACCCATCAACTTCAGGGAGAGTGCATAAATCTATGCCAATTTGCTTAATTACTTCATTAGGCACGGGGATACTTTGTAGCTCTGGGCTGATTGTTTTAAAAATTTCCCTTAATGTTGGCAATTTTTACAAGCTTTGATATAGTCCTTAATGTCTTCGATCATGCCATACTAGAAAAATCGTTCAGAAAGTTTTTGGTATGTAGATTCACGGCCACGATGAGCTGCCAATGCTTTAGCCATTAAATGTTCTCCGATACCTTTATGTACATGAATAATTGTCTTTCTTCTTTCTTTTTCAAATACAACCCTTCGTTTACATTTGTACATCAATTCTCCATTAAAAAGGGTGAAGTTTTTACAGGCTCTTCTGAAATTTGCTTTTTTACCTTTATCTTTCGCTATTTCTGGTGGATAGGTTTTACTTCTTACAAATTTGTCAACCGCTTTCAGATCCACGTGTTGTCGTTGTTGGTTCGACATTTCTACTACTTTCCACACAGTTTCGTCTTTGAAGTTTAATATATTATAATAATCAAAACATTCGATAGCCATATTCTCAATGGAAGGGCTTCTTTCCAGGAAAAAAATCACTCCCCAGTGAAACAAAGGGGAGTTATTTTTACCCAGAGTGAGTGCTTATTTTCTGGGGGAAAAAGACTGGGGGAGTGCTTATTTCCCAGTTAAAAAAGACTCCGGGAGTACTTTTTTTCAGGGAGTACTTTTTGACGGTTACACCGGTTTACAGTTCTCGTCTGTTAATTGTTATAACTGGTTAAATTACTCCAAAGTTCAATTCATTACAAAATGAAGTTGATTGAGTACATTCCAATCAGGAAAACAAAAGGGTAATTTTTTAAAAAAATACCCATGGTTGACAAAATTCTTACCCCCCGGAAAAAAGAACGTGGTCACCTTTTCTTTCTTTTTTAATTTTCAGAAACCTTTATAAAAGTTAGGAAAAGTCGCAAAAGGTCAGCGAATTCGGGTAAAACGTTATTTGGATTTAAAAATGGGCCAATTTGACTCCCCTTCATGCAGAATAGGGTTTATCCTTAGTTCCAATCCCTTTCCATGATATATAACTCGACTTCCAGCATTTATCCATTTCTTCGTATTTCCTACATTATATACACCGAATTCTTCTTTAGATACACAGGGTTTTTAAACAGAAGATTTAAGCGAGTGACACTAGGGTCAAATTTCGCTTAAAAAAAGTTAAAATCTTTAGACACATTCAGTTAAGAAACACTAGAATGATAGAGGACGTATAAATGGAATTCTGCATAAATTTAATTCACCGAAGGTTTTTGAGAAATTGTCAGATAAACTGCTATGGCATCAGAATGCCAAAACATTAATACACTAAACGTACCATATAAACTCATTGCAAACAAATCACACGCGTTATATTTTGTGAGTAACGAAAGCACGCGAGGGCTTTTGGATTTATGAGACTCTCACCCTCCATATAGTTGCACGAGTGTTTAAAAAGGACGCATATTGCTACAGCGCATGATTTTCTGACATGCTTTACTGCGTCTCAGTCTTTCTGATGGTTAAAACTTAATGTTTCTTGCAGGACAAGTCATGATACATTTCTCTGATTTGAAACAATATCATTTGAAAGCACTTTGCGTTAACGGTCAAAACAAGTTTGCATTGAACGAGACGTATTTCTAAACGTGCGTTCTTCAACCTTACAAAATTTAGAGACTTACAAAGAACAAATTCTTTCAACAAATTCTTAGATTATAGTCAAAATTGTATGTCATAAATATTATTCACAAAGCCTTCTTTACGTCACGCTCATTTACGAATCCTAAGCATTCTGATTGACACCTTCTTTTGAGGTGACAAATGTTGCTACAACCAGTATATCCGTAGCTAATGCCAAATATTAACCTATAAATGACGTTTCAACATTAAATAGAATTGATTACGTCATCATTTTGTTTTGCATTACTTGATACTTTAAATGCTCTTTGTACACTTCAAAACATTTTCTGGATTTGGTTTTCTAAAAGGAACGCCAATAAAATAAAGATTTTTTAAATAGATATCCCATTCTGTCAACCTCGTTCCCACATTCGTTGCACATTCTCTGCATTTGTTAGATTTTAAATTTACACAGGCATAAGCTGGTGATAAAAGGAAATAAAAACATTCGAAATTCATCTGTATGTTAAATAGGTGTAGGTTATCAGATCTTTGAATTCATCTTTCGGTGATATCTATACCAAATCTCCTCACTCTCTTTCCATTAACATAGAACGTTTTTTCAATGATCCTGAATTTTTATTTTTAAAAAACACAGCGATGGAGGGTTTGATAAGAACCATGAAATAAATGATTTTTAAGCTTGCCATTTTAAAAAATTACCTATCGTAATTTGTGTTATTATATGCAAGTTAATTGTGGCTTTGTAAGAAGAATTTCTATTAGTAAGAGAAACGCTTCGTATACACTCGAGTGATGTAAGTTGTGAAAACAAATAAAAGTAACGTGTTATTTTTTAGTTGATGACAGCACTGAAAACCTGCTAAACGGGTTGTCTTTCTGTAAGTAAATAATTTTTTTTATTAATTTGGTAAAGCACGTACATTCTGTTCTCTGAATGATCATAAGCATGTTATCTGGAGTAATATACACAAATATATAACAGTTTCTGAACTTGCATGGTTTCATAACTTTAATATCAAAATGTTTTTGATATATGTTTTCTCAAAAGGATGGTGCTTCTGAACGCTTGTTTTAGCCAAGGCATAACGTCTTTTTCTTCTTTAGAGTCCGAAATATAATTGCCCAAGTCATTTCAAAAAATGATCAGCTGTAAAAGTATTCATCCCCATCATTGAAAGTTAGAAATAAGTTCAAACTTTGACAATCTATACAAAAACATTTTCAATAATGGAGCTGTTTCGACGTTTTATATCGTATGTCAATAAAACTGATTCCATAATAACGAGTAATGAGTCGATACCTGGTTATTATCTGGGGAAGACGTTTGCTGCACAAGCAAGTTCTGATGAACTTCACCGAGCTGCTTATATACTTACAACGAAAACTAAAAAGGATATTGAAAAAAATACACTTCCAATTTTACTTTGCTGTTTTGAAGAAGCATTTGTGATCTTCAAAGACGCTCGGTTACATCATTGCATTGATTTCGATGTACGTAAAATTGTGGTTTCATGTGTTGATGCCAAGAACCAGAGGTTGTTAGCAATATTCTACCATAACGAGGGTAGCTTTTTATCAAGCAATATGCCCTCTCGAGGTTTAGAGTGTCATTTATTTCTCTGTCGAAACAAGGAAGTGGCCAGATTTGCAGCAAATAGAATAGGTGAATTATTAGCAAAACAATATAACCAACCGCGTATGTCAAACGTTAATCTAGATGCTCAACAAGTGAGATTGTCAAAGGCAACTCCTAATGACGACTACGACTATGAAAATATCAGCAAATTCTTTCGGCAAAAAGTTTTCCGTGAAAATTATGATTACATGAATTCTTCTATTATCACAACCCCTTGTGATTCACTATCCACGTGTAATACGACAAATGGTTGTGATTCTGGCTGTGCGTCTACTGTAGCTAGTATGGATTTGAGATCGTTTTTAAATAGATGCGGAAATGATGCACTTAATGCTGATAATGAGACATCTATTTTAGAGAGTTCAAAGAAAATCCAAAACAGAGACTCCGTTCATTACGACTTTGAAGATGAGCACACATCAGATTTAAGAAGTGGACAGAATCATAATGTCTTCAATGTGACGTCTTATTCTTTAGAGGTTTCAGGTGAAGAACTTCAAAGGTTACTGGAATTAACAGAAACTGATATTTGAATACTGAAATTTGTTTAATTGTATCCTAAATGTCATAAGTTATAAATATCCATTATATTTCAACCTCGAACCGAGGGTCTCTCTCCGTCTGTATATCGAAAAGGCAAGAGACTCAGGGTTCGAGGTTGCATTCGTTGGTTTGGTTTTGATCGTACAGATTGAAGTCAAACCTCATACTTTAAAAAGCTGCTTTATATATTCTTCAACTTGAAATGTTTTTCCTGTCTCTTTTTTCTTTACTAAAGCTGTAATAATCACACAAAATCAGCTTTTTCATCGCTTTCTTCAAGTATTTGAATTTGAATTGACCACTTGCATCAACATAAGTTGATGTAAGTTACTTTTTATAGTCATTATTTTTAAAAAGAACATGCCTATTCAGAGGTCTATTAATTGTTCATAGCAAAAAACAATCACAATTCGATGATGTCAGTGGAGAAAATCCTGCACTTTTTAAAAAATTAATTTACAAGATAATTTAACCAAACCAAAGAAATGACCAGTGGTAGTGGTAAATACTGCTCTTCAGTTTACAAACAAGAAGACAGGAATCGTCCTCTCTTTTGAGTATGCAAAGTAAATTTCCGATCAGATAAACATAAATATAAGTAAGCACTGCAGGTAGACAACAACACCGAGCAAACGCAACTTCAAACACACCTTATGGCTGCCACAGTATTAATATATGTTCATATAATATATGATCGTCTCATAAATGGTATCCATGTGCGTTTTGAAGTATGATCAAACAGTTCTTTCTATGACCAAGGAGGATGAAAATCCTCCAAGCTATGACTGGAGTAGTGTTGCAATCTGTTATCATCGAGATAAAAGTGATGACTTTAGTGGAAACATGCCGTGATTATCTTCCCACTCATTCGTGATGAAAAGTTAATCCCGAGGGAAGAGAATATTGAGAAACTGCGTTTAATGCATCCGGACACTATTGAAAAAAATGCAGCGAGGAAATGTACCCAAACTTGTTAGTGTTACTAAGAGTTACTGGTACTGTCACGGTGACATAAGAGTTACTGGTACTGTCACGGTGACATAAGAGTTACTGGTACTGTCACGGTGACATAAGAGTTACTGGTACTGTCACGGTGACATAGTGCAAGTGCGAAAACATATATCTACGTGCATCGATGGGTCAGGGAACAGACAAGAGGCCTGGCGTATATCCTATCATCAACCTATTCGTTAACAATGATATTGAATTCGTGTTAGATATAATTTCATTGAAGTCTTGTTTTTTGTTCACGCATACGAACATGTACACAGTGTGAGTAATATATGCGTTGTAATCTAAGTACAAGAATATCATAACTACACCCTATACCGTACAACATTTGGAAATTGGGAGGGAAATGGTAATTAGAATTTTAACTTTATAATTATTTTTTATAATTCAAACCCCTTTTATTGTAAATCGACTATATATAAAGAATACATAACATAACATAACATATGTGTACATTTAAGGTGTGACTAATAAAATTCATAATATATCAAGAACGATAAACATATATTTAAAAAAACTAATGACACTGTGTATGTTGAGAGATCCGAAAAACTGACACATAACTACAACGCCCTTTTATGCATGAGATTTCTGCGCATGCTAAACCTCGTTTCCAGTAACGTCGGGAAAATATTTACCAGCTATCGCGTTTGCTGGAAAAACATTTTCCGTCTTATCTTCCCCTTGGATATGTGCATTACATATCAACAACAAATAGAAAACAACAACATTTCAACTGGTATAATTGGTATTGGATTCACAACTCTAATGTCCAAGAGCGAGAAAAAGATCTTTGATATATCCATTTTTGCTTTTCTCTGAACACCATCTTTCATGCTTTGGTATTAATCTGTCACCTATGTAGTTGGATACGTCAGTTGTAGCACCCCCGGATCTCAAGCTGTGCGAACCAAAGTCTTTGTGATTTAGATTGAACACTTTAGATTGAATTTCTCAATAAGGATCTCGCGTCCCCTTGTGTAACTTATACCTAGATTTTTAGATGCGACGTGACCATTTCTGGAACTAAATGATTTAGGAATCAAATAAAAATTCGTATCTTGATTCGTGGTCACTTTTTGCCTCTAGTTATATTTTTTATTTAGTTTATATTTTTCAGTAGGACCTGCATGATTTAGATCTTTTTCCATACGATAGCTATCTCCTGCAAACTTCTGAGCATATCCAAAAGATACTTTAGTCTCTTAAGTTTTATCATAGTATTATCTTCGGGATGCACATTGTATGCTACCTCTTAAACGTTCTACTTTTTTACAATGCTAGTCTCTTGTTTTCATCCACATCAAATTGCTGTTTTTATCTAATTTTTAATCATCTCATCTAGTATTTTATTTTATTTTATAATTTTTGGCAGGTCCTACACTGATAACAGAAATTTGTATTTTCTGACGTAGTCAACCTCCTAAAATTTGAAATAATAATAATAATAATAATAATAATAATAATAATAATAATAATAATAATAATAATAATAATAATAATAATAATAATAATAATAATAATAATAATAAAGATCTACCGACTTGCACAATAAAAGAAACCTTTCGAGCAACTTGACCGGACCAATAATCGGATTTCAATTTTGAAGTATTGCCTTCTGTGTTGATTACATTTCTCTAAAGTTACTTCGATGTGAGAATCGGTGAAAACTGCATGTTTAAACTGAACAGCAAGAAGTTCTTGAATCCTAAAAAAGCCGAACACATTACCAAGAAACGAAGATCATACAGGTTTGATCTTGGTGTGGCCCCATTGTATTCCGTAAAATGCTGAGGTTAAACCGCCCCTGGTCTTATAAGTTAGTAAAACATAATTCAAAAATAAAGCCACAAAGAAAGGGTTTGCAGGTAGTTGGACAACTTCTCGTTTGTCCTTACACCATTCGCACCATCGGTTCCAACCGTCGAAGTATTTGGAGTTCATAGAAGATGCTGAGCAGGATTCGACCAAAAGAAAAGAAAAAAAAAAGTATATTTTATCATTCTGAAAAAAATCCACAATCTCGTGTGAATATTACTTATCTAACAAGACATACACCCAAACCTCCTGAACGGCACTGAAATAACAAAAATGCCTCGTTCATTTAGTTTCAACTATTATTTTTCTATAGTTGAAACTTTCAAAAATTAGAAAGAATCCAATGCAAAGAAGAATTTGTATGCAATTATAGTTTAGATTGAAAAAATATTTGTTTTTGTGACGAAGGTTAAACTATAATACTTTGTTTTGCAAGCCAAACACTGCACAAGATGACAGAAGGTCAAAATTGTTTTTTTTAATGGAAGATCTTTTAATAACCTTCTCCCCCGACACAAAAGAATATGGGTGCACAATTTTTCTGTCAGAAAACTTAATTTATTAATTAAAAAATTAATTTTTATAATATCTTAATTTTATAAAGAGAAGCCCCTGGAATGGAAATAGTATTGATCAATGTGACACCATCATTATATGCCAATGCAATGTTTGAAAATTTGTCATTACTAGTATTGTTAAATTCAAGTGAAAAAGGAGTTAATGTATCTGATATCTGTGTTGTGCTCATACTGGAAATTAATTGGGTTTTGGTGAAACAAAGTATATCACTTTTCATAAGTTCAATGTCATGCTTGATGTCGATAGCGTGCTTTGAAAGTGAACGAACTTTCAGTAATGAAAAAGACAGGGATTCTTCTTGTCCATTTTCTAAATGATCATAATCTAAAGACAGGTTTCCTCTCATGAATTCATACTCAGCAGTCGCTCTTCGATCGGTGGTAACATGCTTTTGATCAATGTCTCCCAAGATATACAATCCAGCTAAAGATGTTACACGACATAAGGCGACATAAACTTGACCAGAATTGAATCGTCATTGTCGAAGCATATCAAGGCTGAAGACTATTTGCAGAAATGTTTTACCTTGAACCTTATGCACTGTGCAAGCCCAGGAAAGAACTAGTGGAAATTGGAGTCGCTTTATTACTGGTGACGATAAACTGTTCTTTTTTATTTTTATTCCCTTTTAAACTCTATTTATTGGGACTAAGTTATGAGCTCTTCCATATGAATCAGCATTTGCTGTTTTCATGCCTATATCATCATTTTCCATTTTGAGATATATAGTAACGATATTTCCTTCTTGATCAAATTTCAGATGTTCAACGGTTCCTATTTGACCGTTACATAATTTATCTTCGACGTCAAGGTTAGATGCTAACATCACTTTTGCGTTTACTTTAATTGAAAATTTACAAGCTAATCCACCAGTATCCATTTGATTTCGTTGATAGATCTTTTCAATAACGTTTGCTGTGATATTCTCGGACAACTTATCGATAGCTTCAATTTCATACTCTATACCTGGAAGTTCATGTAATTTTCTCTGATTATGTTCATTAACTAAAGCATTTTCAGCCCAAATATGAATTGCATCTGTTGGATAGTCAGGGTCGTCTTTCTCAATTCTTCTCGATTGTAGTATTTCTTTATCTTTGTCTGTAAGCAAACCTATTCTAATATTGTTTAACAGATCAATAAATGTTTGATCACCCCGTTGTCTCATGACTTCGGTTAGTTCAACAATTTTGAAATATCGCGAACAATGAACGATATTTAACATATGATCATTAAACTCTGAGAACACAGGTTTTTGTTGAGTAGGTAGTAATTGATAAAAGTCACCACAAGCAATCACTGATATTCCTGCGAATGGAAGATCTCGAGTACAACCGAATATCTCACGCAATCTCTGATGAATGTGCAATAGGAGTTTATTTGACACCATTGATATTTCATCAATAATTATTAGTTTAAGTTCACTATACTTCTGTCTAAAGGTACTTCTTCTTTTGTCACTTAATTTGGAAACGCATTTACCACTTGTTCTATCTGGCAATATTCCTAAAGCTGAATGGACAGTTGAACCATCCATATCAACAGCGGCTACTCCCGTTGGCGCTAACATATCAACAGCGGCTACTCCCGTTGGCGCTAACATATCAACAGCGGCTACTCCCGTTGGCGCTAACATATCAACAGCGGCTACTCCCGTTGGCGCTAACATATCAACAGCGGCTACTCCCGTTGGCGCTAACATTAACATTCTCTCTTGGCTAAAATCACTTGAACCGTAGGATAGAGCTTTCTGTAAATACATTTTGATTGTTGTTAATAAATGTGAATTCCACAACCAGCACTCCCAGTGATAAATATTTGGAAAGGATCAGGTTTAGTTGCTTCCTTGGTTCGCATAGATTTCATTGTTTGTCTTGCCCATTTGTTAATGAAGTCAAAAATTTTTCGCTGTTTTCTATTTAAAGAACGGATTCTTTCATTCAATTCATCATCCGAAACGGTTAATGGTACATGAGCTGGTGCTCCACAATAGTTATCATTAGCATTATCATCAAACTCATCATCATCGTTTGGAAGTTGGTCTAGTTCATCTCTTACAGAATCATTTTCTTGTTCTCCAGCTGCATCTAAGCCGTTTGCATTATTTTCATTAAAATGAACAAACGCATTATTGACTATATCACCGTAAGGTTCAAAAATTTGTTTCTAAGCGTTGATAACGTCTAAAACTGCTGGATCGAACATTTTTTCTGAATATGTTCCCGAAAGTGTAGCATTTAATTCAGTTTCATTTCTGAAAGGATAAAACATGAACAACATATGATGAGCATAGGCTTCTGTTTTCGTTATTTATGTTAGGTACATAGTATCTTAACACACATTTGGTTTTCCTCAATTTTACTCGTTCCTTTGATGACACGAGTGGAACAGATGCTGGTAATTGTGTGTTTTCTTCATCTAACAACAAATCTTCAAGAACGTCTGGTTGACAATCGTTTTCGTCTTCATAGGTTGTTTTTGTATCCAAGACATAATTGGAAAGAAACTCAGCAAAACAGAGATTCTCCATAACTACGTATTTTCCGTTTTTAAAAGACGAGTCTGGTCTATCCATGTAACGGTCTAACATATTTTTTTTTGAAAATATTAGTTTCGTCATCAGGCATATTGGCTATTTCTTCTTCGGTTCGACAGACGCGACATCGATTTTCAGGAAGATTACTATTTGCAAAGGTAACTGCTGGACATGTTTTACGTAACCAAATTTCTGGCAAAACAATCGAAATTGCTTCCTGAATAGACATTTCTCTGTGTGTTCGGTAAGCTTTGGATACTAATTTCATTTTTTCATAAGCAGATTGACCATTTTCATGTGCTTCTTTAGCTGCATGTTTCATTGTTTCGGTGGATTCATCCTCTGATTTTGAGAGATATGCACACATGTAAGCTACAGCTTTGTAATAATCTAAAACAGGTTGGATATCTATGTTTGCTTCCCATACAAGTAAACCATCTTCAAAATAATTATTTGTAAAGCAGGAACCAGGAGATCGTTTGAAATGGATCTGATAACTATTATCAGGTGACATTTCTAGTGAGCGGTAATATTCTGATTTTTCAATGTCTAATACCTCTAATATTTCATCAATGGATTTAGGTGGGTCGTAGTTTTCTTTTGTAGGGTCGTACATGTTACGGGTGAGCAAGTAGTTCACAATCATCATCATTGACTTCATACGCTCTCGGGCACGTAAACAGTTTCAGAGGCAGTTAATCGAAATTGATCTAAAGGATTCTCATCTTCTTCTTGGTTAGCTTGTTTGAAATGACTTTCGCTTACAAAATGAACCTCATCTTCATGAAATGTATTGTTTATTTCTCCAACCCAACAGTGAGGGACATTATCTAAATTTATCCCGATGTTAGAATACAATGCATTATTTTGTTTTAAATCAGGCCTTACAGCTTCACAACATTTTCTTCTTCAAAGCAACTTGAACTATTCCATTGTTATTCAATCCTCGCGGTAAAATATTGCAAATTTCATCCTGCTTTATGGGAACATTACAAATGGATTCTTTCATTTTGGGAGATTGTCCTTTCGGCATAATAGTGATTTTTTTGAATAACAACCTTTTGAAATAATTGTCTTTTCAAGTTTGCGTATGTCAATAAAGTTATTCAAAAACTTCCAAATCGTTAACAACAGCTTGACAGGGAAGTTTCTTTTTCATTAGTGTTAAATGGTACGTTTGGCATATGTATTCTTTGCTATCGAAACTAAGCACACGGAAAGCAAAAATTCCTGCATCCACATCATATATATTTTCGGCAAAGATACGAACAGATTGTTTATACAAGGTTCTATGACAACATACACAAATGTAAAAAGGCCCTGCACTAATGATTTTTTTAAATGATTCTATCGATCCTGTTCGTTCACTAACGATTTTTTTAAATGATTCTATCGATCCTGTTCGTTGCTTATGTTTACTGACTCGATCTTTTTGCCATATTTCAAACTTCACTTTTTCAGATATGGTAGCTCTTTGTTTTTCTTATAAGCTCTATTCTTTTTAATTAGTTCCGATTTTTGCTCATCCGATAATCCGGTTCGTTGTTTTGTCTTACAAGCTTTGCTCTTTTCCCTCATTTCCGATTTCTGATGATCCGATAATCCAGTTCGTTGTTTTGTCTTACAAACTCTGTTTTTTCCCCTCATTTCCGATTTTTGCTCATCCGATAATCCAGTTCGTTGTTTTGTCTTACAAGCTTTGCTCTTTTCCCTCATTTCCGATTTCTGATGATCCGATAATCCAGTTCGTTGTTTTGTCTTGCAAACTCTGTTCTTTCCCCTCATTTCCGATTTTTGCTCATCCGATAATCCAGTTCGTTGTTTTGTCTTACAAGCTCTATTATTTTCCCGCAATTCCGATTTTTGCTTATCAGAAAGTGTAGCTCGTTGGTCATTCATATTAACGCGATTTCTTTCTGCAAGTTTTGATTTCTGTTCAAAAGAAATGTCAGCCCTGTAAGATCGCATAAAAGCCCGTAATTTCGCTAGATTTGCCTCATTCTTACTAGAATCTTTTAACTTATGTTTTCTTGAATGGCGTAACTTTTCATTTCTTAGCGCCTTTTGTGCTCCTATTAAACCAGCGCTACCTATCGATACATCAACACTTTGCATTTGGTAATAGGCACTATCAATTCGATTCGCGTTCAGATATAAATTTTTAATATAATCTTCTGCATGTTTAATGGAATCGAATTTCATTAACACGGACACACTATTGGGGTTTGGTAAACCAGTATTCGGATGACGAGCATGCGAATCGAAAATGTAGGTAACTTCATTTACTGAAAATAAGGATGTCGCGAAGCCATCCACGATTAAAATTGTGCCTCTGACATTTTGACAATGTAGACATTGGAGGAAATTATCGCTATTTCAATTTAAGATTTTCTTTATCACACTGTGCTTCGCGAGTATCATGTCGGTACCGTTAAAGCGTACTCGATCAGGTAAATTATCAAAAGAAAGATACCTCGAGAATCCTAACGTTTCGTACAGTTCATTTCCTAATGTCAATACGCGGTCTAAATCCCATTCTTACCAAAAACGCAAATTCTTTAGAGCTGAATAGCAAATGGACCACAACGCATTACAGGTATATTGTTTTCCAGAAGATTCATTGAAGCGGATGTCGCCTTGATTAAATGACCCGCACACAACTTTATCAGGAAAGACAGGGCCAGGATTCAGTTCAATGTCACCAGCGACAATCAAAATCATACTAACGCATAGAAGCCAAGCGTAAAACATGGGTACACTACTTAAAAAAAATAAGCCATCCTTTTGCTCCCATGATAATCAACTAAATCATCTTTTATAGGAGCCCGGGAGAGATTTGTAGTAGTATAGAAACTACCAATAGTGATTCGGTAAGCTTCAATGGAAATCGTACTAGAGTGAACAACTATGACAACTATGATATATTTCAATTGCTGTATATTATTAGATTTTAATTTTCAGTTTTTAATTTTCAATTTAGCAGCTACAAGTTTCGAGATACGAGATACAAGCTGTTCAACTCCGTGAACTTACGTTTCCACCAAAAATAGGTAGCCTTCGACAGAGGTGAAAGAGATTTTCTTCGCCAGACAGTTGTTGATGCCTAAAAATAAATGTGAAAGCTGTTAAATATTAGTCCAATTTTCTCACGCAGTGATCTTTTTTCATAACTTTAAAAAATGCCATACCATAATCAACCTTGTTAGAAACAAAAAAGAAGAAAACAATAATAAGAAATAAACAACAACAACAATAGAAGATGTAGAGAAATAGTTTTACACAGGCTACATTGATAAGACTACAATGGTATAGTATTCTCAGTTTTCACTAGCACTCAAATTCTGGTTTTGTTGTCCCCAAGTAGGGACTATGATGATTTTACCCATTACGACAGTGCTTGTCAGGAGATACCTATCAGAAGGGCGACTGTTTCAATTATTTAACAATAAGGAGTTTTGTAAAACTTTGTCTTGTGAAAATCTTTCCATTGCTGATTCGTGACATTATAGCCCAAAAAAAACTTAATGCTTCTATGTAACAAAAATACCTTAATAAATTCTTTCAGGGAGAAATTTTTGCTGAATTTAATTATTTTTGCATTTTTGCCCTCGTACCCAAAAATGAAATCCATAAAATATGGAGAAAAATTTTGAACTGCAAAAATTGTTAATCCGGAAGAACAAATTCTGGTATTTTTTTTACAATTTCAATTTGCATTTTCTTTGGTATTTTGATCGATATTCCACACATTTATGGTCTCACGCAGAAGACTTGGTAATGTTGTCCATCTATACTATTTACATTGAGGTGGTGATTAGCAAGAAAGTTCCGTAATAAATTAAAAAAAAGAGTGGGGCCATGTTTGCATTGCACAACAGTTTCTATTGTTTTCTGTTTCTTACATCAGTTGACTAGATTACTCCTTTACTTTTAAGGAACGAAGAATGTTTTATTCGTATACTGCCATACACGAAAAACTGTTGGGATCCAGACACTGTAAAAGTTATCACCTTTTTTTCGCTGTTCATACATAACTTCACATTTGTGTTGTTTAGCTAAATTAAAGCTTGTTTTACACGAAACATTGCGAGAACATTGTATTAAAAAAATTCGAAAAGATTTTATATTACATACTTTGAAAGTTTTTTGTCAATGGCCCATTATTAGGCTACCATAAAAAATATATTGTGTCCTCCGACTGACTTGTTTTGAAGTTGAAAAGTTTAGTTGGTGAGTAGGTAGTGTACAAAAATAATTAACACGGTCTACCGCAACATGATCACGTGTTGTCTGTTAGCTATGTGAATGAGATTGCCAACAATTATAGCTTAGCTTTTATTCCACATAGGGTTCCACAGAGGAGAAGGAAGATTATGTTTCTCATGTGTGAAGGACATTATTATACACCTCATGGACCACACCAAAGATTGCACAAACTGACGGAAGAAAACTGACAGTTTATTTTTTATGCCTGACCGACCGACCGATTTGTTTAAATGGACAAAAGGACACACTAACACAACATATTCTTGAGGTTGACCATACCAAAAAAATAATAATATATATATATAATTCCTCACAACATTCCAGGTGGATAGGATGGCACTTTTTAGAAGTTATAAATAGGATTCAGAAGAGACCTTGGCTAGGAAACCTGACTCTAACCCTTTCTCTGATATGATTAGATATCACTCGTTACCACCACACAGTTCGCTACAGTAAGTGACTGGGGTGGGGGAATGAGAGAGATCGACAGATTGTACAACACAAACTCTTGGCGTATGTGTTGTACAATACAAAAAACAATAAAATCAACTACATGCCTCGCGAAATTTCGTTCCAATCCAAAAGTTTGCCCTTGGTGAACAGGACACGTTGTGGTTACCAAATTTACCAAAAATAATAACAATTTCTTGTATATACGCCAAGTAAGTAAGATAGTATATCTCAACTTCTTATATGCACGAACTTGAAACGAGAAAGAGGTATGTAAATAGATTAGTTTGAATTTACTTTTTGAATTATAAGGAGCACAGTACAGTGACAGTGGTGATGAGACCACGAGCCTGAAGTTATTTCCCAGAATTCACTGCATTTGAAATTAGGGTGTAAAGAAGAAGGCGTAAGAAAGAATAATATAATTATTCTTTATTTTACTTTTGACTTTCACTATACACAAGATTATAACTTATTTGTTAACCTTACAGTTGATCTTTTAATTATTATTAGTGATGTGGTTTAAACTTGTTGATTGGAATGGAAAATGTTAAGTTAATATTGAAGGGCGTTATAAATGGGCGAAATTAACTGCGACATTACACACTGACTAACTGACTGACAGACACGGGGAAATGAAAGATCAACCTCACGGCGCTGACCAATTATACTGTATACACCAGTCATTCTGTAACACTGTTTTAGAAAATTTACTCAAAGTCAGCGAACACAACAAAAATTTCATCAAAGGCACCAAAACGTTTTAAAGCCATATAGCCATAGGAGAAAAACACGCGCCTTCTTCGAAAAAATAATAATTTCATAAACGAAAAATTCATCCGATATACTGCTTCTTTAACCAGATCTTTGAATTACAAGTAAACGAAACGTGTAAATAACAAACGGAAAAGGGGTATTAAGAAGGTTTGAAAGAGTTAAGTTGAGAACTGATGACATTTCTTACTAACTGTTGTTAATAGGATTCGAAGCACGAGGAAATACTAACAGCGAAATCATGGCCAAATGTTCTAGTGATTTTTTCAGTTAGAAATAACTGAAAATGCTCCTTTTCATATATATTTCATATGAATGTTTTGATTTTGATGTAAAGCCATTTAAAATTCCTAGGCTGGATTCGTTCATTATAATTTATATAGTTTCGTGAAGGGAGTTTCGCAGACTCTAAAGCGTAGGCTAAAAACTGCCATTTCGGCCGGAGTAGTAATAGTAGTAGTAGTCTAAGGGTGTTTTAATACGGTATTCGCTGCTACCGTAATAATAATCATTTATTTCGGCATATCCATTTACACGGTTCTTCATCCTATAATATATCATTTTTATAATTTTTAAAAATTGCTTCAGATGGTTTGATTAATTGCAGTCCTACGTATTCGGTATTGTTTCAAAGTGCTGTTTGGACGTCTGCGACTCTTGCATATCTATTTAAAACAAAGCTTGATGACGCATTAAGGATTTTCTGAAGGCGAGATTTATGGTAATGTGGAACATTATACAATAGCGTGTTTCCGTAGTCCAGTTTCGAAATGATTAACGATTGAATTAGCTGTTTACGAGTTTGTAGCGGTGCATAACGTTTGATCCTGCGTAATACATTTATTGTTCCAAAACATAGCTTTAAGAGTTTATCAATATGAGCATTCCAATCTAAGTGATCATCGAATGTTATACCAAGTAACTTGCAAGTATGTACAGTGGTGATTTGTTTGTTTTCACATGATATAACAAGATTTGATGGTTGGTGTTTGCTTCGTTTCGATGTGAATAGCATGCACGTGGTCTTTGAGGTGTTAAAAACTAAATTTGAAATTTTTGACCATTTTGATATTTCATTAAGATCGTCTTCGATTTCGTTTTTTTGCTTTATGGATGGTCTCAGGCTTGCAGTGCCGGTATAAAGCCGAATCGTCAGCGTATTGAAGGCATTTTAAATTTTGGAGGATGTTATTCATATCTGCCACATAGAAGTTAAAAAGCACTGGTCCTAAAATAGAACCTTTCGAACTCCAAATTCTATGTTCTTTAAACGAGATTGCTTGTCATCAATTTGTACATAATGGTATTGGTTGGTTAGATAGTCGGCGGTCCAGTAAAGAATGATTTGGAAAAGTTCAGAGAGTGGATTTTTGTTATTAAAGTTTCAAAGTCAAGAGTATTGAAAGCTTTTGAATAGTCGCTGAATATGGCCATGGTTAATTCTCCATGTTTCGACGCTCGCAGAAAGTCATCTCGAAATTTTATCAATAAACTGATTGTAGAGTGGTTTTTCCGAAAACCAGATTGCGTTTCATTGTAAACAATTTGATCTTCAATAAATTCTTGGAGTTGGCTGAGTACTAGGTGCTCATAGATTTTTGACAGATATGGTAATACTGAAACTAGTCTATAGTCATTGGGATTTGACGATGATAATACCTTTGGAATGATAATACCTTTGGAGTGTCGAGTCTTCTTTAAAGCATCTATCACGTTTTGTAGAGAGATTTGGCGTAGTTTGAATGAACTGCAGCTGCTTTTTGGTAAATTAAAAATGGTGAATTTAATTTCATTTCGAGATTTGGGTTTTGTCAATGCGATACGAGTTGTTGTTGTGTTAAAGTGATTGTTAGGTTTATCGGGACTTTCTTTAATGGTTTTGAAATTGGGGTTTAAGATTCTGTGGAGAGTTTTCCATATTTCCTTCGGTCGTTTTGAAGATAATGCTTTTTGATAGAATGAGGTTTTGGCTCTTCTTATTGCTGATTTGATTTCGTTTCTTACAGATCGATAGCTTTTCCATTTTTGGTCTGTTTTTAACATATGTGCTTCGTATCTTAGTTTATTTGTTTGCTGCTGAAGATGCATGATCTCAAGATCTTTCATCCATGGTGCGGGAGGTCTAGGGAGTTTTACACGTTTTAGTGGTGCATGAATGTCAACACATTGTTTGATTAGGTCGTTTGAAATACCAAGCTGTTCATTAGGGTCTTCTAGCGCATATACGATAGAGAATGGAAGTTGTGAGAAATCTTCACTGTATTTTTCCATGTCAAAAGTTTTGTAGTTTTGGATATATTTGTAGCGTGATTCGAAACGTTCTAAACGGATGTTAATAATCATATATGGTGCATCATGATCGCAAATGGTTGGACATGGCAGGACGTCACAAAGAAATACTTTCTCTGGAATATTGGTAATTAAATGATCGATCAGTGTCGATGCTTTCCTTGTTAGTTTCGAGACAACGTTTTGGAAATCAAACTGGTCCAACATGTCCATGTATTTCCTCGAAATCACATTCATTTCCATTAAATTGATGTTAGAAGTAAAACAACACTAGATAAGGTTCTAATACTAGAAAAATAAGACTATTTCCTGCGACACCGACAAACCAGAGAATCACAATCCAGTTTTGCTTTGATCACGGTTGAATTTGGGTCATTTCTTCTTTCGACAAACAAAGTAGCAGTAGGTTTATATCAAGATATGTATTTCTCTCGTCAAATTAATAAAAAGAAATAATTCCACTGTAATAGCTTCGTAAAAATTAATGTGAGTATTTTCCGTGTGTATATCTTATAATCTTAAATAAGTGCGTTTTATCAGATCTAATAGTTTGAGGTCTTAAAAGTCTAAAAAATGTCTGAGATTCATTAAGAAACGATCTGGTTTATATCATTAATTGTAGAAGAAGATATGACTACTTCTCAGTTTCCTTATGTAATGAAATAACACCTAGAAAATTACAAATTGAAACTTTAGAACTTTGAGTTGTCATTGGGCATTATATTTTTTTGTTATGTTTGAAATTTACCATGTTTACAATATTTTTTTAAAAAGTTAGATTGTCATCTACATTTCAAGCATACATTGCTTCAATGAATTTGATTTGAGATCTCAGGAGGTCGTGGTATTGATCCAAATACAACAAATACTCTTCTTGGTATGATCTTCTCATGAACTGTGGATACTTGGAATCAGAACTTTCAATATCACCACATGTTTTACAACACTGCGGTGTTCGTATATTAACGCCACGATCATACGTGCACACATCGTCAAATTTCATATCAGATGCTATTGGACAATCATCCTGTTCTGAAACAGAATTGTGCTTGCGAGAATAATGAATCTTTAAGAATTCTATGTGGTCGAATGAACTATGACAGTATCCACAAGAAAAAGAAGCAGCATTGATCCCCCTCTTTGAATGGGAATGTCGTACATGAGCTTTCAAAGAACTGATTTTTTCAAATCCAAAATTACAAAAATCGCAAACAAACGGTTTTACATCACTTTGTGTGAGATCGCGCTGCACTTTTCGTTGTGGTGATGGTGTGATAACTTCAACGTATCTTATGCCACTTTCATCAACCCCTTCTTGCAAGCTTTGATCACTGCAGATAGATTCGACATCCACTCCACTATCACTTCCAGTATCTTGCACACTATCATCATAAAATTCTGTCTTTTTACTTGAAGTAGATGTTAAATTTTTGTTGCAATCTACAGGTTGAAAAGATGGTGATGAGGTGATGTTGATAAAATAAATATTCATCAATACTCAGTCAAGTAAAGGAATACTTACAAGGGCTTTTTTTCAAATGATATTGCAAATGACCTCTCTGACCAAATTTTTTTGAACAAGTATCGCATTTGTAAGGTTTTTCACCAGTATGCTTGCGCATGTGCACTTTCAAATTGCTCCGTAAGGTAAAAGTCTTCTTGCAAACTGTACACCGATGCTCCTTTATACCTATGATTCAAAAAAAACTCTAAAAGATTGTCGCAAGAATTTCGAAATTGCCCTTATTGTATTTATTGACTAATTATGGTTATAAAAACCAAGCAACGAAAAGACATTAATGTTTAGCTCAAGCTTACTTCTTGCTCGTGGAAATTTTAAATTGAATATTAAAACTAAAGTACAAACATCTTGAACTGCTTAGAGTAATCTACATTAGTAAAAAGTTCTCACCACGGTGAATATAGTTGCAATGAGTCTTCATTTCAAATCTACTGCCAAACGTTTTTGGACATTCTGGACAACTGAATGGTTTCTTCCCCGTGTGTGTTGTCATATGTCTACCAAGATGCCATGCTTGTAAGAATCCTACATACGAAGAAATAACATTCGGACAAATTATTGAAATGGTTACTTTCACTGAATTATTCATTGCATACAGAAAATCTAACATCGTCACATAGCAGTTCTTGGTGTTTAAACAGCAAAATTAGCAATTATACTTTTGAACGTGAATGAAACTCATGTAAAGGAGCCACTTTCGAAAGTTTAACACATTTATAGGAAAATTAAGAATTTAATTACCTTTTTTACAAATGCAGCATTGAAAGGGTCTTTCAGAACTGTGACAAAGCATATGTCGCTTTAAGTGACTTGGTGCATGGAATCGTCTATCACAATGCAGACACGGAAATTTTAATGGCCTTCCTCCATACGGTTTACCTGTTAAACAAGAAATGTTAAATGATCAAAACAATTATGATCAACGGTCAGAAATCAAGGATCATTGAATGAGGAATAATATAATAATAGATTTCTAGAAATGCGGGATTTTATGGGTCCATTTGTTTGGTACTTGCTAGCATGCTTCGTTTGCCAGCACTGCCAGCACTGCTCTCAGTTACCAAAAAAATGGAAAATATATACTCTGACTCTGACTCCGACTCCAAAAAAAAAAAAAAGGAATAGGGCGTGCATATTTTTGAAAAAAGTACATTTCGTGTTTCAATTTTTTTTCAATACTTCACGTATTATTATAGAAAAAAAGACATAAACCTTTTTGTTTGTATTCCAACTTTTCCATATTCATATCGTCTGGAAGATTTTCTTCTTTTGAGCTTTCCATAGCGGAAATTGTCTGGTTAATTTCTAATTTGGCGACCTTGTCGGTCTTTGTCAACTCTGTTTGCACAGTGGTCAAGGTAGTGGGAGCGGACATTTTCATTTGTTCAATCATTTCTGGAGATGATCTCCAACGTCTGAAAAATAAGACATTAAAACTTTACCGAGATGAATCACAATGAATCAACAATGCTGCTACCAATCTACCGTACAAACAAGTACCTTATTACACGAAATTAAAACATGGTTGTATTTAGCGCGACCCAAATTTACGCGGTCATTAGTTAGCACGAATTGTCGAGCTAAACTTTTGAGTGTGTGGTTATTAACGCGAATCGGTTGTACTCGCGTTAATTACCACACATTTGCACGTTCAAAATGTGTAGACGGGTGGACAAAAAATTAAAAATTGATAATTCTCATCAGATGTTTTATATTTCCGATCACAAATAATTTCCTAAGAAAACGGGTTTAAATTGATGGCATTAGCATCTTTGGAGCGAGTTTCAAGAATGGCATCTGTTATTCCCTCGGCTTTCCACCTGGCCTTAATATTCCAAGACAACTTTCCCGATACATTTGGCATGCCTTGCAAGAAGGAGCAAACTTTGAAGCTACGGTGTCCGATACAAAAGCTAAGCCGTCACCTTTAATACAGGGTGGACTTGAAATCGCAATTAAAGTCAAAGTTGTATGGCAAAAAGAAGAGAATCTGACGATATTGAAAACAAAAGTAGAAGAAGCGAACTACCCAATAACTGAACAATATACCGATGACTCGAAACAAATTTTATATGAAATTGGAGTGAACGAAAATAAAGATGACGAGAATGACGCGGAGGAGGGTGAGGAAAGTGATGTTAACAATGATGAGGTTGAAGAACTTTATGAGCTAGAAAAATAACACATAAAAATAACCGCAATTGTTTTTCTGTAATTACAATTACAACTGGCTAATTCCTAGGAAATCCCGTAAAAACCATTTTTTACAGTAAAAAGGTTTTTAAAAAATGTTTTAGAAATGTATTAAAAAGCACCGATTTTAATAACAAACCACAGAAACTAACGGAGGCTAAATTAATGGGATACAAAAATTAGAGGGTGTTTTTATTAACGCGAAAAAAGTCCATTCGCGTTAATAACCACACAGGGTTAATTTCGTGTAATAAGGGAAATAAGAACTAGCCGTTCTCCCAGATGAAACTATTTCGACATGACTATAGCGCGAGTTACGAGTCTCAATTTATAATTGTACCGAGTATATAGTATATCTTTATTTTGCATATTTTTCTACTTTTTATTTTTCCCTGACGTATGCGAATTTCTCATCCTTGTTCAATCTCATGTTTGTTCCAATTTCTGCACCAGTATGAGTTTTAGACACCTTCTTTTCCGGACAACATGTTCTCGTTACAATGTCCATTAATTCAATTTTTAGCCTACTTAATTTAGCTTGCCAATTAGTCTGATTCTTTCTGACATGTTCGACTCTAGATTGGTAATTTATACTGAAATATTCATTATTTATATATTTGTGTTATTGAAATTACTATTCTTCTATCTTTATCTAGCTTCGTCTTACCAGTCCAATTTTCATCCTAACAGCTCTCTTTGGCTCTCCTATCAAGTTTTTAGTCCACCTTGTTTGAAGTTTTTGCTTGTTTTCTAGTTTATTTTTATATTCAACGCTTATGCATACTAAAACCAAAAAAGAACCATATGGTGCAAAACTGTAGCAGAATTTCAAAATCAAGTCGTAAAACGAACAAAATAGAAACAAACTCATTCATCCGAGTTTTAAACTTTGTTAAGTGTGAACAAGGTTTAATAAAGAAACAGCATTGCTTAAAACAAAAGAAATATACCTTTGTTAGCTGTAACCATGGATACTTATCTTATTTTAAAATATATTTAAAAAAAAATATGTATAAGAGCCAAATTAAAAAAGAAAAACCAAAATAAAACCCGTCTTCATCGAAAAAAATAAATAAAAACGAAAAATCCATCCGAAATACTGGGTTTTAAACTTTTACAAACAAAGAAAACACAAACATTCAAATTAGAAACAAGAATAGTTATAAGAACGTCGTTTAATAGAGTTAAAGTAAGAACCGCTTCTCATCATGAATTGCAGGTGAACCGAACTAATTCCTCGGCAACAAAATAATACTTAATTTCAAATGATATACTTCGCATTGGAAGTATCTGAAATCCTCCTTTTTGTATTTCATGGGAATAACATCCATTTTTTCGTGAATAACTGGTAAAATACCAAAAAAAGACTTATTCAATATTTTAATAAGCTTTTGAAAATTCATAGCCTGCGTTTGTTCACACAATTTATATAGTTTGGTAAAGGGAATTTTGCAGTCAAAATGCCATTTCGGCCGGAGGAGGAGGAGGAGAAGTCCAAGGGTGTTTTAGTACAGTATTCGCTTTCGCTGCTGCAGTCATTATATACAATCCCATTACTTTTGCCTACCCATAATAAAGACAATTTGTTTTAGACATTCACTTTCATGCAAGAAGAACCTATGTACTAATTTATATGAGGCATGAAATATTGGTGAAAAAAAAAGAAAAAAGATGAGAAAAAAATTAAATTTCAGAAAGCTATTAGAAAGTACTATACCATCTACGACGAACCGTTACATAGATAACATTGATCAAAGATTTTAATGACGTCATAGCGCAGCGTCCCTAAAATTGTGCGCAAATTGTTTTGTCACCCCATCGTCAATATCGTGCTATCGATTTGGGTCGCAATGCATTGATTTCACATTGACGTCTCACCAGAAAAAAAAATATGTGTGGTCTTACGTTGCTGACTCCCCAATCTCTCTCACTACTCGTGTCTACCATTTTGCGTGACAAACAAACAAACAAACAAACAAACAGGCAGACAGACAGACAGAATTACTAGAATTACTGAATTACTACTTCGATTATCTTCTATGATCCACAAAGCTCGTTAGTTTCTGATCACCGACCTTAAAAGTTTGGATATTTGGGGAATAAGGCTTTGTGGGAGGTGTACACTATACCGAAACGATATTTTTATGAATAATCTAAGTAATTCCGTTATTTATTTAAGTTATATTTATGTAATTCGAAACAAGTATCTTAAGAACTATTGAATTAATTGAGCTGGTACTTTGAAGAGTTGCCTCTATGCCCTGAACCAAAATCATGGCTAAACTCGATTATCCAGTCACAGTATGAGTCATTTGCCTCTTGCATAGGTGTATTCAAGATCAGTAAAAAAAAGTGGAGAAGTCCAACGTTATGATATTTCTTTTCAGTCTTAAGTGTCGATTAGGTTACTTGCACGTTTTCCTTTTCAACTTTAAATGACTAAACTTTCCTCCACAAATTTTGACTGAGCTCTAGCTACGCCTCTGTCTTGTACAGCGTTTGGATTGCTTGTGATGTTTAATGTGGCAAATAAATGGTAATTGAACTGAATCATCAAATTTGCCCAAAATTGACGAATTTCAATAAATGCTACTGGCACTCGTCAGAATGCTCTTAAAACTCAAGTTTTGTTTTTTCTGTTTTTTCTGTGTTTTCGGACAACGCATCTATTCACAACTGGTTCCAAGCAGAGCTACTTTAGCGGCGAATCTAGGGTATGTCAAAAGTTGTGGAGGAGCACATAAAGCTAATTTCTGTTTTCAGTTTGTATCACCAATGGGATTACTTGCACGTTTTTCTTTTATAGTTTAATAGCTAACATTCCCCTCACAAATTTCGACATACCCTCTAGATCCGCCGCTGAAGTAGCTCTGGAGGAACCTTATGCTGAAAGCAGTTTCAACATTTCAATATTCCAGAATTATATCAACTCCTTTAAAGTCTTCGATTCTTAAGTAATTTTCTGATTTATCCGTAAACAACACTCTGCATTCGTCCAGCAAAATGTTGCTTATTTGGAATTAGTTTCTTACAATTTTGACAGGTCCAGTACTAAGTAACCTATACCACCATATTCTCGGGGTAATACCAGGAAATAATGTTTTCTGAGGATGTTCACAAATTTTACCCAACCAATAACTCAAATTGCTACTTTTCTCTTTAAATACTTTTTACATGAAACTATTTTGACTGCTTAACACTCTCCGAATAAGTAGGTTGGTTAAAGTTCTTCGGATTATAATCAAGCTTTTAAAGGAATTTTCTAATAAGAACGAGACTGGATCCAAACTTGTTAGTTCTTGTATCAAGAAAAGCTTTTTCTTCAAATGGTTGAACAAATATAAGAAACTTTGTCAAAAAATGAAAATAAAATACAGACGTTTTAAGTTCAAAATCAAATATTTCTTACTATTTTTCTCTCGTTTGTCGTTGTCGTTTTCTGATAAGTTTAGTTTTATTGAGCTGTTAAGAACGAAGATTTCATGGTTCATTAATTTTAAGATATTTTTGTTTCCATAGAAATAAAAAACTAATTCTTAATAGAGACGAATGTTTATAAAAAATTAAAATATTATGACATGCTCTTACCTGCTTACTGACAAACCATGTTGCGTAAACAAAACTGAATCTATATAATAATCTACTGAAATAAAATTTACTGAAATATGTCAGAACCTCTCGATATGGAATCTGTAATCCGCTAGAAACAATACAGTGATGAAATGCTTTAGAGTAAGCCCCCACTGTATGTGAATTATTTTAAACTGAATTAAGATCACAAACTGATGAAATTAGAAATTGTGGTGATTTTTCAATTGGTGGTTTTAATTGAGTTTAGAAATCAATTAGTTACTCAGGGATCAAAATATATCTTTTGCAAACCTCTTTTGCCATTCATTTCCCAACAGTTTTGTTTTCATTAATGATAGTTACTCCAACTTGTGTCTGCACGACTTTGACCGGCTCCATCAAACCTGTATGCCTGTATGCTTTTTTGCTCAGAAAATTAGAAACTTTTTGCCCCAATATTTAATAACTGCCGTAATTTGTAATCACACTTTACATAAATAGAAAAAAATAAATAGAAAATCTGTTGCAAACCACATGCATTACCATATGCTCATTGTAGAATCAGGTCTAAGACAGAGCTGTTTGGGGCGTTTTTTACCTTTCAGGAAGGTGAAGTGTTCCTTAAAATTCTTGCAACAATACTTCCAACCACAGTGTTTTTACGCACATTTGTTTAAAGTTGTATAAATAAAGAAAGGTTAGAAACTTAAGGAATTCTTATTCCAATATGATACTGAAATACCATATCGAATCTCCATTCTTAAGGTTACTGCTATCCCCAACTTTTTAATAAAATTGCCTCACTTTGTAATAACGGATATTTTTCACTTTATTTCACTTTATTAGACCTTTATCCCATTTTCCAAATGTTTGACTTTCTGCGATAGCATGGAATGCTTTAAAAAAGGGATGGCACGTAACAGTTCTTCGTTGATAAGTCAATTAAGCTTTTGCAGCAACATCTGCTTTTAGACTGAATCCCACCAAAATTTTAACTTAAATGAAAACATCAATGAAACTAGAAATGGCGCTAATTCTGTCTTCAACGTTAATCTTAGTCATGTCCATTTACGACGTCACAATTTGGGTAAATTTGGTACTGGTTGTCTATATCTCCTCAAACATTTGTTATGCCATCAAAATTGGTAGGTCACATTAGTCACTTATGTGTCCATAGTTACATCAGTAATTCGATGATTCCTTTTTTGTAAGACAACCTAACGTGACATTCTTTTCAAGAAAAAAACACATCCTGTTTGTTCGTGATATCACGAGATGATCCTATAAATGAAATTTTGAAAGTCGATGACAAAAGCACCAATGTTCGAAATCTGATTCTGATGAAGCATATGATCTTCATGTTATTTTTAATTAGTCTACCGTTGGTTTGGGCATTCTCTTCAATATATTTTACTATTCAAGCTTTACTTAACAATGTACGAAAACGAGGTCCGTATGAACAACACTGAACCAGGATACGACATATAAATATGAATTCGGGAAAGGTGTGACTTTTAATTCGCATAAATTATTCCTGCAAATGTTTTTCAAACCTTAAAAAATACTCCCCGTATTTATTAATAAAGTTTTTTAACTATTCTTCTATGTAAAAGGGGACTAAAGAAGTGAGTTCTTCAAAAGTGTTAACAAAGGAGCAAAAAAGCACGTGGTCTTAATGTGGATGTTTGGTGAAGGTGTATCTACTACATTATAGTCATATGTATTTTAAAAAGTAATCATTACATAATTTGTTTTGTATTTTGCTGAGGTCATCAAAATTTTAAAATATTTTAGAAAGAACAAGATGGCGGCAACACAGGAGGAATATGATTATGAGGAAGTAGAAATAGTATCGAATTTAAACACTATGCAACGGTTTCTTAATCAAAGACAATTTGAAAGAAATGACACATTATTAATATTAATGCCATTTGTGAAGAATAGCTTAGAACAGCATCAAATAGTTTTGTACCAAAATATTATAAACCTTTTGCTCTTCTGTCCTGAAATCTCATCCAAAATCATTTTTTCTTAAAAATGTTTCTATTTCTTTGTTTTCTGCGTTGCAAAAAAATAAAAATGAAAGCCTGAATTAAAAGCAACCTCTTGTTAACAGCATATATGGATAACCAAATGGACCATTAGTAAACCTTTCTCCTAACATAACAGTCGGTGGCTACAGAATTTTGGCCAAATTACCTTATCGGGAAAAAAAAGTCGGGGAAAAGTGACTAAAATTTTGGGGTGGCGACTAAATTTTTCCCCGACCAAAATTTTCCCCGTCTTCCTTTTACCCGACCTGTATTTTTCCCCGATTTTTTTTCCCTGACCAATATTTCTCCCCGACTTTTTTCCACGACTATTAATTTTCCCTGATGCTAAGCAGATTCACGACGAGTGAATGACAAAAGAGACTGTAAAAAAGTTTTCAGTTCTTTCAATCTTGTGCACTTCTCAGTGCAGTAAAAGGGTTTTCTATACGATAGAACACTTCGTTGGCTTTGTCAACTGCCTCCGTTATACGGGCTGCTTGAAAACCATTGATAATCAAGTCTTTGCGTCCTTTCAAATATTCCTACATTTGAAAGATCTATTTGACATGCAATGGTTTGATCTCGCATAAATTCAACGAAACGTTGACGTCTGCTAGAGCTACGCTTTATTAAGTTGATCTGCTACTTGCTCAGCGTACCATGTGTTATATTTTTCCTTGATGAAACATTTTGCTGGTTTGTTGACTGTTATATCAAGTGGTTGGAACTTGTTGGTAAGATTATGTGGAACGATAACAAGAAGACAGTTATTACTTTCACAGAGTTTTGCAATTTCTTCATTGTCTTGTCCTTTAAAAGTGTCCATGATGACAAGACTCATCTGCTCATCTGGGTAACCAGCTGCTCGACGAACACTTCGAAAATGAGGGAAGATGGATTTTTTCGAAGAAACTGATGAACTTTTCGGTGTTCGACCAATGATTTTCTGAAATGGTTACGTCAAAGTTGGTTTGAAAGTTATACTTGGGTAGACATCTTTTAGTTTATGGTTATTTTTAGGATCGATTTTTAAAGAAATATACTTGAACCGAGAGTTACAATTTTTCTCTTTGTTAAATCTAAAAACTCATCAGCTACAAAACTTTGTTGGGGAAAAGTGATGCTTCACTTATTTCATTTCATTTCATTTCATTAGCATGTGAATTATCGTTGGTCATGAATATAAGCTACTATTTTTGTTGCTTTTAATGATGACTTTCATAGAAGTAACTGAAAAGTCTGCATCGGTAATGATGATGTCAGCATAAGGTGGTACCTCCGGCGGTATTTATAATATCACATTGTCTTTAAAGCTAGATACATCTTTCCCTATACCCTAACTAATGCCTAGTCTGCAGAATAAAAGTTTACTCTCATGAATAAATGTATGATTATACTTAGTTCTAACCTTTCATGTTGAAAACGAGACATAATGAGTGAATGGTTAATTCTCCAACAAAATTTATTAAATGTTTAAATTTTTCAACACTTAAAGCAGATGAATTTTCGAATCCAATTTCTCAAATATGAAAGTTTAGCAACACACGGTTCCAGTAAACCTTTCCGTAAATTACGTTAGAGCTTGAAAATGAAACCTGCTCTATCGTGTCTAAATCAAAACGCCAACATAACATAACGTGATTGGTTAAACTCTAAAATTTTAAAGAAGTTGAGAAGACGTCACTTTCGACAAATTGAAAAGTTGAACAGTTCCACAAATTTATCAGCTTTCGTTTGATTTTTCATCAGAAATTATTTATCAGAAATCGAATAAAAATTGTCATCTTATAAAACCCTGTCTGAAGTTTGAAGACGTCAGACATTTTAAAAATCGGGTTGAATGCACCTTCACATTAAAGGCATACCGAACTATCCAGGGTTTATTTTAATTTATTGGGTCCCACGAAATTAAAATTTAACATACAAACCGAAAGTTCTAACCTGTTTTCACCATAAATATAGTATTTAAGTGTAATTTTGTTTTCTAAAACAGCACAATAATGTTTATACTATCCAATAGCTGTTATGGCATGGCATGGTCCCCTGCCCCTTAGTGTTAGTAATTTACTAATTTTTCTAGTTTTGTGATTAGGCATTGCTTTTTTTATATAAGGGAGGTAGTTGGAAGAGGGGGTAATTTTATTTATGTTCATAAGATATTTTATGCAATTTAGGATGGCCATACCTTATCGGGGAAAAAAAAGTCGGGGAAAAATTTAGTCGGGGAAAATTTTAGTCGGGGAATAAGTTAGTCATCTAAGGAACATTAAGTCATTTTTCCCCGACTAATTTGCAAAATTAGTCACTTTAGTCACTTAAACGAAAACATTCCTCGAAATTTTTGAGATTTACGTACACATAATACACATAATCAGCAAATTGGAAACGTAATGACGTAATGTTCCGAAAAGATTACCATCTCAATATTCAAACTTTAAAATTGTTAAAGTGGCAGGCATGATTAAAACATTGAATGATTGAAAGAAGAATATAGTGCTTTTTAATTTTATTAAACGAAAACCTTTGCCCTTTAAGGGTTTGATTTCCATAACGCAACAATCAAAACATTGAAAGAAATCATCAGATAAAATAAAACTAATTGCTGCATAGAATAAACCTAACCAATCTCTCTGAGCTTTAGAAATGAGATGAACAGGAGTTAAAACAGGGCATCGATCGAACCTGTGTGAAAGCGACTGCTAGTGGATACCGCTGATAAACCTTCATAACAAGAAAATCTGATAGGAAAATTGAAATTAATCAAGACAGGAAAGAAATTATAATTCATAATATACTAATATTCATAAAATTTGCTAGTGGAATTATCATAGTTGCTTTTCTTATCATTTCGTAAATTGTTTGCATTCTTGTCTTTCAGTAACTTTTTGCTATACTGCGCTATCAACGTGGGAATATTTTTCTCGTTAGTTTTCTTGTATGAAGTAGTCTGTTTATAATCTAATGACGGAGACTCTGGAGAATCAATACTTTGTGTTACTGCTTGTAAATAGTCATCACTAATCTCCTTTCGCTCTCTGCTTTTCGCCGTCAATGATTCTTTAATGTCATTGGAAATTTGTGGAGATGTTTCATTCGCACCAAGTTCTATTACACCAGACATTAATTCAAATATAATTATCATAATACTTAATGCTAAAACAACTCGAGCCTTCAACGGTAGTCGTGTTATTACTGTGAAAAAATTTTTTAAAACGTTTTCGTATCTACCCATAATTAGGAAATCTGAGATCTTCCTGGCAGCTTCAAGTGAAATCCAACACGAGTTTCAGTGCTTACTTTTTTTCAAAATTTCAACTAACGTTCTTCCAAATCACTAAAATAAATCAAATATTTAAAAGTGATTAATTATATATAACATTTTCATAATAATACTGAATATAGATGCTTGGTGGGAAGCTGATGTTTTCAATGATGTTTAGAAGAAATCTATTGAAAACGTCAATTTACTTAGTTTACACAAGTTTGAACTGAACTGACAAACACTTAAATGGGACTCACAATAATCAGAAATTCAAAGCACATAATAAAACAATGTGAAATGGTAAAATCCGTGATCCAAAGCAACATATAATTCCTTTAATGTAAAAGTCACTTCAAATACACAAATTTGTAATATATAATAACTTGACTCCCCTGGACATCTCCGTATAACAGCAGACAGATTTACAGTCAAATTCTCATAGGTAAAGTCTATATAAAGGGGACACATTTTTGTGCACTAATGATGTCTGCTTTATAGATATTCTGATATATTAAAAATGGATCAAGCCAACCTTTTCATGGAATCAAATTTCCAGAGACAGGAAGTTCACAATAAAACTTTAACTTAGAAACAAGAACAACATTTTCAAAAAATACCTCTTGAAAAAAGGTCAAGAGAATTCTTGTTTTTCCTAAATCCTCCTCATATTGAAAACAAAATGGGGCAACAACAGTTATCCAATGCTCCCTTATAAAGTTTTACCCACAAAAATGATGACACTGCTATGAAGCTTCTATTGAATTTTGTCATTTTTTATTTTCAAGGGGTTAATTCTCCTTGTACCAAAAATGCATTAATTTAAACATTTTTGTGTAGCAGATGTTTACTTAATGAAGACAAAAAATCAAATATTAGTGGCTAGTCCTGAACAGCCCCTAAAAATCCTAGTCCTAATAGGGTTACGGGAAGAAATTTTTGTGGAATTCATTTTTGAAGATGACCTCTGCTTCTTGACCTAAAATTTGGGGAATAAATTTTACTTCAAATATTGCTTCTAATATGAACTTTTTTTTATCTAACTTAACTTCTCGTCTTCATTATGAAGTCGTGCAGCTGAAAATTTATGTTGTTGAGACTGTGCAGTAATCCCTCCTATATCTCTCTTATATTGTCTAGTCCTGAAAGCATTAGCATTAGCAGCATTACTTACATCTTAGTTACAGAAAAACTTGGTGTGCAATAATGCTGTTGAGACTGTGAAACAACGATAGCTTACAGGAGCATCCCTCTAACACCCTCAGCTGTTCTGTATGGTCACTCCGGTCACTCCGGTCTCTCAGACGGTCATACCACCAATACTGGACACAACACACACAACACAACAAACTAGACACAATACACACAACAATGACACAATACTACAACTGAGCAATAAAGTTATCTACCAATAAGTGAAAAGTGATCTTGACTGAAGAGAATGGGTGTCAGTAAAGAAATGTATCTTTTAAGTGCCTTTTGAGGCTATAGTGGCACAAATGCAGAAAGTTTATTTGAGAATTTGATTGAATACTGTTGCATGAGAGGAATGTACTCCATAATGTGTGATTCTGAATGAGGGAACATGTATAATAGATTAAGATCATTAATTTTTGTGAGTCAAAAAAATTGGAATTCGCAAACATTTATATAATCTTGTGGACATTTATTTTCGCAACTTGTCGAAAATGGAAAATTTGAAAAAGAACGACTTGATAATACAATAGATACAGGGAACTTTATAGGGGAAAGAAGAAATGATTTCAGCAGAAAGAATGGTCAAAATATGTAGAAAAAAAAGTCGAAAGTGTAATTGAACTAGATTAAATCTATAATTGTAACATATGCAATAGAGAAAGGAAATATAACCTGAAACACAAATAATTTTTTCAAATTAAATACACACAAAAAAACTGGAAAATCTCTTGATTCTACTTGATTTTTAGGATGCAAATTTGGGCTGAAATTAAATCCTTGTGAAAAATCTGAAATTTGGCACCTGCAAAATATGATCCGCATGAAAAATAAATAAAGAGAGTCTTATTCTAGGCACCTTGCACCCAAGTGAAACCCTACACATAATCATACCTCACGTGTCATTTCTGTGACCAAAAATTTAACATCAAATTTTATGGAATAAAATTTTGCAGTTGAAATTTGTTTAGAATTTCGCAGAAATAAATTTTGTGGTTGGCCAAAAAGGGGGAAATTCTTATGAATTTTATTTTGCAACTTGTTGAAAAAAAAGTGAAATTGCAAAATTTAGTTCTCACAAAGGTTTCTGACAATAAATAAATAGGCAAAAGAAGATGCATCTGAAAAAAGAGAGAAATGAGAAAAAAAATTGTCATATACATATAGATATAAATATATAGATATTATATATATATATATATAATTACCAAGTAAGGGTAGAATAACCAACAAAGTTTGATTAATTACAATAGTTAAAATCTATTTATGTAAATTTTCGTAACGCTACATGTTACTTAATCAAGCATCTCTATAAAATGACATATTAAAAAGTGTTTTATAATATATATATAATTATAAACTGTAAAACTATGACTATAAGCCCTGGGCTTTAGGATTACTATTTGTGTCAATAACCATCATGCTCATGGTAGCCTAGAATATAACACAATGTTTTATGAAAAATGTTCAATGTCACCTGCATTGAAGTCACCTTTTGTATACATTTAGCTTATATGGATGTTCCGTCCCAATTGTAAATGACATCCTGATTTGGATCGTTTAGTCATCCCGTTTACAAACAGGGCAAAGCATTTTTAAGCAGGTCAATGAGATTTAACCGTTTTAAAACCGGATGACCTGTTTGTAAACTTGAGGAAACAACGTTCTTTAAAACCAAAGTAAAAGAGTAAACAAGTCAACCGCCAGACATCTAAGATTAACAAAACAAAACAAACTGCCAGACACCTTACAGCAGCGTTAAGGCCGCCATCAAAAATATATTGTGTTAGCGACCTCCGACTGACTTATTTGAATTGAAAAGTTAAGGGGGTGAGTCGGCAAAGTGTACAAAACAAAAATGTACACATAAATATTTAACCGAAGATCTGGCTCCTGCAACATAATCAAGTTTCGTCTGTCAAAAATTAGAGAGAAGCCATGTGAATGAGATTTCCGGAGTTTGCACACAATCATAGTCTAGCTTTCATTTCAAATAGGGTTCTGTGACTTGAAACAGCGTCAAAAATGCAATTGCTCATAGAATAGTGAATAAAATTCCAGGTTTTTTTCAGATTCAGTTTGACGATTATTAGGCACAACAATTGACAGAAAAAGTTGTTGAATCAGGTAAGTTCTTAAGAAGTTAAAGATGAAAAAAACGCCAAACATCATAGCCTCCGTAAAAACCGTGTGTATCGTTGATACAGCTTATCGATGAGTATAACTTTTTTAGAATGGAAAGTCCAACGAAGCAATTCCAGAATTTTATCAAAAAATATTTGAAATTGAAAGAAATATATGTAATTAAAAAGTTTTTTTTAACTCAATCTATTTTGTCTTTTCGACACATACATATGGATGCTAATTACGATGTAATGAAATCATTGATGTGTGTAACGTTCAACTGATGGAGTGTCGAAGGTGCTATAAGTCATTTAGGGTAATTATCATAATTTAAATTATCAGAATGCATCAATAATTTAGGAATGAGTCATGACAGACTTGTTTTACAAAGTACCATAATTACCGACTAATTCTAAACGAAAGTGCTATAATATTTTCTTTCCAGTATATCCCCCATTTGAGGTTATGGACACACCATACCTATGATAGAATTTCCAATATACATAACTTAAAAAAGAAAGTTTCAATTTCACCATTGGTATAAATACCCCATCATGGAACACACATGGAAAAAAAGTGCACTTATTACAGTTAAAATAAGAATAAACCGGTAGTGATAAACAGGGGAACCACCAGAATCAACCGAAATGAGTCAGAATTATCCAGAATGACCCAGAATCAACCACCTGCTCATTCTTTTGGGAAACACTTCCTCTTTGAAAGCTGAAGTTGTTGAAGCAACATATATACATATATATATATATATGAAAAAAAAACCCCAGAGCATAAGAAAGACTTATATATCAATACGGGAGGTCTCCATTTTTTACTGCCCCTTTCCTAATTGTAAGGGTGGCGGTGGTGTTAGATTAGTCAGTGGACAAGATTACACACTTAATTTGACACCATAAGTTCATGTTATGATTCTAGCAGCTGCACAAAAACTATTTCCAATATTGTCAATAAATCGATGCGAAAATGTAGGAAATTAGCAGATTGGCTAAAAATTTGTGAGCATGGGAGATATTTATATATTATATTGGATATTGCAAAGGATATTTTGAGTTTAGAAATAGGGAGGTGGTTGAAGTGCCCGACAACCATACACCATGGGGATACTGGATATAAAAATTGAATGACATTTATCTTCTCCTATTAATGATCACATACATAGGTTAGAGATGCTAAGCTTTAAAGTAGACTGGAAACAAGTTAAGTCATGTTTTCTTGGGTTGATTCTGGGTCATTCTGGATGATTCTGGTTGATTCTGGCTCATTTTTGGTGATTCTGGGTGGTTCCCCTGTTTATCACTGCCATGAATAAACCCAATAATAAACCCTCAGTGAAAACATTAAAATTTTAATTTCATAATCGTAATAAGTTCAATAAATTTTATAAACCCTTGGTTTGAAATATCAGAATTTTTTGATATTAAAACCTGCATCATGAATAACTTTGTTTCATTAATTGTTTTGTTATAAATTTGTCAAGGGATTTTATGCTTTGTAAATGACGTAACAGAGTGTTACGCAACGAGTAGTGTTATATTCACCGTTTTCTTTGCTTTTAAAAACATCCCGTATATATATCTATGTTTTCTTCGTTTTCTATCTTTAGCAAGCACAAGTGTTTTCTTCTCTTTTTAATCTCATAATAAATAAGAAGCAATAGCTATGTGAGTGTTTTTTTCTTTCAGAATTATTAAAACAAAGATCTGATGGGTGTTAGTGGAAGAGCAAAGAAAATCAAACCATCGTCCGTCCATCATATTGGGTTGCATTTTGATTTGTCTAATAAAGCGGTAGGCTAGAAAGATGATAGATAGATAGCTAGCGCGCTAGATTATGATGAAAAACGGACATTATGTGGCAAGCAGTTTTACCACAACACATAAGTGTAGGTATGAATAGCCATTCAATAACATTGATTTTACTACCATTGACAATATTTTGATACCATGACAGGAGTTTCCCTTTCTCTGATCTGGGTATTATATAGCGGCAATAATCTCAGAAGAGTAAAAGTAACTGCAACATCTGCCATGTTGATATTTTAGTTGCAAGATAAAAACTTCAAAAGAAGGAAGAAAGATTACGTCATCTCATAATACCGGAGAATATACCTAAAGTATCCCGGGTAAAAACATTTTACAGGTTGATTTTCCTATTAGTTGCCGCCGCCCCCACCACACGTGCTCTTCCTCTTTCAAAATATAGTGGTGTTTATATAGTATAGCGTGTAAAATTTTTTATTTTAGCTATAGAGCTCAAAATGCTAATCAAAGGTATTACACCAAAAAAAATGAACAATATGAAAGGTTGTTTTTTTGTCCTTATTTGGTAACGGTTATATCTATCTATTGAATCTCTATTTAATATATATCAGGGATGTGTGAGGGAGATGGATAGTGAACGAAGTTTTGATGAACACAGAATTTTACTCAAATTGAATATATTTATATTGTTTGTCAGTCTAGTATTCATAATATATAATTAGAGTTTATCATGTCATAGACCGGTTGTTTTTGTTTGCGACGTTTCGACAGTTACTACTGTCATCATCGGGCGTTTGTAAATGAATGATGTAAAGTTTATATATGTTTTCAGTAGGATCGAAATTAGGATCGAAATTATTTCGGACTTGGAAGGAAGCAATGTCAATATTTCGGACCTGGAAGGAAGCAATGTCAATAATTTGTTTTGCGTAGAGCTGGAAACCATATCGCAGGAACATTATACGATGTACTATTAATACTGGAATTGTTTTTGACACTGTATAAAGTCTCTTTGACTTTTCGAGCAGTCCATCCTTTTTCCTTGTCAAGGATCTTTCTATTCTCCCAATCAAACTTGTGGTCATTAGTCCAACAGTGGTCAGCAATTTCGTTTTTGGTTACATCGCCATTCCGTACGGCTCGCATATATTCTTTGATGCGTTGCTCAAATGTTCTTTTTGTTTCTCCTATATAAACTGATTCACAATCACTACATGGAATTTGGTATATCACGTTATTTGTGTCGTTCATTGAGATCTTGTCTTTCGGATGCGATAATATGTTACGAAGAGTTTCCGTTGATCGAAATCGGCATTTGATGTTATGTGTACGGAATATTCTTTGTAAAGCATTACTGATACCAGATACATAAGGAATACTAATAGTGGTCACCGGTTCTTGTTCTGTTGATTCTTCGGTGTTTGAAGTTCGAGTATTGTTTATTCTATTTTCAACTCTTCTAACAATCGTCCTGTCATATCCATTTGCTTGGAGAACCGATTTGATATGTTTCATTTCTTCAACACGATTACTAACAATATCTTTCGCCCGATTTATTAACGATGCAACAACACTTTCTTTGCAACTTTGTTGATGGTTTGAGTTACAGTTTAGATATTGGTCTGTATGTGTTGGTTTACGATATACGTTCACTGAAATGCTTCCGTCTTGATTTCTTTTTACAAGAGTATCCAAGAATGGGATGCAATTATTCGATTCCTGCTCGATTGTAAATTTTATTTTCGGGTGCAATCCATTTAGATGTTGATGAAAATTATTCAATGAATCTCGTGTCACTATAGCGTAAACATCGTCAATAAAACGTTTCCATACTTTTGGGGGTTTGTCAGCGGTTGTTGTGGCTGTGGACTCAAACGCTTGCATGAAGATTTCAGCAACTACAGAAGATGCCGAACCTCCCATTGCAACTCCATCTGTTTGAGTGTAATAAGTTTCATCGAATAGAAACCACGTTTTTGTTAATACAAGCGTTATCAATTCCAAAATTCCACGATCAATATAATTAGAGATTTAATCTCTAATGACTCAAACTTTTCATCCAAAACGAAAATTCCACCAACAGAATTTTTGGGGATATATACCAATGTTTTTGCATTTTCAAACAGGAAAAATATGGTACTTGTAGTAAGAGAGGTTTGACCGTATTTTTTTGAAAGTATCATAGAAATTGTTACAAGTACCAATACTACCTGCCTATCTCTGTTTTGAAGGCAAACGTAGACAGATATTTTGCCACTCAAAGATGAAAAAATGGGAAGTATTTAAAAAAACAGGGTACTTGTGGCAGCCCCATATTTCGAACGCAAAATATTTTGTATATATATACCATTAATTTTCAGTAAATTTACTTATTTAAAAAAGAGAATATTCATGCTTAAAGTGTGATGTTTTCATTTTTCCTGTCTTCTCTAGGTAATGTTGGATTTGACAATCTGTGTATGAAAAAATTGAAAATGGGTCCACAGTTAAAGGAATAAGGAAGGAAATATAAAAGCAAGAATTGAGTCCGAAAAACTTGTAGAGATTCAACAACTGCGAACAGTCCGAACAGTTGACTGTGAAAAATTGATAGCCATTGAACGTCAACAATGGGAAAAGTGCGAAGGACACAGAAGGACATTAAATACTTTGCAGTGGAGGGAAGAGGAATGTGAACCATCCTCAAAGAATAAACCGAATATTCATTTAAACAGAGAATGTCTGTTAACTAAACTACAAGAATTATCCAAAGATGTACAATCACTAAGAAGGACTAATAAGAATAAGGATGCTGTTATTGCAAATTTAGTAAACGATGAAGGTATAAATCTTAATCCTGATATTCACAACATCTGTTCAACTATTGTGGATAATACAGCTGAAAAATGTTTTGATCCAGATTCCCCATAATTTTTGCTTTGGAACCAACAAAAGCAACAAGCATCATACCCAAACAATAAGAGTATGAGATGGCATCCAGTTATGACCAGGTGGTGCATATCAATATTTCTGAAATCAGCAGGTGCATATGAGCAGTTAAGAAAATCAGGTTTTCTGCATCTACCTCATCGTATCACCTTAGAAAAATATAGCAACTTTACAGAACCACAATGTGGAATCAGTCCTGATGTCATTAAAGCACTCTTCAATGAAGCGAAAGATTTTGATAATTATGAGCGTCATGTGGGCATTTTGTACGATGAAATGAAGATTAAAAGTCGTTTGGTCTTCAACAAGCACACTGGCCAGTTAGTTGGCTTTTGTGATCTTGGAACCCTCAACAATGAGCTGCAGGAATTTCGAGTGAGAGTTGAGGAGAATCTTGAGCATAAGCCTGTTGCAACTCATGTGATGACATTCATGGTTAGAGCACTGTTCAAGCATTTGGAATACCCTTTCGCATATTATGCAAGTGAAGGTTTCACCAGTGACCAACTGTATCCATGTGTTTGGGAATGTGTTAAAATACTGGAAAGTATAAATTTGAAAGTCTGTTTTTTTGTTAGTGATGGAGCATCTCCAAATAGACGTTTCTATCGTTTACATAAGAGATTAGATGGTGCTAATGTTTCAAATGATGGTGTAGTGTACTGGACAATGAATAGATTTGTACCGTCAAGGAAAATTTATTTCATATGTGATGTTCCTCATTTGATGAAAACCAGCAGAAACAATTTCGCGAATTCTCATGCTCATATGAATACAAGAAATCTGATGGTAAGTAACTATATAATTCTTTATTTCAATTTTGAAGAGTTTCTTTTCATCTCATGATAAAAATTATGTTTTACTACTTATTGTGTCTACCTTGATGATGGTTGCAGTATTTAAAGTTGTTCAGAGTTATCTTTTATTATTTTTAGTATGATGAGAAACAGATAAGTTGGCAGCATATTATTTCACTGTTAGCAATGGATGTTGGACCAAGGCGAGTGGCTTTGGGATTTCACCAAACAAAACTGACTACCTGGTGCTGGCTGGTTCATCTGCATATCATCGGTATCATACCCTTTGCGGGGGAAAAAGTCTACTTAAGTCTACAAAATGACAACTTTGAACTTCAACATACAATCCATTCACCGTACAAACGGGTCAAATTCGCCTAAAAGCCATACTTTGAAAAAAATTTCCCTTGATCAGTTAAACTGTCTTATCACTGAAAGCCTTTTGGAAAATCTGGTGTAAGTGAGCTAAATCGCACTTTCCGTATGCCCCTATAGTAAATACAGGTCATTTACGGTACCGAAAACATTTCCTTGGTAGTAAATTTTGATCTCTCGTGTATCTGATCTTGCCAAAATAGCTCCGCTCCGCTCCGCTCGCTTCGCTACACTCCGCAATAACTTTATTGACGATGATTTTTGTAACATGTCCGCCGTACTCTAGGGACAATATTTCATTCCCACAGCTTAAAGTTCACAGATTAAAGACGTTCCAGGTTATCGTGAAGTAAAGAAGGTGTACAAATACAAATGAAAATTATTTGTTTAAGCAACGACGACGACGATTTTTACATCACAGTTGAAGTTTACGTAGACACTATAACTCTCTTCTTTGGCAATTTGTGTTGACTGATTATGTCAGACATTCTCTTCCTGCCATGATTAATGCCTACAAATTGGTTGGAGACCTTAATAAGATCAAAATTACCAGTCATATTTATGTACATGGCATGAAGAATCATAAGATTTGTCAGCCGCCGTGTCATCGCGCATGGCTGATAGGAGTTAGGTTTCCAATCTTTCCAAGGCTGTGTTTTACATAGACCCGCAGCACGGTTGTTAAGATTAGGAAAATTTTCTCTTAGTTTGGCAAGCAAATTAAAAATGGTTTTCGGAAAAGAAATTTTTATTCAATATTACCTTAATCAGTTTTTAAGTAAAGTGCATTGCTTAAAGACAACGTGTTGTTATAAATACCCCCCAGAGGTACCTCATCCTGACATCATCATTTACCGATGCAAACCTTTTTTCAGTTACTTCCATGAAAGTCATCATTAAAAGCAATAAAAATAGCAGCTTATATTATTTATGACCAACGATAATTCAGGTGCTACTTTTATGAAGATCAAACAAAACAACAATTCCTTTTCTTGTCTCTCACCTGTTGTTATTGTTCATGCTCATGTGCTGAAATCATCACGTCAGATTTTGCTATATCTATAACAACACATTGTCTTTAACACTCTCATTGCTTAAAAACCACGTTGATCAAGAATCATTTGAATGAACGAAGGAATGGATTTTGACCACAGATAAAGAAAAGAAAAAAAATTCCATATTAAACATCTTCCTTCTCGCCTTTTTTCTTTCTAGTTACGCAGAAAGAAAAATTAGTGGGTGAAAAATACCATCATACTCCCGCCCGCCCCAATATTTTTCCTGCACGGGGGTACAATATCGTAACTGAAAAACTCACTTCAATTGAAAGGAAGGAAAAAATGAATAAATGTGTTTTGGTTTTGATTGTTGAGCGTTAGATTCAGATGCTACGGTTTTATACAGACGGCACACGACACGACGGAGTGTGATTGATAAGGAAAAACGATTATGATATTTGTTATGGAGAAAACCATGTTCCGTATGTTTTTGGTCTTATCCCGACTCTAAGGAGGAAAATCGGAAAATTGATTTCGGGATAAATTAGGTATTTTTGTAAATTTTTGTACAGTGTGTACACATTAATAAAAATACTTGCGTCCATGGATATCCTTTACTTATTTTTCGTTGGTAAGTTTATAGAATTGTTTTTATACCAAAACTGATACTATATAATAAACGAAATGAAAGTATCAGGATAATTAAGTTGTCTTTGGTGAGAAAGTGGCGACCTTTCGTTTTCGCTGATTGTAAACAATTATATCTAGCTAATATATATATAACATAAGATTGTTTTCTCGACAAAAATGAAAGCAGTTGTTGGTCCATAATAGAGTTACAAGATATATAAGAATTGAAAGAATATTATGAGAATTGACAGAATCAAAATAGAATCGAAATTTTATGCTACTTCATCCATAATTTAAATTTTAAAAGGTTAAAAGGCCAAGTCTGCATTCATACAGTTTCCACCAAGCTTTTGTAAGGAGTAATGAGTAAAGCATTTGTTAGAGAAAGATACATGTATACAGAAAGCTTGGATCATAAAGACAATGTTAAGTTACAAAAATAATAAAAAATAAATTGGTCAAAGGTATTTATCATCAAATCTATTTTGGTGGAATACCAGGGACAACTAGATACCATACGTAACATTGACCGTGTGATTGCTGGGCACATTAGTACACTTAAGTTTCATTGCCTTTGCCTGAATTGCTGGCATACAATTATATTAATAGGTGTTTACTTAGTTTTTTCTAAATGGTCTGCTAAGTTCAGTTATTTGTTGGTAGTGCCTATTAACCATTAATATATTTTTGGAGCTGGTAAGAGTTAGTTAAATCAAGTTCTTTGCAAGGGTGTTACGTATGGTCAAAATATATTCTAACAATCTGTCAGATGTAGGCACTATAGGTTATTAATAGGTAGGTTTATGTACCAGAGTTTTAAAAAAATTCGTACTATTTTTCTATTGAGTCTTTTCATGTATATTTTGTAAATGTTACATAGTGTAATGTATTGAGGTAAGGCGGTTTTATGTAAGGCGGTTTTGTAAAAAAATTTTTCTTTGAATTACTTCACTGATATAACATTTATGCTTAAGTGTGTTCTGTTCTGTGTTCAATTATCCACACAGATTATCCAATTTATATTTTGTCTTAACGCTTAAGATTTTTCTCTGTTTGAATGAGTGACATGATTTCAAAGAAGAAGAAAACGTTTGAATAGCAATAGAAATCTATGAAAACTTCCCTGAGTAAAAAAACATTCAAATCACATAGTTGGCGAAGAGGATTGACAAAAGGTGCTCATATCGGTCTGGGGACTTTCTTATAAATCTAAAGTGTTCCTGGTTGAATATTACCAGTTCCTTCGTTAAAACATGGGCTTTTCCTTTCTTTAAGCAATTTACACACCCAAAATCTATTTTTATTATGGCATTTTTCTTTTTCAATACGTTATCAAGGACAAAGACTATTGAAACTGTCATAATTTTTTGTTACTTGCGGAGGACCACCTGCCATTATAAAAACCGACAACGCCAACCCCAGAGGCATCTGTAAAAAGACTTTCATCTTCAGGGTTGAGAATCAGTGGTTATGAGTGTAATACCATTCCAAGTGGGTAAAAATTCCTGCCACAATGCGATATCCTTACGGGCTTCAGCATAAACATGGAGATGATGATGTAACTTGGACAGAGTAGTGGAAAAATCAATAAGGCCCCCTTAAGAAAAAATGGCCACACTTGACAACTTTGCAAGCAAAGGAAAGAGATCCAATAAGAGATAAAAGCCCCCTGAAAGGCAAAACCACATCGAATAGCACCTCTTATCACTCTGGTTACCCAACACTGAGCAATGGAAATTGGTAAACAGGTAATCAGCAAAACGGGCCAACAGAATGTCCACAATTCAATTCCTTAAGAATTGGTCCGAGACACAAAAGCTAATGTGGAATTATTACAACCAAGCCCTGAAATCAAAAAATTTACAAACGTAACGTTTTGATGGTGGATAAAATGAGAATGCAACAAACAAACATCGACATGGGTATTGACCATAGAACAATGCTTAAACTAACCATTAGAGCAATGGAAATTGGTAAACAAGTAATCAGCAAAGGGGCCAACAGAATGTCCATAATTCAATTCCTTAAGAATTGGTCCGAGACACAAAAGCTAATGTGGAATTATTACAACCAAGCCCTGAAATCAAAAAATTAACAAACATAACGCTTTGATGGTGGATAAAATGAGAATACAGCAAACGACCATAGAACAATGCTTAAAATAACCATTAGAAACCAGGCTGGGAGGACCTTAGTGGCTGGGTGGCTAACACCAAGAGGCTGGGTGTTCTTTGTGGCAAATGGTACACTTGTGTGGGACAAGGGCTACCTCTATTGTATATCCAACGGGGTTTTGAACCAGGGTTCCTGTCTAGGTGGGTATTCCGTAACTGCTCTAGGCGTGGAAAAGGCAATGAGGGTACCAATGACCAATCTCGCCGCAGGTAAAACACCTGGAACCAGAAAAGGGATTAGGGATTAGAAGCAGCAGGGTTACTAGCAGACAAAAGAGGTGCACCCTGTAAATGCTGGTTGAACAACAAGTCGTCTATAACATCCTATCGCCTAGAGGGGCCATTAGCAATTTGAAGGTGGTGTAGCTGGTCAAGTGCATAGCCTGCTCCTGTGAAGATATATTGACTTCAGAACTCCTCCTGAGATGCTATATCATGTCTTCCCCAACATTCACACTTCATGAAATGATTAAAGCCTGTACATAGGAGTTGGGGAACTAAAACTTACTCAGGAAAAATAGCTTATTGCTAAAATAAATTCACTGTTTTTAAAAAAAAAAATTAATTTAGTACATAGGCACAGCGAATTATGATTGTGTATTGATTTAACATTTTGAAAAACATGCAGTCTAGAAATTAGATGTTTAAAAGAATAATGTTAAGTCCATTCTCACTGGGAACAACAATAGAAATAACTGATGATAATATATTTCATTTTTTAGGGTTTGCAGGGATTTGTTGTAAATATGCATTTGGATCTTCAATATACCTTAATCATACATCAATCACTTTAAAAAAGACTATTTCATTAACTCAAGGTTTCCAGGTATCATTCAGAGCATGCTCTGCTGGAGTTATCCTTAACCAAGGACAAAACATCCAATTGTCATTTAGTGGCAAAAACGGGACTTCTCATGGGAAGCTAAAGTTAGAATGGAAGATTAATGACAGTATTTTCTATAATGTTGAATTATCGCCAAAATTTTCAATTGACACCAATGTTCATACTGAAGTGAAATTCTATCAGAATGGCTCAGATTTTATGTTGAGTTTCCGGACTCAACAACCTGAATTAGAAGACATTCATGTACCTGTACTAAGCAAATATCTGGAGAATGTCACAGCAAATGGAATGCTCAGATTAGGATCAGCATATTTTTCTGGATGCATTTATAAAAATGTTGATATTGACATTCCTACTGGCCAATTGACTGATTGCCCGCTTGAATTGTTGAAGCCTTGCATTGGAAAAGGTTTGTTTACATAATTTTCTTATACATTGGAAACAATGATTTATTAATACTGAATGATGGTATCTGAATCAAATGTTTAAACATCTTTTAAATGCAACAATTACTTTTTTGAAATAAGTTCTCATTTCCGGGAAAAAGATTCACAGACACATTTTTAAAAATATAATGCAAGAGGAACATTATGCAATATTTTTGAAAATTTAAATATTGAAGGTTGTGTTACAGGATACTTTTAAATAAAGTACAGGGTAATTTAACTTTTGAGGTCAAATTTCCAAAAACGCAAACTTTTAGGAAATTTTTATTTAACCCATCATTTAGAGCAGGCATAGAGCTTTTCAAAAATATATACTTCCATTACATAATTAATTTTAGTTGCGAAATATTAAGAAAAACAGGGTTTCTACTCGGTCAGGGAAGTCAGGGAAGTCGGGGAAAGTCAGGGAATTTGTTGGAGAGTCAGGGAAAGTCAGGGAAAGTCTCGATTTTTTCTGAAAATCAGGGAAAAGTCAGGGAAGAAATTTTTGATATCATGCCGTATTAAATATAATATCATGATGAAATTGATAGAAGTTGTCAATATTAGGAAGTAGATACATCTCGTGAATAGTCAAAATTTTACTCTGATGTTTACTCTAATTTAGCTCTGAAGTGTGATAGTTCCCATTTTTGTAAGCAACCTATTTTTTAAAGAGATTCTTCATATTTTAGATCCTCTGGCTTTTGCAGGTTCTTTTTTTTATTTTTACCTTTTTTGGATGAACTGCATTATGATAAACATTGTATCGATCCTCTCACTTCTCCTAGGTCCATTGATATATTATTGTTGGAATAAATAAATAAATACTAAAAACTTTGTCGATAGCATAATATTCAACAGTCAAAGTCCAGAGAATCCTGGAATTTTTAATGTAATTCCAACCCTGTGGGTAGGTGGGTGATCAATTAGTTAAACGCGTTACCCAATTTCAACTCTTGAGTCCTTAAGGTGGCCTAGTTGTTTAGAAAATGAAAGTGTTGAAGTCTAACATGTTCATTAGGAGTCCGAGTATTGAATAATTGCATATCTATATCAAAATGACGAGATACCTTGGTTAAATCAGTTACATTGATGCAATATTGAGTATTTCTTTTGTCAAGCCTGCAACATAGTATTGTTTCCCGCAATTAGTCATGCTAGTCATTTAACTCTCCACTCTTGTATCTGTCAGGACCCAAACTGTCCGTTCAGCCTGAATTGTCAACAGGAAGTAATCCAAATAACTTTGGTATTTTTTATTAGCAGTAATTGGGTTAGGGTCAAGGTTTGGTATGTCTGTTATGACTTCTGTGGTGAGATGTTACTATTTTTGGTAAAAATGAACGGTTTGGGCAAAACGGACAGTTCTAACATATCCATAACATTGTTACATTAGAATACAGGCAGGAAGGGTTCGTAAAGTATTATTGCTTTCCAACAAGAATCGATAATGTGAGCTGTAGACTTGTAGGACTAGTTTTTCTGCTTCAATAGTTCCACTATGGCAGTGGTAGCTCTAAAGTAAGTTAGTTAAAGTTTTTTCTTGTGCATTTGAAATTAGTTTGCTTCTTTCAAGGCTTTGGCCAACTCTTTCAACCCAGATGCTTTTTTAATTAGGACTGCCGTTTGTATTTGTTATTGTTTTCTTTAGTAAAGAACTGGTTCACACCATTTTATGTTATTTAATGTCACATTAGCAGAACTCTCTGCTTAGTTATTTGAGGTAACCCTTATTTATCAAGGTAACCCTTCCCAGCCAATTTTGGCGATTTTCTAGGTTATAAGACTTAGTATTTTCAGTGAGAAAATTGGTGAGAGGTCGCTGTTCATTGATGCATGGGTTGCGGTAGTCCTAGGGGTTCCAAACCAATTAAAGCTCTAGATTTGCATGTTGGACCGGCGCGGGACTGGGGCGGCAAGGGTTGAGCAACTTATTTGCCATTGCGATCTTAAACATTACACAAATGAGAGTATCTAGCATGCATTTTGGTTTTGTGCACTGATTGATAACACTCCGCAGTACTACAGCTTTCATATTTTACAGGAGAGTTGACTGTTGCATGAACCCTAAGCTTGATTGTATTCATAAAAACGCTGTAGTAGATTAGCGGTCACACCTTATATTTTTGGAAAAAGTCAGGGAAAGTCAGGGAACTTAAGTCCCAAAAAGTCAGGGAAAGTCAGGGAACTTTTTCTGAAAATTTGAGTAGAAACCCTGAAAAAATCAGAAAAAGTGTGTTGACAGTAACCTTAAAGCGACTTTTCATTGATGCAATTTAGGCTTTGCAGAAACCATGTGGTAAGAACGGTAACGATTGTCTATAAATTTCCCAGAAACTCTCAGAAACTTTCTATAGCCACGTATGAATATTTCTGGATCCATTTACATAGTGCCCTGCTGTGTAGCAATTTTGGCAACACTTGACTCCTTTGTTACAAAGTGCTGCCATATTGGATTGGAGTTGCTCTTCCCGCTATGTTTTTTAAGATGTGAACAAGAACCATATGGTGCAAAACGGTAGCAGAATTTCAAAACTAAGTCGTAATACAAACAAAATAGATACAAACTCATTCATCCGAGTTTTAAACTTTGTTAAGTGCAAACAAGATTTAATAAAGAAACAACATTGCTTAAAACAAAAGAAATATACGTTTGTGAGCTGTAACCATGGATACTTATCTTATTTTAAATTTTTTTTTTTTTTTTAATGTAAAAGAGCCAAATTTAAAAAAAACAAAAACAAAAAAACTTGTCTTCATCGAAAAAAATATTATTAATAAATAAAAACTAAAAAATCCATCCGAAATACTTAGTTTTAAACTTTTACAAATAACAAACAAGAATAGTTATAAGAACGTCGTTTAATGGAGTTAAAGTAAGAACAGCTTCTTATGAAGTTTCTCATCATGAATTATAGGTGAGCCGAACGAATGCCTTGGCAACAAAATAATACTTAATTTCAAGTGATATACTTCGCATTGGTGGTAACTGAAATCCTCCTTTTTGTAATTCATGGGAATAACATCCATTTTTTCGTGAGTAACTGGAAAAATACTAAAAAAAATACTTATTGAAAGTTTTGATAAGCTTTTGAAAATTCCTAGCCTCCGTTTGTTCATACAATTTTTATAGTTTCGTAAAGGGGATGTTGCAGAGTCTAAAGCATGGGCTAAATGCTATTTCGGCCGGTGGAGTAGGAGTTTAAGGGTGTTTTAATACGGTATTCAATACTGTGGGCAATCATGTAGGCAATCGTATCTTGAACATTTGACGTTTGAAAGTTTGTCAACTCATTCATTCTACCTGTGAATCATGAATCAAAAAATGGTTTTGGGAAAATGATTCATCATTACGGCCATTTTATCTTCATGGAAACGTCACGGTAACGAGACGATTGTTTCCGCCAAATGTGCCAGGCCTGATACATGAGAGAAATGGTCCTCTCAATTTTTCAAGACAGCAGGAATTTACATGATCAGAAATTTTCCTCAATTGGATAAAAAAAATTATTTGTTTACGAACCACTAGGACTCAAGTTGCAGATTTTGCTGTTTTCCAGGAAATTAAATCTGCATGGCAAGTTAAATTTGCTGTATATATCCGAAATGGAAAAAAATAATGTTTGTATAATAAGGTGTAGTTTTTGCCCTACCACGTAAAATTTTTATTCCCTATGATACAATCTTGACACTAAATAACGCTTACTTTGTTCATCTGTGAAATTCAACCAACACAAAAAAGTAAAAATCATTGTCATCAAAGTTAATAGAAGCAAAAATCAATGAAAGCAATCAAGCTACATTTAAGGACCATTGACAAAGGATTTTCAATACACCTACCAGCATTACAGGGGTATTACTGAGTCTGTTAAGGTAATTTTACCACTAGTGACAACAAATAGCACAAGGGATTTTGAAAATTTGTATTCCATCTTTAAAGATGGATCTGAAGAGCATTACCTGAGAGATTCATGAAAATTTTGAAGGCTGTTTAAGGCCAAGAGTGGGACCTAAATGCAGCCACTAAGTGGATCGCAAGTTTTGTGTTGCTGACCCCTCAACTGATTTATAACAGGGATTTATAACTTATCAAATCGATGCAAACTTCCCCAAATCAATACATGTCTCACACAAAGAGAAGAGGAATACAAATTGGCTGTGTCATCCCCAAAAGATTGACATAGGCTTGGTTAAAATATTCTGAGCTGATGTTGCAGGTGAAATGCGATGGCATGTGGTCAAGTATATACTTTTGATAATGACTAAAAAAACAACTAGATAACAAGGGAAATCCATAATATCTAAGCGCTGTTGGTAGCAGCATGTAAATCTGAAGTAAAATTACAGATAAGCTTATCTTGTTTTAATTAGTAGCTTCAGGAGCACCTAGTGTATTTAAAAGTTAACTTAAGCTTACTAAGCAAACAAAATATAGCAGAAAAAGTATTAACATCACTCACAAATACTTCATTAAGTCAGCCATCATAACCTATATGCAAAATATTCTGGAGCTATATCTATTAACCCCCTAATAATGAAGAAAACTTCTAAAATGTTCTATGGAAAAAATTTAAGACGAAAAAAACAACAAATTGGAAACCAATACTCAGCGTGCTGTGAACGGTCACTAACTAATAGCATTATGTCTGTCAGTTTGATAATTTTAGTTGATTTAATGTGAACCTGTGCTAAAAAACTGTTACGTTTCTTGTTTTAATTCAATGGCATAAATTCACTTTTCTGTATTTATAGTTTGCCCACAAGGGTTCGCTGGCAGGTATTGTGAAGAGAATATTGATGATTGTAAATCTAATAAGGAACAATGTCACTTTTCTTCCACGTGTGTGGACTTAGTGAATGGATTTAAATGCTTATGCAAGCCACGATACTTTGGTAGACTTTGTGATGAATATCTGGGACCGCCATGCAATGAAACTACTTGTCAAAATAATGGTATTTGCAGAAATATTGACGATGGCAGTAACTATACATGTTATTGCCAAAATGGGTTTATTGGACGAAATTGTGAGAAACAATTTTTCCCTTGTATGAGTGACCCCTGCAAAAATGGTGGTAGTTGCTCCAATTCAACAGGAATAGGTTATCATTGTAGTTGCTTGCCAGGTAAGTCATTGTCTTTAAGTGACTGTTCTATTAACGGCTTCCTTTTTACTTTAACAAAGGATTTCTTTTAAGGATATCTTGGTAAAAACTGTGAAAGATTGTTCGATAATTGTGCCAGCCGACCATGTAATGCTGGTGTATGTGTAAACCAGCTTGGAAATTTCACATGTAATTGCTCAAATAGTGGCTTCACTGGTGCTTTTTGTGAGAAAGATGTTAATGAATGCAGCCAGGTTAATTGTAATAATGGCAAATGTGTGAACAAGTTTGGGAGTTATGAATGCATTTGTAGAGCAGGTAAAACGAAAACCATAACGTTGATTGAATTTCATCACTTTCAGGAATAGCAGATTATTTATTAAAAAACCCTTGGCAGAACATTAAATAAGTTGAAATTGAACACTCCTTGATGTTTTACCCAAGACAAAAAATGTAATAGTCAAAGTATGATCTGGAATTTTTAAATTCATCTTTTCAAATGAAACTAAATATTAAATCTTTCCTTTGCTTTTTAATGTTAGTTAGTCTGTGTAAGATTTTCTTCGTTTCAATTAGTCCAACAATTTTTTAACTGCTATTTCTTTGCTCACCTTTAGCATCTGTGTCATGAAAAGTACTACCTTAAAAACATACCCGAAGATCTATATTTTACACAAACTATGACCTATAAGTCACATTTCCTCAATTTCACTATGTTTTATGTTATCCTTTTTTAACATGTTTGTTTTTGCTGGGCATATTTCATGTTGAAACATCCAGCAATTATTTAGGAAAGAAAACAAACATTTTTTGGCAATTTTTCATTTATTGATTAAATTTTTTTGTTGCAACACAACACAACACAACACCACCCCACACCTCACCCCTGAATGAAAGTGTTCCTCATACAGGTGTATATTTCTATAAGTGACCAGTAAGTGTAAGTATACTTGTACCGTTTTATCTGTTACTTAAAGTCAATTAATTTTTATGGCTATTAACTTCTAAAGAAACCCACTCTTTTGAAGCTGCTAAATTATTTCACCAAGTTTTTCTTTTATATTGTAGGCTATACTGGCCATTTTTGTTCAGTTGATATTAAAGAATGTGAAATGCAGCCGTGTAAAAATAATGCGTCCTGTACTGAACCATTTTCTGGCAATTTTTCGTGTCAGTGCCAACCTGGATACAAAGGTGTACTTTGTGAAATAAATATCAATGAATGCATTCCTGGTAGATGTCTCAATAATGGAAGTTGTCATGACCTCATAAATAATTACACCTGTACATGCCAACCTGGATTCAAAGGAATAAAGTACGTAAAGAAAATTATATAACACAAAGTATCCTTAAATTGCACACCATTCTCTTTATGTAGGAGTACTTTAAGTATTGTCACCTGTATGCACATGAATAACAACTAATTCGTTGTTAAGGTGATCTTACCAATTTATAGGCTTCTTTCTAATTGAAATTCTTATTTCTTTATGTTTATTTGATACTCAGCTGTGAAGAAAATATTGATGAATGTCTGTCAATACCTTGTCTTCATAATGGCACATGTAATGATGAAGTTAACAACTATACGTGCTCTTGTAAACGATCATACACAGGCCGAAACTGTGAAATATACCAAGATCCCTGTAATCCAAGCCCCTGTCAAAATGGTGGAACATGTTTTAATGACACATTAAAAGGTAAAACACAGGCAAATTGTTTTATGACTGTAAGTGCAAAATGCAACATTGAACTTAAGAAACGAACTAAACTAAGGTCAAAAATTTATTACGTTTTTTTCACCAAATTTGGATAGTGTATTATGAGTGATCTCCAAAAAGCTATATATCACACTCTCAATTCCAAACTAGCCCTTTAAAAAGTTGCTCCTTTTGCCCTATTTTAAAATTTTTTGACATCATCGTTGCAAATTGTTGTATAAAACCAAACATGTCTAAGAGCAATTCTGTTTTTGAAGTTCAATTTTTAATGCGACTATGATCTGTTGCTTTTCTGTCATTATTCTAATTTATAATGACACAACGGTGAAGCCTTTAAGATATTCTAATGTGTTTCCAATGTGTATCAAGGCATATGTATATGTATACTTCATATGCTTTTCAAACCATATAATTTACAGTTTGCCATTTTTTATATTTCTTGACATACATTTTTACAAAAAAAATTACAAAATATTTTTAATTTTAAGCGGAATTTTAAATTTTAAGCGGAAGTCAGTCTAGTGACATGAAACCATATTATTTCTTATGCTAGCCTTAATCGTGGACTTGTTCTTATTTCATTAATTCATTATAAAGAACTTTGGCTTTCACTTAATGACAATTTTCATCATTTTCAGCTGTTTTGCAGAAATCCTTCTGCCTGTAAGGGCATCTTGTTCATCTTCTTACTGTCCAATCCTACGCGAGTTTAGTAGATATGAAATAGCGTAACTTTAAAGTTATATTACTGTATCACATTTTCCAAAATCTGATTGACTGATAATTAATTAATCTTTAAAAATGGCACACAAGTTACGCCCATACTTTGTAATACTTGGATTTCATAGAGTTTGAATTGGTTCTTTATTCTTTACTCTTTGGTTAAATTTTTCTTGTATATTAATTTGTCATCATTTTAAGTTGGGGATATAGAGTTGGTTTTTCTTTTGCTTTTTTTTCCAATGGTAACAAATGAAACTATTAAGCCTTGACATTTTTTTGATATGTTTCCAAGGTTTACATGTTTTAAAGGTAAACGTAAACGTATAGACCCATGTCCATTTACACTTTCCAAACTCATTCAAATTTGATCTTTTGTTATCTTTGATACTTTTTCACTATAATATTTAGACCGTCAAAAAATATGCTGTTTCATTTCAAGCTTGGAATACTTAGTCTGTCGTCGATCGGTATCTAATTTGTGTCAAGGTTTTTAGATTTAATTGATATATTACGAAACCCATTCAACTTTGCTTTTTTGATATATTCATGTTCTTTTAATTCAATTTTTAATGTGACTATGATCAGTTGCTTTTCTGACATTATCTAATTTCTACCAACAAAACAGTGAAACCTAAAAAAATTTGATAGTGCTTCAATTTTCATGAAAATTTGCATATAACAGAATTCACATTGAAAAGAGATCTTTTATTTTGAATTGAAATTCGGTAGACATGTACAGAAAGAAATCGTCTATGATAGATGCTCGGTCACTTGGGGGTTGGTAATTGCCGATTTCAATAGAACTTGACACTTCAGTCTATATTAAACGTTGTTCCACATGAATTCTGGTCAAAATATAAACAAAACAAAACGAGAGTTTGTGTTTAACTGCCCTGCATGTTTTGAAATAATTTCCACACGATCTGCATGCGATGCTAGCCCTTTACCCACCACGAGCATTCCAAAAGCAAATAAGCATAAATATAACGAGGGTTTCTGTACGCGTTGATTGGTGCCCTTTTCTCCTTTGCCTCTTTGACAAGATGGTGTAGAGGCGTGTTTGGGTGCAATTCTGAGTTGGTATTTTTATGTTGGGTCATATTTCAAAACCTGAAAAACTTTCAGGAATGCTTTGTTTATGTTGTTGTTGCTGCCGTTTATTTCGTTTCACTTTGTTATTTTGTTTTTGTTTTGTTTTTTCAACTTACTTTTGACAAAACGGCTGAATTTCCCCTTCCTGGTGCAGATATCATAAGAATTGAATTGCATTCCAAAGTTATTACTGGCTCACTTGTCTCCACAACTTGACTGAGGTATTTGGCAAAACTCGATTATACAGTACTTAACAAAAGCACGTGGATAAAACTCAATTAGTTTCCATGACAAACATTGTCTATCGTTGCTTTCTCATAGGTTAAAATGATCTTTTTACTCGAAATAATCTAATTTAATTCTTTTGAAATTTGAAATTACGAATTCCCAAGTGACCGAGCATCTGTCATAGATGATTTTTTCAATAGACATCTAGACACATAATAGTTATGTTTTCGATTCTTTTCTGTTCATTACATAATACATTTGCACTTTACGAAAAGTCTGTGATACTTGTTCTGAAAAGCAGGACGAAGCAAATCTTCCTGCTTGATAAGTAATCTCTTTTTTTTGCATCATCTTCTTTTAATTCTTTCTATGGTTATCGTAGGTTTCCAAGTTTTATTTGTTTACAACACCTACTTCAGCATACAAAACCTCTTAACTTGTTCCTATAACATAGGGAGGGCATTTACAATATTTCTAAATTTCTTTACCAAAAACTTTATCTGCTTTTGATGTTTTCATTTTTATGTTTGTCACACATCACTTAACTATTTGAATAAATATTTTGTAATAGGAATTAAGTAATATCAATAGTTGATTGATTTTAGGGCCATATGGTCAGCTTGTATAAGCAGTCTTTTTGCACATATAGGCTTCTAGTTCTGAATAAATAAAAGGGTTGAATGATAATTTTGTGAAAAGATTTGAATATTATATTATGTTTTTAATATATTTAAAGCCCCCTGAATATAAAGGCTATGACATGAATCAGAGGTGATCTTAAGACTTTTAGCACAGCAACAAAGCCGATTTGAGGAGAGGAGAAATGAACAGAGAGCAGGGGTCCCACTCGGCATGATTTCATACTTTTTCATGCTTTTTTAGATTTTGGCATGATTCATGATTTTTGGCATTATTTTCATAGAAGTTGCATGATTTTCATTCAATTTTACTAAAAAAATATTTTTGTAATTTTTCTTGCAAATTTTCAGCATGTGAATCTGTATTTTTTTTATTTATTTTTTTGTTATTTTAGTATATTCAGGACTTTCTTCTTTCAGATAATTTCAGATTATTCAGTTTATTTCTTCAACATGGAGATATTAAATATAAATCTGTATATCCTCACTTTTATGTTATGGTCTGGTGGTACTTTCCCTTAATTGTCAGCTGTATAATTGTGGGGAAAAGTATTTTGTAGTGTTACCTTGCTAGGTTTGTTTTCATTTTAGTGTTAACTATGAACTAACAGTTTATATTTGAAGGACATGGGGAAAACAAAGTTTCAGCAAAGCTGGACAGTTAATAGACCATGGCTTTCCAGAGTCAAAAACGATCCTTACAAAGCAAAATATACAGTTTGCGGTGATATATTGAATAATAAGAAACAATAAGAAATGGGTCTGGAAGGAGCAGCTTTTATTCATAATCTTTATTCCTTTTGTTTTTATGTTATGGACTGATATGGACATTTAATTCTTTTTGCACTTTCTCTGTTTTAAATTTAGGAAGAATCTAGTCATAGATCGGATGATAAAATATACAATCTCAGCAATGACCAATTAACTTTAGATACTAACTAGATTTTATAGCGTTGTGCAACATAGGGTATTTTATAACTATCAAAGCCATTCAATTTTTATCTGCAAGCTTTGCAGGCCGTGCTTAGTGAAAGTATCATTAAGTTATATCTAAAATAGCTTATATTCATTTTGTATATCTAGAGAGCTGTCTTTTATAGTTAGGACTCCAGTGGGTATGCATACTTCTTTTAACAGTTGATGTTTATATTGGTTTGTATATAATATACCATGCATTTGTTATGTTCTCAATGAGAAACAGAAGGAAAACCTTATTGATTTCATTCATTTTGCCTTTAAGTTTGAGAAGCAGCATGATTTGGCATTTTTTAAAAGTTAAATAGAATGATTTTGGCATGTTTTTTGAGAATATTGGGAATGATTTCATGTATGTTTTTTGAAAAACTGGACTGGGACCCCTGAGAGAGATCAAAGAATAAAAAGAGCTATAATAAACAACAGAAACTTTATTTTTGGTAACCAATTGGCTATATTGAAATAATAAGAAATAAGGTCAACTGTGCAGACCTAATCAAGAACTAGCAGAATTTAGCAGATAATTACTTAGATAATTATTATCTCAATAGCTAATATTATTATTATTTTTTTGCTTTATCTGGATAACTTTAGTAAGATAACCTTTACCTAAACTTTTCACTCACTCACAGGCACGTTCAATGTGGTTTCACCTGCTGATCTGCAGATTCGATGAGTACAGGAGAAGGAAAAGGCACTATTTTGAAATGTGATAATACGGCCGCCAGGGAAAAAGTAAACAAACACTCACATGATTGCCTGATAATGTATGCTTCTTCATCTTTTTAGATTATAAGTGTCAATGTACTGATGAATTTGGAGGTGATGATTGCCAATTCAAACGAGGTCTTTGTTTTCCCAATAATCCTTGCAAACATGGGAAATGCAATGAGACAAATGACATATACAACTGCACTTGTGATCCTGGTTACACTGGGGTTAACTGCACTGATGACATAAATGAATGTTTAACTGTTCAATGTACTTATGGAAAGTGTCTTAATACCATTGGATCATTCGTTTGCAATTGCACAACTGGGTTCGAAGGACAGTTTTGTGACAAGGAAATAAATGCATGTCTTTCTAATCCATGCCTGAATGGTGCTACATGTCGCAGCGAAAATGGAACTGCCAAATGTCAATGTTCTTTGGAGTTTTTTGGTATGAATTCTTTGGTTGTTTTCAAATTGTGTATATTTTCCGTTTTTGTTTTACTGTTCCTTTGATGTCGTGCAAAAGCATCTAGATTTTATTATTGTTCTATGCAATTTTCGAAGCTATGATTTGGCTTCAGTTACAACTTCATTTCATATACTATAGGCAAATATTGTGCCAGCAGGATTTTAGTCTGTTCACAATATAAAGGTCAGCACAAGGAAGATTATTGCAAAAATGGACAATGTATTGAAATTGGGAATTTGCAAATGAAATGTAATTGCACTGCAGGATATGAAGGCAACCGCTGTGACAAAGACATTGATGAATGCGAATTTAGATATTGTAAAAATAATGCTACTTGTACTGATCTTTTCAACGATTACAATTGCACGTGTGCTCCAGGTTTTACTGGTCGTAACTGCTCTATTGATATTAATGAGTGTAAGCCAAATCCATGTTCTAATAATGCTACCTGCGAAGATCTAATCAACAGTTACGAATGTGTTTGCAAACCTGGTTACACTGGCTCCAATTGTGAAACTGACATTGACTGGTGTGTGATATTTCCATGTCAGAATGGTGGCTCATGTGTAGATGGTGTTGATAGTCGCACTTGCAGATGTTTTAGTGGGTATGAAGGGGAAAACTGTGAAAAGGATATTAACGAATGCTCCCCAAAGCCTTGCATGTATATTGATGCTTACAACCGCAGTGTGGAAAGTATTTGTATTGAAAAATCGAATTTAACAGCAATGTTGTCATTTAATCAAACAGTTAATATCACCTCATTTGAAAACAGGTATTTTATGTCGACCTAAACAATTCTTTCAACAAATGTTGTCTTTCTATTCGAGTTCACTCTCTGATTGTGTACTAGAATAAAGTTTATTATTGTTGAATAATTGGCGTTAGGATTTCTTTAGTTTTCCACGCTACTTTTTATGCAGGATTGTTGATTGATTTATTTTCTTGATAGAGATGGTTACCTATGCCAATGTGTTGATGGCGTAAATGGGCAAAATTGTAGTCAAGATATTCCAGATTGTAATTCAAAATCTTGCAAAAATAATGCTAGTTGTATCGACTTGGTGGACAGTTTTGATTGCGTGTGTTTACCAGGGTACACAGGTATGGACAGTTTCAGATTCAGAAATCACCTTACTCGTGAAGTGCTTGTGTGTCAGTAACAAAACATATAAAAGGTGTATATTGACAGAATATTGTTCTTAATCTAAACGACCAACAATCTCTTTAAGACTGTAAACGTTTGTGAGTCTTTTTCTTCTGACAGCTTTTAACAGAAAATTGATAGTTTTTGTATTTTATTAAAATTCTTTTATTATTCTAGCTGACAGTAACCGGTAAATTCTGTAATAAACGCCCAGGATGTTGATTAAATTTTCACCATATAACGATTTCTAATCAGCTTAAGTTTGTTGTAAACCTTGTTAAAATTTATGTGGGTCTGTGAGGATAAGTGTCAGGTTAGCCTCGTTATGGTGCGTTTAAAAGATTCTCAGGATATAAATTGCCTCTGGACAAACTCAATAAAAAACTGCGTAAATTATTTTCCTATAAAACAGGGAGAAGAATAATGTATAATTTTTTTCTTTACTGAAATTCAGGCGTTTATAGGAGAAAGAGGCAACAAATGTAATTTAATTTCCGCGTGCATTAGAGAAGGAAATTGTTTGATATATACATTCTATCAATCTATCCTTTCACAGTTTTTCGTCGTTTTCGGGTATCAATCGGATACAAGATTTCGGAATCTGGGTCGTATGTTTACTTGTATTGATAAACAGCAGACCTAAATATTTAGACTATATCTAAATAGACTATAATTTACAAAAGCTCATTTTATTCCATTAAATAATCAAGTTATTTTCATTTTTACTTGGGATTCTATTCTTTAAAAATTAAGTCATCAAAATAAAAACCATTCACCATGTGAAAAATATTGCTGACCGATTTGTTTCGGGCACAAGAATTCAGTTGAAACGTTTTTATTTCCACCAAAACTTTTGTCCTGTTACTACGTAGTCTTGTAATCTTAATGTAATCGTAAGAACATTTTGTCCCCAAAGAGCTGAAATAATGATCCTTTTTTAAATCAACACTCCAGAGAAGAAAGATAGCTAATATGTTGATCGTAAAAAATGATGATGATGATGATGATGATGATGTGGTAGCTAGATTGATGTATTGGGGAAAAATGAAAGTCAAAAAGAGGTGGTTGGGAAAAAATTAAACTTTTTGCTATGTGCTATAGTGTCAAAATATGCATGCAGAGGACACGATCGAGACATCTGATTTCGCAGTCAATATATCGGTCAATTCCAAAAAATAAACAAATTGTGGCACTTTCCCAAAATCAATGTTTCATTTTTCATCATGCACAAAATTAAATTCTTGAAATATTTTGATTTTTGCTCATTCGAAATATGAATTTTTTGAGAATCACAATAGTATTCAAAATTTGTTTTAAATTTCTTTAAATTTATCGACTGGATAAAGTTTTGCAAATCAGCAAATTGAATGATGTTAGCAAGACAAACTTTCGCAAATGGAAATTTTGGAATAATTTCACGTGTCACACTTTCGCAAAAATGACCAAAAAAATCATGAATTCATGAAAGTTTCTCTGAATCTTTGTAAATTGAAGAAAGAAAAAATTGTGTCCAACCGATTCTAATACCACTTATTGGTGATAACAACATTTAGGTGAAAGTGCTTTATAACCAAGTGAGGTTACTCTGAGTATGATGACAACGTAATAACTTATTTGCCTTTTGAGATAAAGTGGGCAAAGTTCAATCGACCCTCGAAGAGAAAACATGAATTTTAACTTTAAAGATAATGAACTGTTATAAAGTGAATCTCCACGAGAGCCAATCATTTGTTTACCTCGTTTGTTTGCCATTTTGATATAAGTGAGCTGCTCCTTCCAGACCCATTTTCGTATTGTTCAAATGAGGGATTCCCACTGCTGATATCAGCAAACTGCAACGCTCAGTTCTATTTATAACAGTTCATTATTTTTAAACAAAAAATGCTGGCCTTCCGAAATCATCTTTTCATAACGTGTGTGTATTCTGTTTGGAGTCTCATAATTTTCTTATAAACAGTTCACAATGTAAACATAATATTAAATTCAAAATGACTACTTGCGGTCCAAGATGTGGAAATATTTTGCGTGTTTCATATGAATAAATGAGCTAAATGGCCTCCCTTGTTTCCACAGCATCTTTTAAGCTGCGAGTCTTACTTTTACACCCTCCGTAAGGGTTCTTTCCAAAAATCCCAGTTGGAAACTTCAACTATGATTTTTGGAAGTGTTATAACCAAAATAGCATTTAATCATTGATTTTTTATTTGCTAATATTCTCCGAAACATTCTATTCCAAAAATCATTGAGTCATTTTCCACATTTTTTTTGTTGGTTTGATCAGATGAATAGACCATTCTCGCATTTCTGGTGAAACCTTGTATTAAGGCTTTGTCAACAAGTTCCAATTTGATATCATTAGTGCTTCCGCAAGAGATCAGAGAGTTGAAGAGAGGTTGTTTGAACTCAATCGATTTCTCTGATGTCTGAAACGGAAATTGTTCAAGCCTAAAGGGTTTTAGTTATTTCTTGTCATCACTTGTAGATGCTGTGTAGTTTTGAACTTAAAAAAACAAATTTTAAACACTTAACACTTAAAAAGTTACAAGTTGACATATCGACAAAATGCTTCTTTAAATTAATTCTCTGATTGTCCAATAATCTATTTTTTTACCTGTTTTTATTTTGAAAGTGAGGTTAAAATATGGATTTCGATCAAAACAGATGATCGTATTGTTGTTCATGGGTTTTCTCCATTCCATTAAAATTAAACATTCAATAAAACTATCAGATTGAATGAACTTTTGACATGAATTTGTGTTAGCATGGAGTAGAATTTCTGAAGTTTCTTTTATAGGTCGTTTCTGTGAAAATGAAGTAAGGGGATGTGATAGTCGGCCATGTAAAAATAATGGTACATGTATCAACCAGTTGAATGGCTACGTCTGCCAATGTCTAAGTTTGACCACAGGAAAGGATTGCGAGAAAACTTTACATCCATGCATAGGTGATAAACTTTGCCAGAACAATGCAACATGTAAATTTGTAGACTCCACCCCTACATGTGTTTGTTCACATGGTTATTTTGGTGAATTATGTGAGCAAATCACAACAGTAAACTTTCATGGCTATGGCTATTGGATTCTTAATGGTTCTGATACATCTGTACCTGAAAATTCCATCTCATTAAGATTCATTACCACCATACCTGATGGTATTATATTCTTCGTAAGTGGTTCTTCTGGCCAACGTATCAATGTTTTCCTGCGTAATGGAAATGTGTTTTATTCGATCAATGATAGAACGTACGAATTAGCAGCAGAGGTTTTCGATGATAACCAGTGGCATACGATTGACATTAATTTTAACCATAGTTACGTTTCATTCCATCTGAATACTTTCAAATCGACTCGATTGGTGGATCTTGGTAATCTTTCCAAAGTTTCTGTAGGTGGTGCTGGTGAAGAACAGGGAAATTATTCCTCCTTTGTGGGTTGTATGCAGGACATTAAGCTGGATAAAGAGGTTGTGCTCTCGAAAGATGGATTCAAAGTTAATGTCACATCTGGTGTATGTCGGAAATCTAGCGTTTGTCAATCGTCTGTTTGCAACCATCGAGGAAAATGCATTGATTTATGGAACAGTCGAAAATGTGAATGCAAACGTCAGTATTATGGTTCGGATTGCGAAAACGGTAAGTCCAATGTTGCGATTCACTTGGAGTTTGCTTCTGTTATTTCCTATAGTGTTCCTTTGTTGTATGGTATGGAGAATCCTGGGTGCTTAATTTTGGTATGACCTTAAGAAGTCATTTATTTTCATTGTATTAAAGAATTTCGATTTTACATAATGGTTGTTGTTTATGCTGTTTTTAATAAGACCCTTATCAGGATCGTTGCTTGTTTTAATTAGCGCCTACTTTCTTGCTTATCAGAAAAAGATGACTTAATCGATTATTTACGGTATAAGGTAGTCGTGAATTTTTTTTCGTAAGATTCATTTCAGATGATGTTTGCATTTTTTTTTAGAAATAACATCGTTTAATTTTCAAGTTACGAACAGCACTAGACAGCGTCGATCGACTGATTCCATCACTGCGCGAGCAATGTCTACTGTTAACTTTACTTTCACTCGAACATCTTCATTTTCATATTTAATCCGTACTAGACACTCAGACGGTGTGATAGCATTGCTTTTAACTAGCGATGCTGTTAATAAGAATGAGGATTTCGCTTACACCCAACATGTACTTATAGATGGGAAATTGAACATCTTCGAAGGAAATAAAACTCAAACTCAGAGAATTATTTCACCGTACCAACTGAACGATGGTGTATGGCACGAAATCGTTCAATCGGGATTCCAAATATCAGACAACAAGAAAACCACCCAATACTCCAGCATGTTACATAACACCATCTTCGAAATAGTGTATTTTGGTGATATCACCCACCTGACGTCATTCCCCAATGCAACGACGGTAGACACTTCATTCCGAGGTGAAAATTGAAGATATTTATTTCGTCTCATACTTTTTATAGTTTTATACGAGTGTCTAGTACGGATTACTTCTTTTCATTTCAAGGTTGCCTGCAAGCAGTAAGTATGGACGACATCACCCTTTCGAACCAACAAATTGCTAGTAGAATAACCAAAAACATCACGTTAACAAATGTCGGCGATGGATGTCAAAGTGCCGATGTCTGCGCTCAAAAGCCTTGTTTATATGGAGGCACTTGCAATGACCTGTGGAATGCGTATAATTGCACGTGTAAACATGGTTTTACCGGTCAAAATTGTGCATTGTATGGATGTGACTTTGTCAATACTTGCCCATCATCAACTGTCTGTATTGACGTGACCGATCAGCCTGGGCACATCAGATGTAAGTATACATTTTCTTCCGTAAACTTGACACCTGAAGTCATCCTAAAAACCCTGCTAGATTAGATAAAAGAACCGATCGCGAATGCTTTACTTGTTTAGGTACTTGAGATTCAGACATGATAAAGTTTTGTGCCAGTTACAACTTTGTTTTAACAATATCATCATCGTGAAGACGGGGTTTTAAGTATTATTAGCATAACTTAAACTTTAACCGTTTAAATATTCTGACACATATTCGTGATTCATTTGAAAATTTCAATAACAAGAGGTTTAATTCTCTTCTCGTATTATTACTCATCAATAAGGAAAATTAGTAGAAGCATATGAATTATTTAAATATGAACTTTTTTTTTTGTAAAAAAATTATGATGATTCTAACTGAAATTCACTTGTGATACAACGAACTTCATTCTCTAAGTGTCATCATATACGAACCAGGCGAGAAGAAAATGATATTACGTCTTCTAAGGAACTCAATTTAATAATTACAGAAACTAATGAAATGTATGACAATTTCACTGAAAGTCATTAAAACCTATTTCACAACATTTACTCGATGTAACGAAAAAAAGATTGTAACAACTAACAACTTACGTCGCAAAATGGCTTGTGTAAAGAGACACTTAACGTAAAAAATGAATAAAAAACACAGTTTGTACGATAGGCTAGTACTTTCTATGTATTATAGTACAGTAATGGAATTCTTATTATTCTGTTTGGTGGTAGGTTCATCTGCTTTGACGTATAATGGTGAAAACAGTACCAGCAGGATTTTGCTGAATACCAGCGTCAGTACATTATCGTTTAGTCTACGTACACGACAACGTGACACCATCGTGTTAAGTTCGTATGAAACCAGAGACAGCTTTATTGTGATTGGTATTACGTCTACTGGCCTTCTGAAGATATATGCTCGTGTGAATGGCACTAATACAACTATCATAGGAACTGATGTTAGTGATGGCAAATGGAGGAAGATTGACATAAACGGAACAATATTAAAAAATAACAACGATTCTATAATCATCAATGATGCCACACCTTTAGTTTCGTTGTTATCACATACAAACATGATTATAGGTAAACACGACACATTGACACAGACGTTTACCAACAGTTACCAAGGATGTATTAAGGGAGTGTCCGTAGATGGTCAAGTAATCGATTTAAACTATGCTACATCTTCGTTTGTCATTTTTGGATGTAATAGTACGAATCCTTGTCAAACATCGCCTTGTGTAGCTGGTGAATGTCGTGATATCTTCAACGACTTCGAATGTATATGTCCTAATAAGTACTACACCAGGAAAACTTGTAACGAAACAATGAATGTTACCTGTGAGTTTTCACCAGCCCTTTGCAATAACTCTACATGCGTGAATTTAACGAGTCCAGTAATCAAACGATTCAGTGACCATGGTTTCGACTTTTTTAAGTGCAATTGCCTGGTAGGATATGAGGGACATTTTTGTGAAAGACAAACAAATGAATGCAGACCAAATCCTTGCTTAAATAATGCCACTTGCTTAGATCGTATGTTGGATTACGATTGTCTCTGTACACATGGATGGACCGGTAAAAACTGTAGTGGGAACGTAAACGACTGTGCTTCAGACCCTTGTAACAATAATGGTTCTTGTGTGGATTTAGTAGGTGATTATCGTTGTAACTGCACTAAAACAGGATATACTGGTAGAAACTGTTCTGAAGATGTGGATGAATGTAAAATGCCGGATACCTGTCTACATGGTGGAAACTGCAGTAACCTCGTTGGAGGATTCAGATGTAATTGTTCGAATGGATATTTTGGTGACCAATGTGAGTACGAAAATGCTCAGCAATGTGCAATTCTAGCACCATGTAAGAACAAAGCTTCCTGTATAAGCAACTCTTCTGGATTTTTCTGTACGTGTATGCAAGGTTTTACTGGAAAAACATGTGAGGAAGATTTCAATGAATGCAACGAATTAGTTCCATGCCAAAATGATGCTTCCTGTTCGGACAGTCATACAGAGTCCACATCAGTAATTGTACCAGGTTATAACTGCACGTGTACCGAACGATATGAAGGAAAGAACTGCAGTGAGGAAAAAGACCCTTGCGATAGCAAACCTTGTCAAAACAATGGCAATTGTACGAAAGTTTCATATAATGAAGTGCGTTGTGCTTGTGAACCAGGATTTTCTGGACACTACTGTGATGACACAGGTGGTGATGATGACGGTGTTAACTTGGGATTGATTCTTGGCTTATCCATACCAGCCGTCATCCTTATCCTTCTACTCCTCTTTTTCTTTTTTAATAAGTTTGTTCGTGATAAAAGTGGAATGGAAGGTACTTACAGTCCCAATAAAGAAGAGCAACAAGTTGGTAATGTGGAAATGAATACATTGAAAAAACCGAATGCTGAACGTTTAATCTGATCTTGTTTTTTTTTTTAATTTTCTTCGTTTATATATGTACAATAGTAAAATTATTTAATGTTTTGAATATCCTCGTAAATGATCTTGAATTTCATTGGGTTTTCTTGGTTCTTTGAGAAAACGTTATTAGTTGAAATTTTCTGATGATTGTACCAATCGGCCATTGCATTTCCTTCGATTTCTGTAGAATATCTCAGTTATACGGCATGTTATTTTCCCATAGATCCTTCGGTGATTTTTTATGTATTCATTTTGAGTTATAATTTTTTTAAAAAATCATTTGCATTTTTATTGTATTTCGAGCATTATATTATTTTTTTATATTCTTGGTTAATTACAAGATAACTTTTTATATTTAATTCTTTGTTGTGATTCAATTGATGAAAGGACAATCCTCAACGGAATCTTAATCATCATATATTTCTTTTCAATCTATCATTAACGTTATCTGATCCTTGTCCAATCCAAGGGGAAAAGCTTCGATGGTCCCGTGGTCTCACAACTCTCGACTTTACTTGTATAACTCTCGGCTTTGCTAAGACAGTTCTCCGTCCTTTAGATCAGACAAGTCCCTAGGTTTAAGCTGAGACAGTTCCTGACTTTTTCAAGAGAGTTCTCGCGGCTTAGGATTATACAAGGCCGCTAAACGACTGAGGATACAAGTTGTAGAGGATGAATTGATTTTAGTGTAAGTTTCAATTGATGATCCATAGGTATGACCTTAAATTTGAAAAAAAACGAGTAGCGTGAAAGACCTTATCTTTCTAACGATTTTTGACATCATCGTAATGTTGTGTCTAGTCTTGATATCATCGTGTCAGAAAAGTCGAAAACTCCACCAAAAGCGTGATTTGTCTGATCTGAACGGAGAATTGTCTGAAAAAAGCCGAGAACTGTGGCACCATAGAAACAAATGATTCCCGATTCAACACATTAAATTCGATATTTGGGTATGCATGAACAGAGTTCTGTTTTAGAATGCTATAAGGACATTCGCTTTATCGAATTAAATTAACGTTTCGGTCCCAGTTTGTCCTTTGAAATCCATACATTATATCCTGGCTATAACGAATCCCACTAATTCATTATTATGAACGCATTCTCCGGTCCCCATCCCCAAAAAACCTTCTGTTATTACAAAGTCCAGGTAATTCCACAGAGTATAAACCTATTTCCCAAAAACATTTCCAAGTAAAAAAACAGTAATTTTTATGAAAGAAAAATAGCTAAATTTGTTTGAGGAAGAAAGATTTACTGAAAGGGATTATCCTAGTACATTCCCGTTAAATCGCACCCCAGATACCGTAAATCCTCTAGGGGCGTTTATTTAATTTCCGAGATTTTATCCGAGGGGCGTTTATTAGGGGGAGGCGTTTATAAAAATAACTCAGGATTTTCATTTTAAAGTATTATTTTGTTTGCTCATATGGAAATGATCTCTTAAGGTCGGTTCCCACCAGTGAGAAATTAAATTTCTCACTGAACTTCTCACTGTGAAAATGATTTTATTTCCCACTGGAATTTTTTCACTAATTTTCTCGCGAGAAAATTATAAATAGAATAGATCAAAGATACCAACTCGTGCATATTATTCGGAAACGTATTTACATTGGCTTTTTGTCTGAAATGTTTGTAAGATAGTATGTATGCCTGAACGTTTACAAAACAGTTCGGGAATTTCAATGAAAATATGAGAAGGTTAAATCATTAATCTTTAGTTTAATTTCTCACGAATTGCAGATGAAATGGACCTGAAGTTCCTGGACTGTATAAAGTAAACGGGCATTCGTTAATTCAAGACTATTTAACGGAATCCTTGTTAATTTGACTGAAGTTTGAAGAAAAAACGCAATTATACGCGAATCACATGTAATATTATAAACGCACTTAAACGCCACCCAGTTAAACTACAAACAAACAAACACGTTTTTTTCCCCAAACTTTTTAACGCATTTTTTCCCTTAAGGTATTATCCAATTTACGTTTCGATCATTTTCAATACACCTTTCCCAAATTTCTGTTTAAACGCCGTGTTTTTGTCTAGTAAGTACACCCAGCCTCGTTTTAGATATCAAAAAGGACAGCGACGTGAATGAAACAAAGGATTCGTTTTCCTTGTGTATTTCGTTTAGAAAGAAGGTCTGTTAATTTTGTCAGTTAATTAGCACATTTTCACGTTCCACACACAACGTGAAAAATTATGTTTTGAAGTTGTACAGAAAACAAAGACGCATGAATAGTAGTATCTTGTATTGCTTTTATCCTGTTCCGATCGCATTTCTTTCTTAGTCCATTAATCAAACTTTTAGTTATAACAGATCTTTAAACATTCATTGCTTTGTGATTCATTGTTTTTCGAATATTCATGGATCACTCTCACGTTGCCGTCCTCGTTGCCGTCGTAGATGCGTAAGGTCTCATAAAAACGAGGTTGGATGTACTAACTAGGTCAAAACATGGTGTTTAAAAAGAAACTCGGGAAAGGTGTATTGATTTTGTTGGGTGATAAAAAAAGTCGGGTTTTTAATTTTATAAATCATAGTTTGCATAAATTAACAAAGAGATATTGATACAAACAAACACGGCTTTTAGTTTTTCCATTTTAAAATACAAAGTTTTTCGACCATTTCGATTGTGAAGAACGGGGTTGCAGTTGACAATCTGATACGATTGAAACCATGTATAACCGACTGAATTATATAATCATGATCTTCCGGACAAGGGGCTTCGACGATCGCATGTGAGTACTTATTGTTCCCATCATCAAAATATGAAAGAGAGCTCACTTGCTCATCTTTGGAATAACTAAAAAGAATGAAACGTTGGGTGAAGTAATCCAAGTAAATTTTGACTGACTTAAATATTTAAATTTTAATTCCACGTTTTTTTTCTCCATTCTAGTCGCAAATTTCACCAAATGTCTCCCGTCACCTGACCAATGGTCGTGGAAGATAATCAGAAAGCATTTGTTGAAAAAAAAAACCCAGCTAATATCAAGGTTACGTCAATCAATTGTTCAATGCTTAGTTCTACTATTTTAAAAAATTGATTATTTTGGAAGAATACTTTTGTTAAAGATAATGAACTGTTATAAATAGAACTGACGGTTGCAGTGTGCTGATGTCAGCAGTGGGAATCCCTCATCTAAATAATAAGAAATGGGACTGGAAGGAGCAGCTGACTTATGGCAAACAAAAGAGATAAACAAATGATAGGCTCTCTCGTGGAGATTTCCTTGTAGAAAACTGTTTTCTCACGACCTTTATAACAGTTCATTATCTTTAAGTTAAAGGAATCCCGAAAATCAAAACCATTTTATACCTCCAACGCTCCGAAATCTCTCCAAACCTTGTAACACCAGTCTGAGCTGCGGCCGTACATATGTGAACTGATAACGTATCTATAAGGAGAAAATATTATCTTTACTTTCAGCTTCTTTCCAGCGTGTTCTGTCAGTAGACAAGAAAATTAGCTACCTTCTTTCTTATTTAAGTGATGTAATCGCGAAAAGGCTTCACCACCGGGATAATTATGATAAGAAATGTATGTGAAGAGTATTGTCAAACAGAAATTACCAACAAATGCCCCCACTAAAACCATATATAATATCCGCTTGATAACACCGGAGTTTCGGAACAGTCGAAACCTTTAAGAAAATTATCAAACTGTTAGAAAAACAACTTTTTGCATAAAAAAAATTAAATGGCCAATCATGTGGATTGGATTTTTCAGACGAATATTAAAGGCGGGTTGACGATTCATTCGCCCTGGTCGTGAGACTAAATCTAATACACCTGAATGGTTTATACTTATTCCTTGCGACAAACGTAGGCGATTGATTAACATTGTGCATGTGTGTTGACGAAATAATACCATTATGACAAATGAATTAATTGTAAGATTTACTCACAACTGGAAAACAGCAACAGCGACAATTGTGTTGAGAACAGGGAAAATATAAATGATAAACCTCAACTCTTTATGAGGTAGAAAAGAATAGGTCAAAACGTAAATCAGCGAAACAACAGCCAACTGGAGGATTTTTTGGTCCGATGCATACACAAAACCTATCGGTAAGAAAACCGTGAAAAACAATAGCACCCTTGGAATAGCTGAATAAAAATACCAAAAGAACGGCAATATCTATTGAAGGGATGTCAAGGTAAAAGTTATGGGTGAATACCTTCAGTAGAAGAAAAAAAAATGAAAATAGCTATTTAATGAACATCTCTCAAATAGTTGGGTTTGCTTTAAGAAAAGATACTCCCCAGCTGGAGCTTTTATTCAAAACTGTGTTATAGTACAGTACTTCTCCTTCTGGCCAAAGATAACGCTGCCAAAAAAACGAATCGATAAGAACTGTTCCACCTAAAACGACATTTAATAACATTTACTTCAGTGAATGAGTAATACTTGAAAACACAGATGGAAATTTTTTTTAACAAAGTTTTCCTGATGGATAACATGAAATGGTCACGTCATTATTAATCGATTTTGGAATGTTTTGGAGACAAGCAAGACCTTACTTAATGCTAGCACTGCAACTATGGTGCCTTGACAAACAAGTTCTGTGAAACATATATCTTTGTTGAATAACTTTATTATCAACAGCAATCCAAACAATATGCACAACTCAGAACGAAAGATAATGATTCCTAGGGCTGAAAACCAAATAAATCTTCTATTTCGGTTGGATAACCAAGAAGCCAATGATGCTAAAACTGGAACATGATAATGGTAAAGTACTTGCGTCGCGAACCTCATTATTATTTTTTCAATTCCCAGTTAAAAAATTATTATACGATACTAAGATTTTCAATATTCTTAATTTGCACCTGTGAAAGAACGGAGGGGGAGGTGGAAGGGACGTAGCGCCTTCATAAGTCCGCAAATCATTAGGTTTACAAGTATCATAAAGACGCCTTTTCGTGTCAATGATAGACCTTGGATATATATATTTTCAAGAAAAGTGAAAATACATGTAAGCGTGATTGCTTATAGACTCAACTTGACAGGCAACGTAAATAACACTCCACACACTTTCAGATTGAGAACATTTGTCCTGTTAAGATACATGTGTTTAGCTTTCTAATAAAACGAAGTTCAGCTTTGTAACAACGTACATGAGGTCGAAACCTAAAATCAAGCTTGAATTATCATATGTAAACACCTACCAATCATTAGAGCAAAGGTATTCGGTAAAGTCCTTGATGCATAAAAAAGGAAGTGAAACTGTGTTAAAGTGATAAGCGTCGCTAATTTTGATATAGTTGAATTAGTACGGAATGCAACACTTTTTTGAAAATGTATGAATGATAAACACACAAGAAAACCAACGACTCCTCTACCTAGAAAATCAAAACATAAGTGGATTATTGCAAGTTGCAGTATGAAAGGTGAAACATTGTATAAAACTCTTGTTTACTAAAATCACAATCTATGTCATTTGCTTCTATAGTGATGCCGAAGTTATTACGGTAGCAGCGATAGCGAATACCGTATTAAAACACCCGTGGACTCCTCCTACTCCTCCTACTACTTCGGCCGAAATGGCATTTAGCCCACGCTTTAGACTGCGAAATTCCCTTTACGAAATTATATAAATTGTATGAACGAACGCAGGCTAGGAATTTTCAAAAGCTTATCAAAACATTTAATAAGTATTTTTTTTGGGTATTTTACCTGCCATTCACGAAAAAATGGATCTTATTCCCATGAAATACAAAAAGGAGAATTTCAGTTACTTCTGAATGCGAAGTATATCACTTGAAATTAAGTATTATTTTGTTGCCGAGGCATTCGGCTCACCTACAGTTCAAGATGAAAAGTTTCATAAGAAGCAGTTCTTACTTTAACTCTATTAAACGACCTTCTTATAAGTATTTTTGTTTGTTATTTGAACGTTTTTGTTTACTTTGTGTGATAAAGTTTAAAACCCAGTATTTGGATGGATTTTTCGTTTTTATTTATTATAATATTTTTTTCGATGAAGACGGGTTTTTTTTGTTTTTTTTTTCCTTTTGGCTCTTATACATTTAAAAAAAAAGAAGTTATTTTAAAACTAGCTAGTAGTTTCCACTATAAATGCGCCCGTAACAGGCTCTAGACATGATCAAAACACTTTCGTATGCTGTGTATTAGGTTATGATATGCCACATTTCTTTCACGGAGAATTATTTAAGTAGAAACGGCTACTTTCTCGCGCCGAAATAATCCACCTCAACTTTTCAAAACAATGTGCAACCTCAAATCCAATTCACTTTTGGATTATTCCGATAACTATCCAGTGGAAGAATAATCCAAGACTTCGGCATTCGCTAAAGTTTGCCAAGTAACTCACGTTGGCTATATTGATTATTAAAGTATAATAGGGAGACGCATTCTTGTGGAAACAATTATTTAGAAATACGCAAGTTACCAATTATCTTGTTGTTTGATTAGTAAAAATTTTATAACGATGAGTTTTAACAAACAAAACCATACCATTTTTATACCGAAAATGTGTTTACAGAAGAACAGTGACAGCTCAACTTGTACTTTTTTATGTACACTTTTTCACTGGGAATAAATAAATAGAATGAAACCATATCTTTTCTTTTTTTTTTAAAAAACTCTTTCTTCTGAACAATAAACAAAACTTCTTTCCAAAAGCAACAAAAGAATATAATATGTCAGTGTTGATGAACCTTTATAATAAAAATTAAGTTTTCCAATAATACTTTCACATAATAAACGCTTTTTTCTATAAATAACGAAACAAAATTTTAGCGGTCCTTATATTAACAAAAGAATATTTCACTAGTCCTTCTTAAATGTCAGTATGTTGCACAACCTTTGCGACAACCCTTTTTTTCGTGTAATGGAAATCGTACTTTTCCATTTCCAATATTGCTTCTTCAAGTACGGTGCTTGGGACATCGACACACAGTAAAATTTGAGCAATCGAGTTAAAATTCTGATCAACTCGAGATTTTTTGTGGTGAACTCCTGCAAAATACGCGCGCGCGGCAGTCTATAAAGCGCCCTAGCGGGCGCAATAACATAAGTATCCATGGTTACAGGTCAAAAATGTATATTTCTTTTGTTTTAAGCAATGCTGTTTCTTTATTAAACCTTGTTTACACTTAATAAAGTTTAAACCTTGTTCACACTTAACCCTTCGTTAGCGTGGTGAGTAGTTTTAAGAAAACTAGTCTGGTGGTGTGTGAGATACCCATAATAAATAAACCAACTGGACATTTCTTTTTTAAGTGCAAATGAACATACAGTAATTTTGAATGATTTTCATAAAGTTTTGATTGTTATGAAGGTACTTAAAGTTTCAAGCAAAGTTTCAAGTTTCAAGAATGTTTTTTCAATGAATGTTTACAGGACGAGTGTAAGAAACTCCACCACTCCAACGAAGGGTTAACAAAGTTTAAAAGTAAATCTCGGATGAATGAGTTTGTATCTATTTTGTTCGTATTGCCACTTAGTTTTGAAATGCTGCTACCGTTTTGCACCATATGGTTCTTGTTCGGATTTAATATAGATTTAATAGATAGTGATATGTTTGTCTTGGTAAATAAGGCTTTCATCAAAATACTTACATAGTATTTGAAAATAAAATTTTGGAAATTGAAAGTATTGCAAGAGATGTATTCCAGGGATTGCGACGAAAGTACTAATCAGTGGTCCTATGAACGATCTAGGAACTACACCAGGAAATTCCAAGTGATCATACTAAAAAAAAGATCGAAGGAATATCCAAGCATTTTGTATGGAATAAATCTACACCTAAAGGCATGTTTCACAACATGAATCTGATTGGCTCACCTTTTCTATCCCACTTTTGTCCTATCCTTTCCTGAGTAAGAACTCAACTTATTTCCATTGCGAAACAAAAAGACTAATTTAATATAACTGATTAATATGTGAACCAATCAGGAAGCAGTGTTTGTTTCTTTTCCGTTTTCATGTTACAAAACAGACAATTAGAAACATACCTTAACATATTCGTCACTTAACACACACGTCAGATCACTGATAAAATACAATGAGAAGAATGCTTAGACAATCACGATATGTTGCGCAAGATTTCACATGAATTTTGCAATTTATTCCATTCCATTGTACAGTGTAGAATTGATTATTACCACAAGGTATTCAAGGGCAAATTTAGAGGTGGTGCACTGGTGAAATTTCAGTACCAAAAATAAGGTGTATCTTTTTTAAGATTATCGTGCATATCTTGCAAATTACACGTCGTGTGTCATGGACAAGTAATTAAAAACTCCCCAGTTTCAAAGTTCAATTTCACAGTTTTTGAACGCGGGCGCGTTCGCAATTTACTGCGAACCGTTTTTTCACTCTCTGCATAACGGGGACGGTATGTCAGTTTCCAGCTTTATTTTTCCTAAGCTTTTGGCGTTCAAGAACAAATGTGAAATGGAGTGCCGTTGTATAAATAAACTACTACTGAAGGTCGGCTACCTGCATCACGTTTTGCACCACTTAAGTAGTGCAAAGATACGGAGCTTCTGGGGGAGTCTCTGTGGTCGCACTAGTGTATTGCGGTTGCATCGAAGCAGTAGACTTTTGAAGAGAAAATGTTTGTCACTGTGGGAAGCTCAGTAACATGTTTCTGCCACGTTTACTAGTATCATCAAATGGTTTAACCTAGCTGGCTAAAGGCATAATTTTATTAAATTTCATGGATGATGCTAAAAGGCTAATATATAAGACGTGTTTAGAATTTTCCTTTTTCTATAAATTGCAGTGTGGCTACAAAACTTTCATAGTTAGTATGCTGTATATTTTGAATGACGATGGCTATTATTATTTTCATTTTTGTGAATTATACTCATGCTGAAAAAAGCATAAACAAAACTATAAAGACTATTTTAAAAGAAGTGTGGAAAAAATTACTTGTGATGCATATTTGATAAGTTAATCTGAGGAAGTATTATACAAAATTCATTGTTTTCTTTAGATGCACTAAATATGTAACTAAACCGAAAAATTGCTGATATTCTTAATTTTTTTGGCAATTTTAGTACTGAAAGTTTCTTATTTGGTTTCTTAAACTCAGATTGCATTCAGATAACCTAAAAGCTGTTCTGACATGTATTTACTATTGTTCTATTGGATAGAAACAAGGATTGGAAAAACATGCGATTATACAGTTTGAAAACGTAATGTCTTTTCGTATATAACTTTGTTAAAAGTACATAACTATCAAGTGAAAATAGCTAAATGACAAATCATTATTTTTCAATCAGGATCATGTCGATTCCGGATACGTCATCGAGGGCGATATAATCTTCTGTACCATCTTCAAATTCGACTCTGTACTCATTGAACTTTGTGTTGTATCATGAAATGACACCAATAGCCCAGTCTTGGTATAGGATCTTCAACTTTTTTAGTGGATGCTTGTAAATCCGTCATCAATACGCTCAACTATTTCCTGCTCATTTTCCTCATATCCCATGCATAAGATTTCTTGATCTCTAGTTCTGCATCATTGGGTGGTTCTTCAGGGTACGGTATTGCTTGGTCCGGTGATGCAATTGGTAAAGGTGGAAGAACGGTATAGTTCGCCAGCCCTTCTGGCTTGATTTTCGAATCTTCTGAACCCTCAGCCGTAATCAAGCACCCCGTTTTCTCAAAACTTCGCCATCTGGACTGCGCATAATCATCTCCCATCAGTTTTCCATATGCCTCTCCGACCCAATGGGTTATGAGAATTCTTCTCTTTTTTGCCGTCAACTTCTCCTCAGAATTTCCAAGCCATAGGTCGATGTTCTCGTCGTGTTCAAACCAATCATCATGTATTCTTGAAACAGTTTGTTTCAGCATACGCCCGATATCACAGTCAACTGGCTGCCAAATATCGGTTGCTCCTGTTAATATCCCGTTAATATCCCGTTAATATCCCTTACTGCCTGAAGAAATTCGTCACTAACTTGGGCGGTTAGGTTATCACAGAACAAAACAAACTCTTTGCCATCTAACGATTCGGTTCCTTTTTTCAGTGTTTGCCTTATCCACTCGACGCTAAAATTGGTGTCAGGCTGTGAGGCGTCAATACACATCAACGTCAGGGTGGTATGCTTTTGGTTTCTAAATGTTGAATCTTCTTTTTAAATTGTATTTTAAAAGGATTGTTTGTTTGCGCTTACTCGCCATCTTTACAAAGTTAAGAAAAGAACGTCCATTCTATATGTCACGTATAAAAGTTAAAACAAAAACAACATTTCATCGAAATTGACAATCGTTATATCGAATGAAATTGATAAAACGTTATATCGAATGAAATTGATATCGATTTGTCTCTGTACATTATTCAATCACACAAGCGTACATACAAAAAGTTTATGAACAGATATTTCATGGAAAATTACTTTTATTAGTTTCTTAATTTTCGGAAGCTGCAGCCTCTAGTTTCTTATAAACGGGTTTCTTTTTAAAAAAATACGTGTAATAATAATAAAAAGTCAAAGGTGAAGTCCTATGTAAGTCAAATTTATAAATTATATGGATTAAAATATTGCTGTTAGCTACAGCTTTTTATAACAACTTAGTGTTACTAGCCACATAGTATAGAAATGTTTCTCTCAATTGGCTGCTTTTGTCATATAGTTTAGAACTGATTTTAAACAAAGAAATCTAACATCCGTTGCAAACGCTGTAAAGCAATCTACAATACCAAACTACGCGATGGCCTCAAAACGCTCCTAAATCCGCCCCTGGTATTGGAGTGACAAAATAATTTTGAAAAACTTCAGATCCGGTTTTTAGTGAAAAAATAATTCCAGAGAACATAACAAAATGTTGTTTCCATCTAAGGGAAATTTTCTCTTGTAAACTTTCTCTAAAACAGTCTGTAATTTCAAATAAAAACAATAATTTTTTAATCATGCAATAAAACATACCCTTGAAATGTTACTCCTGTGATAAATCAGATCATGAATCGCTTGAATATTAAAACTCTCTTCAACTTTTGTGTATGGACAAATCAATACATACAGGAACACTGCATTGATCAAAACAAAATTTAACAATCCAGATATCATCATTGCTATTGTTATATTCCTAAAGACAGGTACATAAATTAATTTATTTATCTCTAAAATGAAAAAATTACTCAAAAATAGATGGAATGGAAGATTAATGGAATGTTCGTGATTATTTAAAAATTAAAACAAAAGTAACATCAATGTTGAGAAGTTTAGAAATTCTATACAAACCCAGGAAATTCCATTCTAGGGTAAAGGTAAAATATTGTTAAAGAATAAAATTATCTAATATAGTTGAAATTTCTGAATGAATTTACTAATCACATACCATAACAATATTGAGCACTAAACACTCGTTGAACTGTATAAAGACGCTAAAGCACAATGTAAGTCTGGTAACAGTGGAAAGTGAACCCAGAGACAACATTTCTGGTTAGGTTGATTCCCTAACTTTTCCTGGTATATACACGAGATTCACTATAATATAGCAACCCGTTGCGATAAATTAATATACACACCTCGTAAGTGCATTCTGACAGATGAATTTTTCATACAAGTCAGGATAGTTTATAATTTCAGGGAAATTTACCTAAATTTTAATTATTGCATAATCTTAATAATACATTGTTCTTTTGTAATATCCAACAAACAACATAAACACACAAGTTTACACCTATATATTGCAATAAATTAAGTACACATGTACAGATGTGACACAATTCACCCTGCTAAAAGTTACTTCTCTTGAAGTCATCTATTTATGGATAATGAATTTTTGCCATTCAGTACCTACCAATGAAAGGACGTTGGGGAATTTATTTTTTTGTGAATTGTTCATTACTGACAAAAATTTGGAATTTATTTTTGCCACTGAGGGTTTCATGATGTAGGGAAGGAAGAAAAAACTGAATATGAAGGGGAACCTTGAAAGTCACTAAAATAAATAAATTTTTTGCAGCAAAATTTCGCAATTAAAAAAACTATATTCTATATTTTTATTATAGAATCAATAGTTGCGATTGAAAAAAATTAATCTTTGTTTTTTGCCAACTTCATTGTTCATAATTTTGTGGAACTTATTTATATATAATGTGAATTTGATGCAAATTTTCAAAAATTAATTCTGCAATATTTAATGCCCACAAAAACATTGCCCTTGAAGGTACAATCTTTTAACTTTTAGAATTTCCCTGTTGAATAATTATATAGAAATAAAAATATCGAAATTTGATAATTTATATCATTCCACAAAATCTTCTTTACCAAAAATACAAGGTTATAAAGAACATATTTCTGAATAACTCACACGCTACATGTCCTCCACACTCCACTTGTAAACCTCTTCAGAAAATGATTTAACTTTATTGACAGCTAAAAACCTCTTCTTCTCAAAACCATTAGATCTGTCAACACCATCATATCTGTACCCAGGCCAAATATTGAATCTATTAATTGGAGGATTAGGTCCATTGTAACGTGGCTTAGTTGATTTTTTGTTCTGCTTCTTTGATAAATATGCAACCATAGGATCCCCTTCTCTTGATTTTTGTTTAAGCAAAAGATCTAAATCTTCATCATCTTTATATCTGGCAAGCGGTTTATTCATTTCATGGAAATCATCAGTTATTTTTTGTTCTTGAGCCTTTATTTGAGTAATACCTTTACCCCAAGAAGCTTGTTTTTCTATTTGCTCCAATTTTTCTTCCTCCATACGCTTTTTCCGTAACTCTTCAAATTTAACATCAATTTTCTTTCCAGTTTTACGGTCACGATAAATAGTTTCTGAGCCTTTACCTGATGACGATGATAGTGATTCTTTCATCATTTCCTGTTTAGAGCCAGCCTGAATTTCCCCATACACTTTCCCTAACCTTCCAGTGCTAATAATTTTTGGTTCACTACCAAAATGTTTTTTCAAGTTATTACATTTTTTTTGACGAAGTGGACTTAAGTCATCATCATCATCAATACGTTTTGAACGTTCTCCTTTTTTATCATCAATTTCTTCGTCTTCTCTAGATTTACGTACTGGTGACATGTCACTATCACTGGAATCATGTCTATGATTTTCATTGGCTGAGTTCTCATCATCAGAGTCATGTCTTCTTTTTTTGGAACTTTGTACTATCTCCTCTCCCACTGTTGTTCTACTTTCTCTTTGAACACATTGCACATCATTGGATTTCTTATCATCAGTCTTATCATAAAAGTTAGATTGTAATGGAGCCCATCTGGCTTTCTTTTTATCAATCTCTTCTTGGACTTCTTTCGTTAAGACAGTTGCTCCATCTGAAGCAAAAATTAACGGTATTTCTTCTTTCAAAGCAAAATTTTCATCTTCCTCAATATTATTGTGGATATCATTCAGTCCAATGTCACCATCTAGAATCACAATATTTTTTTTATGTTTTCTCTGAACTTTGTTTTTACGCTTTTTGGTACCACCATCATCCATATACTTTTTCAAGTAGTCTAATTTCGAAATAGTAGACATAATAGTATATCGCATGCAGTTTAGTATTGTTTAGTTGGATTCAATTTCAGTGCTAGGTGCTACTATGCTCTTTTAATTTGACATTAAAAACAAAATACGTCGCATGGCGGCAAACGGGCTCCCTCCAAGAAAGCTTCGCAAAAATGTCTTAACATCGAACCCAGGGTCTCTTAAGATTTTGATATAGGAGATCTCCTCTCGAGAAGTGGAGGGCGGCGACATGAAGCTATTTGCCTCCGCCAACAGGTAGATCTAGCAGTTAGGCAAAAATCAGATCAAAATCAGATAGGCAGATCTAGTGTTAGGCAAAAAAAGTGGAGGAGTACAGTGTCGTGAGTTTGTAACCTATGTCCTCTGTGTATACATTCAAAAGAGAAAAAAGACTAATGTGACTACACGCATCGTTCTTCAAACGACCCGTGGACGTCATCTCATCCACGTACCATTTGGCTAAAAGGACGTCCTTTGAACGTCTTCTCCAAGTCCCTGTTGGTCGCCCTATTAGTGCGGACGGATTAGACTTCACTTTCGACGCCCTAACTCCCTGTGCCTACTGGGTATGGTGTATATAATATATTTTTTGCCACTACATTTCATTACACTAACCTCGTCTACTACATCGTCATCATCGCTTAACTTTCTACTCACGATGGATATAATGGTCACCGATAAGTAAAAGAACATCATAATTTTATTACGCGCTTCCACCACATCATAACATAACGTCGTTATCTCTGAATGTCATTGAAACCTTCTGTTCTAATCTTAAGTTTAGCCTACTTTTTGGACTTTTGATCAGGGCCGGCGATAACTTTCACACGATTCCACTTTTTTGTTGTATCATTAATCATCTTTTTATCCCGGGAAATAAATCAAGCGTTCAGAAATAGGCTTCCCCTTAATTTTATTATACAGTGAACTCCCAGTAACTCGAACCTCCTAGGGACCGGGGGAAATAGTTCGACTTAACGAATGTTCGAGTTAAGCAAATCTCCCGTTAAGTCGAATTCTGGCAAAAATGAGATATTAGTTCGAGTTAAGACGATTCTCTTTTCAGTAAAGATCATAACAATACAATGTCACAATATTAAGATTCACTGGAAGAAGTTTCGTATATCTTATTTACTGACTTTATCTGGACAAAATATATGTCTGTCTTACGCAAAGAATTAATAAAAATGAAAGAAATTTAAATTTTGTAATTTAACAAGTCTTTTAAATTCCTTTTCCCAAGAAAAACGTTCGAGTTCTACGAAGAAATTAGCAGAAGGGAGACTTAAAAATGGTATGAGATAACGCGGATGTTCGAGTTATCCGGGGTTCGAGTTAACGAGTGATTTTTATAAGGAAGTATTAGAGGAAGGTTCAAGGGACCGAAGAAAATAGTTCGAGCTAATAAAAGTTTGAGTTATCCGGTGAGTTACCGGGAGTTCACTGTTACTTATATTTTTAAAAACCAAATCTATATTTTTATATATAGATCTATATTTATATATTTTTAAGTAAGCAACACAGCAGCGGTTGAAAACAATGGCAACTGTATTCTCAATGAGTAAGACTGTTTTTTTTATTTTAATTTTCGTCCGTCTACAACGGACTTCATCAGAAAATGAAATTAGTATTATTGTAATGTATGATTTATATATTTTTATATATAAATATATTAAATTATATTATTGGCTGCATCGTATGCATTCATTATGCTTTTTTAAACTTAGCCAAACCTTTTCTCTATCAAATTAAGAAAACAGTTGCATTTTATTTTTATGCGCTGTAATAAAAAAAATATGCTTAATCATTCTTTAAATCATTTGAAATTTTATTAGATATAAAGAAGAGGGGGTACACCCACAACAAAGCGATATCCGTTCAAGTTGATCAGCTTCAAACTTCAGAATTTTTAGCTTTAATTTTATGCGAGTTAATTTATATTATGATATAGCGCCTCTCTCCTCTCCTCTGTTTCTTTCGCCTCTTTTTTGCGCGTTCTCGAAAATATTAGTTGTTGGTTACTATGTTAAACTATGGTTAAACACGGTAGTAACACAGTGGTGTATCATCATGATGGTGTTAAAAGAAGTGGTTTTGAAAGCGCACGTTTTTGGGGTGACCAATGGATGGAGACAGATCATATTTGTATAGCTAGTTAGATATAGGATGACTTTCTAAGTGATGTATTATTTACAAATGTGTTCTCCGTGTTCTGTTCTCGATAAGTGTTGCCTGTTTCAACATGAAATATTAACGATCAAGTCATTTAACCATCATTACACACATTAAGCCAGCATAACAAAAACAAACACAACATCATAACATGCTGCTATTCTATACCCTACAATTATACCCTAGGGTGTGTGTGGGTGTGTTGACACAATGATGGGGATTGGGACGGCAAAGAGAGAGAGAGAGAGTAGTAATGAGAATAGAGAGAGGAGGAGGAGAAGAGAGACTGTGTGAGGAGACCAACTGGCTGTTGTCACTGCACTCAATATGTGGCTGACTATTCTCTTATTCATTGTTATTTCACTTCCATATCGTAGCAACCTCAAAAAAATATGTAGCATCCTTTTTTGGCCATTAAAAAAGAGTTGGTCGGTTGGTGTCGGACATAAAAAAAATAAAGTAAATAAAAAAATAATTTTTTTCAGTCAGTTCACACAATCTGTGGTGTGCGTGAAGCAAAGTGTATTATGTTTGTGATCCACACAAATGAGAAACACAATCTTACCCCTGCAGAGAGCCCTATGTGGAATGATAGATGTAGACTATATAATTGTGTGCAAACTCTGGCAATCTCATATTCACATGGTTTCTTTCTAATTTTTGACAAACGACTCATGATTAGGTTGTAGTTGACAGTACGTTCTGTTGATTATTTATCTATATGTATATTAATTTATTTATTTTTTTGCCGACTCACCGAATTAACTTTTCAACTTCAAAACAAGTCAGTCAGAGGACGCTAACACAATATATTTTGGGTGGTGGCCTAATGGGAATTTCAATCTATTTTATAGATGTATTTAGATTAGATTAGGAACTTTTTTTAAAATCTAGTTACCCCGTAAAAATGACACAAAGGAGTTTTTATCTGTGTAATCAGCCCTGTATCAGCAGTGGGGCATCCTCATCGTGGAAGAATAAAAGTCTTTCATCGCTAAAAAAACCAAAAACATCCATTTTAGATCGCAACTTTGAACTTCCCAAAAATAACTAGCTAGTAATCCCAACTATATATTCTTAACCGTGTGACACGAAAGGACCTTTTAGAGTAGCTGGGATTATCTAGCTAAAAAAAATGACAACTTTATATATAGTTCTAAAATGACTAGTTCTAAAATTTTTTTACACAACAGTATAATAGAATTTGAATGAAACATCAAAAAGGTACAAGCATAATAGATTTTTGTAAGTGACTCATTCTGAAACTATATATATATATAATTATCATAATATTCTAGAAATTAATATTACTTACAAAGAATATTTGAAAAGCACTCATTTGTTATCAGATCACCTTTAAGCTTGATTCAAACCAGATTATAGCTATCTAACCATAATAGTTCAATTTCTGTTAAATCTCTTAATGTTAATGGGAATCTCACTGACAACCCTGAACTCGTATCAAATACCTTCATATTAGGTACAGTTTCTCACCTCTGTGCTGACTCAGTACATAAAAAAATACCACATTCTTTCAAAATTAAATTCCGCGAAATTTATTGATATACACTCAGCCATGCAAATTTGTTCCTCGAAATTAGAATTTAATTTTTATCTTTGTTTTTAGCTAAAAGCAGGGGTAAAAAAAGACATCATTGTTTTTCATATATACAAACATCCTTGCTTTAAAAAATTACAAAATAACTTATAATTAACCAGTAACATCTTCAAAATGCCTTATTATATATGCCTAATTATTTGAAGATTAATTGTTAATTTGCAGATTCTTGCCAAAAATATACACGTTTTACATGAATTATTTCATTATTCACTTCTCGAAATATGTCACTCACAAAAATAAATTCTGCAAAATTTACAGAAAATATAAAACTAAGTAATTGCAGAATGTTTTCCCATACACAACACCATATCACCAATAAATGCTTTACAGAAGGTCTATTATATTAACAACATTGCTATAAAATAAAAAAATTTAAAAAGGTATTAAAAACAGGTATTTTAGGACACAAAAATATAATGGTAAATCGATTGCACAGTCTATCACAGGAAATTAGCGATTTGAAAAATATAGTAAATAAGATATATGATATCAAAATATTGTCTTTAGTATTTTGTGAAACTACATTTTTCAAGTTGTCTTAATTGTACAAAACAAAGTACTCTATTAAAAAGCATAATATAGCAATTCTCAGTACAAAACAACTGAATTTCAGCGATTTTCAGGGGTTTTTAAATAAAAGATTCTGTGTTAGAATTTTAACTAAAATGCGATGCTAACAGATACGGGCCATCGTAATGTTGGGTTGATATGAAGATAGCTCATGTAAACACTGCCTAAGAAATAGTTGCAATTGTGTGTAGAGTTTTGGATTCAAACTATTTTCTTTTGACAATGACAAAAAAGTCAACAAATGATTATTAAGCAACTTGTAAGAAAAATGACAGCAAAAAATTAAATGAAAGTGTAGTCTAAAAAATATAAAAAGGAATGTGAAAAACAGATGCTCATTTTGTTACATTTCATATCAGATAGAAAGTCTTTATTCTCTTTTATGGCATCGTATTAAACATATGGCCTAGTAAATTGAATATTGTGTATTTCCCGGATGAAGGTGCAAACTGCTTTTGATGTTTGCTGACCACTGACGCATCATTTAATCTTGCAAAAAGCACCTGATTTAATCATGTTAGATCACAGAAATTAATACAAAAATAGTTAGTAATTCTATCCACCCCCTCTTACTCTGCAATGTCCAAATGCCCAAACATGGAAATGTTGTGTAAATGACACTTTTTGCTGACTATGAGTACAGATTTAAGTAACATCAAGGCAATATTTCCACATCAGTTTCATTTGTACCTAAAAAATGAAACTTGTACTTAACCACTATAAAACGAATAAATGTAATTGGTAAATATTGGGACAAGATTTGATTTGAAAATAAAAGTTTTAGAAAAAAGTATGTATGTCACTGTCTTTTGATGATTTGTCTAAGCCAGAAATAGTAATTCCCAACTTCAATTCCTAGCCATTGAGAAGCTGAGCCATAAAAATCAATTTTTAGTCAATATGACAAGAATGACCCAGCTGTAATCGGCATATGCCAGCTATAATCGAAATATAAACAGAAAGCTTTTAGATTTAAATGCGATCTCCATGATTTGAATTGTGAATTGGGTTATTTATCCCAGATTGCCCTCAAGGTTATGCCATTATTAGTACAATGTAAAACAATATGTCATTTGGAAAGTCATCATTATAAAAACAATAGATGAGTTTCAGGATGAAGCTTTTGTTTTTATTTAATCTTGAAAAACCAGGTTATCGTCAATGATTAATCTACGTATTTAATGGGGAATTGAGACAATTTGCTTTTTTTCTAAGGCATTGTGTGATCATTAATTAATTTTTGATAATTTTATTATGTCATAATTATTTCTGGTCAGTAGCTCAATCGTGTCAAGTTGTTTTGGGCTGTAATATTATTGGCTTATTAACCATCATGTCGTGATGTGAAGTCATGTGAAGTCAATTAACCAATCATAATTACCTATTGTAAGAATATTCTACACTGTAGGGCTATAAAAGTATTTCCATTTAATTTTGGTTTTCTCTCTATATCTGAATTTATGTTTAAGAAGTTCACTAATTAATTAAGATGCTATCTGTACTTTTAAATTTCACGTATTGTAATCATTACACCCAGTTTATATAATTAGAATGAATACAATTAACTTCTCTTTAGATTTGCATACCTTAAGATCATTAATTATCTCGTATTTCACAACTTCTGCCTGCATTCACGAAAATAAATGCTTTTTGGAAAGACTAGAATTAACTAGAATTTACTTTACTAGAATTAATGTTTGCAAAAATTAATGATCTTACTCTCGAGTTCCAAATAAGCGTATCCCCCCCGCTTATTAATTTTGACCAATTCAATTTCTAACAAGTGAGATTCATAATCAACATATACTGCCGATTCAATGTAAATTTACTTATTCCTTTAAACTTTTGGCATCTGCTAATGGAAAAGTAGATAAGCACCCTTCGTTTAGAATTGAAATTGCGACATTGTTTGATATCGAGATTGTCTACCATTTTTGCTGCTATTCAAATGTTAATTGCTGTGAATCGAATGTTTACTTTTATTATCAGAGAAGATCTGTGAATGTGCTTGAGGATAGATTTGCAGATCAAATCAGATCAGATATAGTCACGATGGCGGAGAGAAAGTTTGAAAGAGGCGGACAGAAAAAATATTCCACCAAGGAGAAATGTGTTAATGACGCATTAACCCAATAACCCCTCCCCCCGCTTATTAAATTTTTGAAATATTTCCCACCCACCCCTACTATTAAGACCATTCATCCAGCAAGTGGGGTGCTGGTTATATACTGTCTGAAATTGAAACTAATATTATTTCTCTGATTCTGTTATGATGTATATTGAATTAAATAAATAATTTTCATAGATGTCATTTTTGGAAGAAGGATATTACTCAACATCTAATACAAATGTCAGTATTGAAACTGAGTTGGGTTATCAACGTTTGTTAACAGATGTAAATGAAAAAAGTGTTTGCAACCATGATTTGTCATCATTAATGGATTTTCCGCTTGTTAATTCTTTGTCAGAGAAGGCTATTCTTTTTGAGTTTAATGAAGTACAACAGGAAATAAAAGAACTATCGGAGAAACTTAATTCTTGTCAAGATGAAATTTCATTTGTCAAGTCTTATCAAGCAGATGTCAAGCAGATGTTTGAAATAGATTACCAGAATTTAAAGAGATTCACCAACAAAACATTGAAAGAAGAATTACTGCAAAAGGTTTTTAAAATGAGTGATGAAGTATCTGCATTACTTTCTACGCATGAAAACCTTATTGATAGGTATAACAAGCAGGAAAATTCTCTGAATCTAATGGAGGTACAAGTTAAGATGCTGGAAGAAGAGAATAAACAATTGAATTTACTTAATGATTCTTTAATGACAAAATCCAATAAAGATGGGTTGTGCATAGATCAATTGCAATCAACAGAAAATGAAATGCACACTAAGTTTACTGTTTTAAACATAGAAAATGGAGCCCTTTCCAAAGAATATGAACAAGTCTTGATAATGCTTCACACAGAAAGGCTGAAATGTCAAGATTTGGAAGAAGAAGTTGTTCAATTCAAAAAAATGCTAATTGTTTCTAATGAGGAGCTCACTCAGATAAAAGAACAATCATTGCAATTAAAGAAACAAATCTCTTCTTTAAAAGACGAAATTAAAAGTCTAACAAAATCAAAGGTTTTAGCTGAGCGAAAACTGCATGAAGAAACTTCTTCCAATGAGATGGATAAATCAGCTTTGGTCAATGAAAAGGAACTACTTAAAAAAGAACTTACAAATGAGAAAGATATTAAAGAAACGTATGAGAAACAAATGAAAAGGTTGTCTCAGATTAACAGTGGCATGAGAAACTTATCAACTAAACTTCTAAATCAGTATACAAAGATTCTGGAGGAAAACCAAAGTCTAAAGTCAAAGTCAAAATTAGTGATTAAAATCAATGATGAACTTCAGCAAAACAATACCACTTTGATCAACAGACACATGGTTTTAGATAGGGAAAAGGTAAATATGGAAAAACACTTTAAGGAAGTCCAAAAAAAAATGAAAGAGAAACTGAAAGACATTAAAACCGAGGTGAATGCATTGCAAAATGAAAACTCCCATCTTAAACGTTGCCATTTAAACAAAAATGTAAGAATGGCTAATAACCACCAAACAGAATTACAAAATTTGAAAAATAACATGAATGAATTGGAACACACTAACTCCAAATTACTTCAGAAATTAAAAGATGTAAGAGAACACTGTTTGAATTACAAGAAAAAAGCGCACTCCTTTGAAGGGAAGGTTGCAGAATATAAGGTGGATATTGATAAGATGATCTCGACAAATGAAGAGCTGCATACTCAATGTGAAACATTGAAGACTTCAATTTTCCAGTATGAATCACAAACTAAGAATTACTGCAATGTCATTGATGATATGAAACGTCAATATTCAATGCTTTCTAAAGAATTGATGAATAAATCACAACAAATTGAACAATTGACAAAAAATCTTCAATTTTCGACTAATGAGAATGAACAGTTGAAGAAAATAAATCAGGACAACTTGGATTTGATTAGAACTATTGGTGAGCAGTCCAAAAAAGAATTCTTAAAAGAGAAAGAGATAAGCAATGGAAAGATCAGTTCAATTGAAATGCATGCAAAAGAATTGGAAGAAGTAATCAAAGCACTCACAATGAAAAACAATGAAATGCAAAATGAACATGTAGAAAAACTTTTAACTGTAAAAACCAAGTATGAATCAGAATTAACTGTTTCTAATAATCAAAGGGAGACGTTATTACGAGAAAATCAGTTGCTGAAAAATAATCTATTTGGAAAACAAGAAGAGGCGACTCGACTTATTGAATTGAATAAAGAAATGAATGTTTCTTTGACTCAGCTGAATGAAGAAATACAAAAATGCCGGATGGAAAGTTCTTTAATGGAAAAAGTTAGTGGAGATGATAAGTTACCATCAGAATTAATCAGGTTGAAGGGTGTTTATGAAAAATTATTGGTTGAACATGAAGGTAGTATTACTTACACCAAAGAACTTCAGCATAAACTTGTTACATTGGAAAAGGAAGTTATTACGCAAAAACGTCAGATAAAAGAGCAAAAAAGAAGGCACTTGGCTGTTGAGCAAAGGTTTAAGAAGGAAATGTATGAAATTTCTAGTAGAAATGATTTATTAAAAACAGTACTGTCTCAAACAACATCTGATTATCATTCCGTTAATAATAATTTGAATGCGTTAAAGTTTGATTATGAAAGTATTAAAAACGAGTTTCAAGTACTTACTGAATTGATTAAAAAACTCGAGAAAGTAAACGAGTGTTTCAAGCACGAGAAGGAGCAAGTAAAAAAAGAAAACAATCAACTCCAACTGGATATGCAAACCTTGAAGGGAACATTTGAAGAAATTCTGAGCAAAGAATTGGAGAAGCAGCAATCGAAATATTTATTACGGGAAAATGATTTGCTGAAGAAACTCTCCAGTATTAACTAATATGACGAGAAACGTTTTTAAAGCATAATCACATAATTTTTATAGTATAATTTTTATTTTTGTATAAAATGCTTTAGAAGAATGACCGACGTGAGGTTTAAAATCTGCAAAGACTACTCTAGCGTCTTTACAATGTCTATGTAAACGAAAGTTTTATTTGAGTGTAAAGAAAATCAATTGTGGTGAAGAATGAGATTTGCAGACTAGTGGAAAACTTAAGTCCTCGTTTATTAAACATTCAATATCATTCAAACCAGTATATCTACACTATGTATTCTGGTTTTGTTCTGTTCAGTGAGCTTAGGAATTTGCTCGGAACTCATTGTTTGAACTTAAATGCTTGAACTCCCTACTTGATCTTTATTATGAACTTTCAACCATATTCACTGAAAATCATTTTCAACAGTTGCCAGTTGAAATGAATTGGATTGCTTTCTGTTCATCTGTACCTGAGTTTTTCTGATAAATTCTGATGTTCATTTAGTTTTGAGTTATCAATTTATTATTTTATTGACTTTTAGATTGTTTGTAACGTGAATAGAGTAGAAGAATGTAGTGACTTGCGTCAATTATCCACCTGTTGAAAGTCAAAAGTAAAGTACTATGAAATGGATACATTTGGTTCTTATGCATTAACCCTTAAGTTAGCGTTAGTAAGAAATGTTACTTCGTTTTTTGAAGTTTACAAAGGATTTCTTAAAGTTTAGAAGAAAAAAGTGTCCTCAAATCTTATGTCTCTTGAAAGGAAGAGATATGCTTTCCTTTTGTTTTCTATCTTGAAATCTTTTGAGAACCCAGAACTGTCTTGGTTTTTAAGATCGTTTCGCTACCATTTATTTTCAGGAATTTTGTCTGCATTCGCGAAAGTAAATGCTTATGAAGTTTTTAGAAAACACATGGAATTGTTTTATCTGTTAAACATCTTGTGATGAAGTAAAACCAAAACTCCAGTTCTTTGTTAACATATTCAAGTTTTTCACATTTCAAAAACGATTGCATTAGACAATTCACTTTGACAATGCTCTTTTAATTGAAATGTGAACCATGTCTGGTTGTGAGAATTTGAAGGCACCTTTAGTGTATCTTTTTAGGCTACATCAATAATCCGTTCAAAACCTCCTAATTCAAGTATAAAGGATTACATACAGCAATTATCTTTAAAGTTAAGGAAAAATGAAGAATTATGGAAATCTAAGGTACGCATTTATTTTTTTAGTTTCATTTCAATGTTTTGACTACAAGTGTTATATATATGCAGAGCAATTTGGTATTTTGAGTTAAATAATCAGTAGTTAGAGAAGTAGCCCCTTAACCCGATTTTTCCCTGAAAATATAATATGAGTTGCTCTATAGATTATATTTTTTGCTCCTTGGGAATGCTTAATATTGAAGTACTAGTATTGAAGCTTAGAAGACCTCTCTAAACTTGTAATGTTGTAGTTTGTATCTCTTTGCAGTATATTCTTATTGTGTTCTTCAGGTTACAAAGTTGGAACACGAGCTGGAAAAGAAAAGTTGCGAAATTGTAATGCTTAAATTAAAAACAGGTGGAAATGAGAGTACATCACAGGAGATAAACAGAGGCTTACAAGATAGTAAATGGATCTTTCTCCATCATTTTTGTTTTGCTTCAATTTGTCCAAGCTTAATTGTAGAACAAAATTGATTATTTTACTGTATCAGAGCTGAACATTAGAATAAATGTTTGTGATTTTTTTACATTGAACACATAAACGTTTTTAGGGGTGCAACAAAACGACATTTACTCACAGAGCATGCAAGATAACTTCCTGAGGTCAGGTAAAGTTTAGTAATAATAACGATTATAACTTAAATTCACGTTCACACAGCAGGGAGAAAATAAAATTTGACCGAGGTGGATCGGATACATACGATGTTATAGAAGATAAGTGGATGGGCTGAGAGCAAGAACTCTGTATTCACCTTAAAATGTTGTTATTATCTAGTCATTTTAATTGAAAATTGGTATGATTTGTTAATGACCGAAGACATACCATCATTAAATGCTATCAAATCTGCAGTCATATCTTCTCTTCAAGGTATGGGTTCAAAAGAGTTCTAACATACTTTAAGGCAAGAAATTTCGCGATTGAAATCTAAAATCCCCGAATTTAAAATGCCGCCAAAAGTTCTTGTGCTATAATGAAATGTTGCAAAAATCCAAGTCGTCTCATTTTCGTTGAAATTCCCGAACTATTGTGAACTCGCATGAGTTTCAACACTATACTATACTGCGAATTCAGAATGTCGCAAATATTGTATTTCCGTTAAACCGCGAAATTAAAAGACTGCGAATTCCAAAAATTGCCAAAAAGTAATAAGTTTTTCATATTATTAGAAATTTACTAGTATACCGTGTAAAAATTTTTTACATCTTTCCCAATAAGATGTTTTTACACGCTATACTAACCATTTGATAATAACTCTATGAAATACAAAAACGCAGTCCAAAACGCCGCCCTAAAATCTTTCATCGATTCATAAATATTTTACCCGCCATATTAAGCATTTGATAATCTTTTCTAAAATAAATCCTAACCATTCTTAATTCTTTCCACTTTCTAACTTTATAGTCAACCAAAAATACTTTCAGTCTTTGTGGTAAACATATTCATAATTATCAATGCTAACTCTCAGATAAAAATATTCACAAATTGTAAAATATCTCACTCACCCCACACTACAATACCCATCGCAGAATTAACTTTTGGAATATGTACGGATTTACATAAGTAAGATATAAGGTATTAACTAAATCTTAAAAAGAATCATACCTCCGAAGAATGTTTCTTTCTTCAAAGCTGAGTTTTCTTTCTCTATAGATTCCAGGAACAGAGAGATCGCCAATTAGAAAATAGGCCATCGGTATTAACTAATTTTACTCACGGCCAAAACCAACAGATTAATCAAATCTCTAATCTTTTATACCTTCTTGACTTTCTTCTTTCTATCATTGTACTAAAAAATACCATGCTCAACACAGTTTTTACTAAATTTTCTTTCTTTTCTCTGGAAATCTAAAAAAACAAACCGAAACTGGATAAAATGCCGTTTGATATGTCTTATACCTTCAACATTATATATAACTCGTAAATATGTAAAAACTATTCTTCGTAAATAAAAATTGTCTTTTTTATCCATGTTTCTTATTATTACTTCGTCTTAAAAAATGTAAACAAACGCTTCTTTTTTCTTCAAACAACTATTTTACATTCGTTGTCAATAGCTGCTACGTTCGATTGTAATTCGAAGTCTCCGCCTGATATGCTATATCATGTCTTCCCTTACGTATTTTATATCATAAAACAATTATAAGCACTAAGCCGGAGTGCCTTATGCTAATACGGAATAAACATAAACAAACATCCATTGACGAACTTTCCGAAAATTTTTACTTAACGTTCTTTCTTTAAAAGTTAGGTAAGAAAAAAGCAAGATTGCGTATTAGTATAAGAAGATGGTTAGAATTGCAACAAGAACTTGTAATGTTCTTGTGAAACCTCATTGATAAATCTTGTTAAAAAGCAATTCTAATTCTAATGCCTCTGTTTTTAGACTTGGATCACTCTTTGAGCAAAGGTTTTCGTAATAGTTACGGTTTTGAACTAATCATGAAGAACATGAGGACATTGACAGGTATATAGATTTAGAATGAGAAGCAAGAATTTGATGTCTTGCATTCTGTTTAACATCTGTTAACATCTCTGCACTCTTACTTCATGAAACGAGAAAACAATGGCATTAAACACTTGTCTAAAAAATTTTGACCAACGCCCATTTCAAACACAACGTTTCACCCATGGCAGATGAAGAGATTTTGTTGTGTGAACTCGTGAGAAGACTTCAAGTTTCATATATTGTCATCGTTTTTAGTGTATGAAGTGTAGGATGATTTACTTTCTCGTTCTTCGAGGAATTCTTTTACCCATTATACTCATATTTCGTTTTTGCAGATGTTTCAGTAATAAATATCCCGCTCTAATTAAGTTTTCTTAAAACCAATATGTAAACAGGAAATGTATTCAAAGATGGACAGGGGGAGAAAATGTTCTCGAATAAATTGCTTTTTCTGGATCTCATTAATGTTGTCACGAGTCATGTGTTATTATCTTCATTGAGATAGATGCCTGTTGTTTTAGAATTATTGAAGAAAGACAGTTTTAGTTCAGATGAAAAGATAGTTGAATGTTGTGGATCTGTTGTAAAAAGGATTTTGCTCACTATGTTTAATTCTAATCTGCAGGTATGCTACGAAGGGTTTTTTATGAGTCTTGTGAGTGTGGCCAGAAATATACAGTACTTGGAGTTCTGAGTATGGACTGAATATTTTTCATGGAGCTGTTCATTCAGTTTATATTGAAGTAAAAAGGCTTTCAGAAGGATAGACTTTTTATCATTTGCAAAGTCGGATGTTATTATCGGAGCCATTGAACTATCGTTACTCTCTATCTGATTATTAGTGATTCAAGATATAACAGCCGAAACAATCAACATCATACATCTGATTAAATAGCTTTATGTGTGATTTTCAGCAAATACTTTTTAGAACCTGTCATGTCAAAACCTTCAAGAAGCAATGCTTTTAATAGCCCAAACTGGTGGACATATCGCTCATGTTGTAATCGAAAGTCTGATTCTTATCATAGTTGGTTATTCTGGCCTGTTAAAAGGTAAATAATTTGGTATAATGTTGATTTTAGATTGTCATCAAAATGTATCGTTGATATCTTTAATCAATTTAAAATCATGATTGTTGTTTTCTTCCATTCATAGATATGAAAGAACTTTCTTCGTTGGACGAGTTGAAATATGAAAAGATGTTTTTCATTTGCAAACTTCTCAATGCAGTAATTTCTTCTTGTCCTCATGACAGTGAATTTAGAGGTAGGTCATTCTTCTTTACTTCACACGAAAATGTCAGTATGTTTTTATTTGTATGACATAATCTTTTTATCAACTATGATGAATCGCATTCGTTCAGATATTCAAACAATAAAGGCAGTATGAAGTTGTGTTGTTCATTTCAAGATAGTCTGCAGAGATGTTTTACAATGTTATATTAAGAAAGTTAAAGAAATCTTTCCCTAAAAGGAACACAATATGGCCCAGACTAATAATTCAGAAACTATAAAAATTTATACTTTTTGAAAATCTCTCTTCATTATCTCGGAACTTGTTATCTATTAGAACCAAAATTGAGAAAATATTTTTTTAAAACTCAATCCCCTCAGAAGTCAGTTTAATCGTTCACTGTTCAGGTTTTTTAGCAGCTGAATCGTTGAAAATTGAAAAAGGTTTCTTTCCATGAATTTTCAATACTATCTTAGTTAATTAGTTTCATCTTATTTGTTATAAATAAACCAATCAGCATTCATCACTCGAAAAGTTCATCGTTTTGAAAATAAATGTATTTTGATATTTTGGCGCTTATCTAGCGCTTACGAAGGTCGAAGTGAAACATTGAAGACGTTTCCTTTATTGCATGCTTACTGTCTTCTAAGTGCTTAATGGCAACAGAGATTGTAGGGTAAGTATATATATTTCTGCCTATACGCGACGCACGTTGGTTCTACTTGACGTGACGTCTTCTTTTCGGCATTCTCTATTCATCTCTCTGAAGTTTCATCAACGTACCTGTCACTCACATATAACATCGACAAATGAAAAAACTGTTTTCTGAATATATGATTGTTTTGTGATGCAGGGAAAGAGAATTAAAATTGTAGTTTTTGTTAGTGGAAATAATCTAAAATTTGAATATTTCGTTTTAGAACAATGTTTAGAAAAACTAATGGAGCTGGATTTATTGTCAATTGGCTACGTTTTTCCAGTCTATTCGCACTGTATTTGGGTGATCATTTCAATGTTATCGGACATGGGTAGCGGTCAAAGTGCACTAGAACGATCGAGACTGTGGAAAAATTAGTAAAAATGCATTATGCAGGATATTGAAACATTTCTATTGTAATGAGGAATACAATTTTCCATAACATAGATACAATAAGACAACATGGCAGTTATTTATTTGCTCACAGAACATGCAAAGAATTTCACAAATTATATATGTTTAGTTTATGATGGTATCAGAAGTTTCACAACCCTGTCAACCAGTCCTAATTATTGGCCTGGTAATAAAACTTCTTTTGTCCTATAAGGTTAGATGATACGTTGTGTGTTCATATATAATAAACCTTATCATAAATACGGTCAGGACATGTTTCGCCTCGTTTCTAATATTCATAATTATTACGTATATTTAAGCATGATAAAAGAACTTCCGTAAAACTTTTTCCCTTGTAAACAACGCGAATGTCATTATTTTTCAATATGAAAATGAGGCGATGGCTGCTTGGAGGTAATTTATAAAAAGGTCTATTTCCAGTCGTTTATACGAAACACTTTTCACTGATGTCTAAAAGTATTTTTCTATACAGAGTTCTCGACTGTTAAATTTACATCTCGTACCGTTGATGTATGTACTTCGTACCATTGATGTATGCATAAAAGAAATATTGACAACAGCAAAAAAGATGCGATTTCCTTGAAGATATCAAAACAAAAAATTTCTATACTGACCATGAAATACTTTGATAAAATACACATTTTTAAAATAATAATAATAATGAAATCTCAACAAAAAAATATATGAACTGCTACTCTATCATGTGGTACGTATGTACGAGTTTTTTCCATGCAGTTTATGAAAGAGTTTCTCGCGTGCCTGTTCGGTTTAACTTGCTTCAAAATGTTTTCCGATTCGACAATGTCTTGCGACAACCGCAACAACAGCTACTACAGCCATGCCAACGACAACAAAGGATGCCACTAATACGACTATCACAGACGAAACAATAATGGAATTGTTTGGACCGTGCAAACTTCCAATATTTGCTGCGTTTGTCTCACTGCTATTGTGTTTCAAATGCTTTACTGACAAGCGATCTTTCACAGTTTTCTTATGCGCTTTGTTTTCCTCGCTCGAATTATGTTTCGTACGTTTCGAGCTCAAGTGATCGACATTCACCTTACCTACCAATGTTACAATAGAACCCAGATCTCCTGCATTGGTATTTTTAGCAGATGTTTCGGATGCAGTATCCATCAGTGTTTCATTTGCTTCAACTGTTTTTGTAATCATGCTTTGCGTTTTCGATTCGATCAATGTCCCTACATAAAAATACCCATCATGTAAAACAGTGTTTACATTATTCGATTAATAAAACTGATTTTAAGAGATTAACAGAGAATTAGATCGATTCTTTTGTCTTCTCAGTTCGATTTGTCGTAGAAAAACAAAATCGGTTCAATTAATCGAACATATCAGAACAAAGCATTGATTTCATCAGAAGAAGAGATTAGTAATCAGATATTCTTATGGAAATACCTTTCAATGGTTTTGTTGCACCTATATCTCCAGCTTCCCCAGCCACTTCCTCACTAATAGCAGCTGAAGCGATATTTGTTTTACTAGTAATGATGTGTTCTTCGGATGGAGGTACCTCCACTTTAGTTTTTCTCGTTCTTGCAGGATCAGAAATCATATCGAAAACTTTCTTGATTATGGATTTATTCTTTGGATGCACAAAAGATATGTCTCCAAGATGAACTTGAGGTTTTGTAGAATTTTCGATCTTTGATCTCTCTTTAAATTTTGGAGCTGGAGTAAGTTGTTTCACTGCAGTTGATGGCAACATAACATTAAAACCTATGTTATGTTTTCGTACATCATTTTGAATGGCAATCGTATCGGGTGGATTCATTATCAAATCTTTATCTTCGCTGGCTGTTCCAGATATATAAAATAATTTTTTGTTGTCTACTTTAATTTCACCGAAGAATTTATGTAATTTATCTTGTGGCGGTAACTGATCCAACAATATGTCTTTCACTGGTGCTACCATACCTCCTGTAGAACTGTTTACAAGTTTTCCACTTGCCAAATTATTGCTAGCTGCTTGTGTCCCTGAACCCATTTGCTGCATATTACTTGTAACATATTTGAATGCTGTATCAGGTGTTTGATCTGAACCACTGATAGCGGAGATGTTGGTGAGTGGCTGAGCGAGAGCTAAATCTTCGGTCTTAGGATGTTGGATGCAGTTTCTTCCTTTTTCACATTTTTGATTTGAAGAATCGCTTACAACATCAGCTACAGATGAGAATGGCCTATGACCAGCTATAGCATTATTTGGTAGGTCGTTATGTTGGCCAGTAATTAAACTGTAACCTACATCAGATTCAACTGGTGCATGTGCAGATAACGCTTTCAAAGAACTGCCTAAGTTTGGTTTATTCGGCTTGATAAATGGGTCTGGCTTTGCCTGTAAAATAGGTAAAACCTTTGGTGCTTCGTTAACTGCTTTTGCCGTCGCTACTTCGCTTTCCTCTTCTTCAGCTTTACTTGGTAATAGCTTCGGTCCCTTTCCTCCTTTAACCTTCCCTTTAATTTTTGTAGATGAACCTCCTTCGCCGAAGGAACCCACTACAGTCTCAGACTCTGTCTCAGAGCCGGCGCTTGTTGCTGTTCCTGATGATGCACTTTCACCAGGTGGGTTTTTGAATGGATTTTGTGGCTTTTCAAAATCTGGCTTAACTATTTCTGCATATTCTGGTTCCTTTACAAAATTTGAGGCAATTGGTTTTTTCCCTTCTCCTTTACCTTTGTAAGACCCTGTGACCAATGCTGCTTCACTGGATAATTGTTGCTTTGAACCTTTTCCCTTTTCACCGGCATCTGCAATACTCTTTAGAGTACTGAGGACTAGTGGTTTTTGAAGAGCAGGCAGTTTTGAATCTGTGTTTACAGCTGTTAATGTATTTGCATTTGCATCAACGCTTGACTCAGATGATGTTGCTGTGTCACTTCCTGTTCCCAAAGACAATGATTTATCAGTACTTGGGGGTAATTTGACTTGCTGGCCTTTGTTTGGTCTTAGTGCGGCGGTTTGTTGCAACGGCAAGGCTTCTGCTAAAGGAACACTCGGCTTGGCTGCAGTTTTGTCATAATATCCTTCGGTTTTGAATGGTGCATCATCTTTAATTTTGGTTTGCTCCTCGATATTGTAAGGATTCGATGCCGCAGATGACGCTTCTCCGGTAGATGAAACCGTTTCATGTAATGGTTTCTCGGGTAAGTTTGATTGAACTTCTTTTTGTTGTGTATCAGGCCAATATGGCGCCACTGGGACGGGTGGTTGTGGTAGTGCTGGCTGTGGCATCATTGCTGGCTTCGAAGAAGAAGTAGCAGGTGGTTTTTCTATAATGGGAGAAATTGGTTTTAAATCCTCTAATAAATAAGGTGATTCCACCAGCAATGTAGGATTTCTGTTGCTACTGGTTTTGTTAGTTGGTAAAAAATTTACTTTATCTGGTATGTAACCAGGATGTAGAAGGGAAGGTGTGTTTGGAAGAGGTGGCGGGGAAATGATTGGAGGTGGTGCTTTTGTTGTCGATAGTGGATTAGGTGGTGGAGGTAGAACTGTTGATTGAGGTGGTGGAAGTCTAGTCGTGGTAGTTGTTATTGTTGGTGGTGGAGATGGAGGTGGAGGTGGAGGTGGAGGTGGAGGTGGAGGTGGAGGTGGAGGAGTTGTTGATGATGTTGTTGTTGTTGATGATGATGCTGTTGACTGAGAGAGTGGAGAAGTAGTGGTGGATAATTTATTGGGGGAGATGATTTTCCCAGAACCATCTGGGCTAATTGGGGCAGTACTATTACCAGGTATACCACCCAGTCCCAGTGGCGAGAACGTAGGATCCGTAGAAACTTCAGAAGATTGGGAACCATCTTCTGATAAAATATTAAGATGTGTCAATGACTTTCCCCCTGCCTTGGCATTACTTAATACGAAACCTTTCCCCCAGCAACACCTTTTATCTTGATTGAACCAGTGGCGACAGCTGCCTGAGCAGGTAAAGGCATTGCATGCTTACCTTGGCCTGTTGTTTCGTTTACTTCGGTTTCATTTCGCACTTTGGTTAGAGGAAGAGATTCGTATATGATAGACTGCTTATTCTCTCTTCCTAAATCTTCATTGCTTACATAGGCAAGCGTATTGTCTGTTATTGACGCTGATAGTTGACTTGAATTCTTTTTCTTATCAAGATCTGTAACAGTGAGTAAAGTTTGCATAGGGTTTGGCGATGTTTCATTTTGATATATGCGAATATTCGTTGATTTTCCATTTAGATCAAGCTTAGAAGAGCTTTGTCCGTGATCAACTGAGTTTTCTAAGATGGTTGCATATTCGTTTGAATGTTCTCTTGAACCATTTTGTTTCCTCTCCTCAACAATCACATGGTCAGTTTGGTCGCTTATAATGTCCAATGCATTATTTCCATATTGTTCCGGGGGAGCAATGTTGGTTCCTGAACTCGTCAAATATGAATCATTTCTACTGTCGTCATGGGTCTCATTGGCCACTGGATAGCTTGCATCTTTCCTATCATAACCTTCATCACTTCCATTATTGTTTTCCGTTATTTTATATCCATAAATGTCGACTAAGGGGAATCTCGTTCCATTACTAGTTGTTGTTTGTGGTGTGGTCTTTGGGTTATTCATTTCTTGCGACGGTTGTGTTGATCCGGTATAAATAATCTTACCCGGAGCTGGTTGAGTCACTACATGAACTGCTTTATTGTTACTCGGTAACGATGTTACTGTTGGATTTTCTTTAGTAATATTTGGCCGTGCATCGACTACGTTGGTGACATTCGTTGAAATCTCAGTAACAGGATGCTGTTCGTCGGTTAAATTAGACGGATTGGGATTGTGTGAATTATTATTGATTTTTGAAGATAAGGTCCACGGTCCCCACACACCATCACTATTTTCTGGGTCTGCTTCTTTGTCAAACTTTGGATAAGTTGGTTTCTTGATGTGACTGCGATAAAATTGCAGACGATCCAGAAGAACTTTCAGCGTGTTTGGCATAAACTCTGCCAGATTGTGAAACTCGCAAGGATCCCATTGAATATTGAATAAGCAGGGTTTCTTCATTGGATCGCAAGGTGGAGCATGCATTTCCAAAAAAGGATGTGGGTAGTTTCTATCACATTTTACTTTAGCGTTTGGTAATGTTGCAGGTTTTGCCAATTTATTTAATTCGCCGATTTCTGCTGGGCGCGGATACCAATCACCATAGAAACCAATGTCTTGATTTATGATTATCTTGTAATCTCCCACTCTTAAACCACATTGATTTTTTTGTAAAGGGTCAAACTGATGCAGTATCTCAAATCTTGGCGACATGTTAGTTGAATCTTCCATTGATGACCAAACATCAAGTCCATCTAGATCTTTCACCTGACTATCGTATCCAGCAAGTTTTAAAATTGTTGGGAACCAATCAGTCGAATGAAACATTTCTTCACTTACGCGACCTAAAAAAGGTTGCAGAGGGAGTGTTATTAATCAACAATATATTTATGTCATGAATTTTAGAAATTCAAAAAGACTTTTAGAAATAATACAATTTCATACCATTTTCTTCAATTCCGTCACTGTAGATAAATGCCACCGCACGAACACCACCCTCCCATACAGTCAGCTTGCTGCCGCGAAGTGGGTAATTTGAACCACTATTCAACTCCATACCACCAGCTGCGCCTCCGCTATCCGTGGTGAAAATGATAATCGTGTTGTTGAGTAAACCATTATCTGCTAACGCACTTGTAATATTCAGAACTGACTCGTCCAATGCGACCACCATACCTGTGTGGAAATAGGAAGTTACACTTGAGAAACGAACTTCTTCAACTAATTAATATAACCAGAACTTTTAAAGAGAGGAGGCTTGCGTCAGGATGACAGAACTCTTATCAAATGCCCCTCCCCTAAGTAAATAAAAAGTTAAAAAAGCCGGTCCTGTATCCACCTCTGATCACATGAATATGGTTACTGTTACCTGCATATAATTTTCTTTTTTCATTTTTGATGTGCTCAACTTTCTTTAAGTAGTATTCCGGTACTTCCAAAGGATCGTCTGCATTACCACTATGAACTGCTTGATGAGACACGTACAGAAAAAATGGGTGAGGTGATGATGCCCCTAGTTCATTTATAATGTGGACTGCCTCTTCAGTATAAAGTTCTGTTGCATAGTGACCAGTTTCGTTGTGTATTACCTAAAGTGTTGATAGCAATTACGTGGCAGAAACCATAAATAAAATCATAGTTACAAGAATAAAATGATAAAATGAAGCCCAACAAGTGGGTTTATTTTGTAAAAAGATAATACCTCCTCGTTTCTTCGCAAATCAAGTCCGTAGTTATCATCGTAAGCAGAATGGGTGAAGTAATCTGAGCTTGAACTTGTTAAACCGCCATAAAATGTATCAAAACCTCGTTTCCATGGCAATAACTCTTCCTTGTGAAACCCCAAACCCCACTAAAGAAATCAGATCATAATTTTTAAGAAATGCTATCATGTTGATGTAATTATGGAACTGGTGTCAAATGAGTGTTTAAAATTGAATCAACTCCAAAACAGTTAGAAAGATAACTTTGATTATTAAAACTGTCCTTGGGTCTTCAAAATCTAATTTACGTACCTTCCCTATCGCATGCGTTTTATAGCCAATATCCTTTAAATACTGAGGAAGAACTTTTTCTTTTTCAGGAAGCCCCATTGCTTGTTTGTTATGAAATACACCATGCTGGACGCCTAATTAATAAAAGAACCCATATGTCGCAAAATAGTTGTTTACCGAAAAACTGCGCTTTTATTCATTAAAAATCCATCAATAGACTTCTTCCAAATTCTATTTAAACGCCGTATACACCTTTCCCGAATTCATGTTTATATGACTCAGTTGTCTATACGAACCTCGTTTTGATGTGTTACATTGTTTCACAGTAATTATGTAGTTATTTATTCTGCTCATTAGCAAATCGCAGTCCGACAATTTTCGTTAATTTTCAACACAGAAACGAGGTCCGTATGGACAACTGTGTCAGGACGGGACATGAATTCGGGAAAGGTGTATATTGACCAAGTCATGATGTTCTGCCCTATAACTAGACCATACCACGTTATTTACAAAATAAATTCGCGAAACGTCTATAATCATTATTGTAAAGTATTAAGAAAATGACTTACCTAATCGGGTTCCATATTTGCCTGTCATAAATTCACATTTGGTGGCAAATGGTGATGGAGATACATAATAATTGTTGAGTATCACCCCACTGAGTGCAAGAGAATCTATGTTCGGTGTTGGGATTTGTGGTGAACCATGGAATCCAACATCATCCCATCCCTTTTTATACAAACACAAGGAATTAAAGAACGTTAAGCGGAGAGGGCGGTTGTTTGTATTGTAGTGGTGGTGCTGTTAGAAGATCCTTTAATCATTTCATGATGGGAATATCAAATGGTTTAAACAGGTTTATGAAATCAAAAAATATAATCGCATTATTTTTCCTTTCTGGATGATGTCCATGTTACTTTGAAACAAAAAAATCGGTCATTGTAATAAACATGGAAACATTGAACTTACCAAGTTGTCTGCCACAATAAAAACTATGTTCGGATTCTTTTGAATTTCACACTTACATTGAAAAACGACAATGCAAAGTGTTACCAAGATTATCTGGGTCACCATCTATGGAAGAGAAATGGATACATCATTTCTACAGTTAATCACGCTCCACGTTCCCTGTATAATCATTGTTTTCATTTCATTGTGATGACAAACAAACTGTACCTGGAAAGGAGCATTTAGTACATTTGCAATAAGAGAAGGAAGCGTTTGATGCGCATATATCTTCAATTATGTCATGGTCTTTCCTTGCCAGTCACCTCCAGTAGTAAACTATTTTACTTTGTCGCCAATCTCACAGCGTTTATCTTGATCAGGCTAAATCTATGTAAAACTTGAAATTGTAGTATTGCCTTTTTGAGTTTCAGAAAAATTACAAAGAAAATTAACCTAAGCTGTGTTAATTTTCTCGTGAATAATAAATGACTTGATCTTTTACTGTTCAGTAACCTGCGCCTAATTTTATTGCAGCATGATTGCGAGATCAGATGCTTCACTGCACTTAGCAAATTTTCTAATAATCTTTTTCTAATTTTCCATATTTTCATCATATCTTAGGCTTTTTACATTTCAAGCATCTGGATGAGGAAAAAAAAGTTAGAAAAGAAAAATGTAAAAATAAGAATTGAAATTAAAATTTAAGCTGACACAGTGAGATATAAATCTACACCATCTAGCCATTCATTGAAAAAGAATTAGAAATTTGAGATATCCTCATTTGCTGCTTTGAAAGAATCTACATGCTTGAATCTAGCTAGGTTCGTGGTAAGACTAACTTTAACTGAGGTGCAAGTTTCACAAGCAAAGACATGCTGCAATGATGTCATAAAAGTTTTTCGCGAATCTCCTTAAAATAATAAGCCAGCAAAGTGCGAGAGAATCATTTTACATACACAGATGATTGTGTTCTTATTATTTCATTATCAACAGACCAGAAAGTCAACTTCACATGTTTTTCTTTTATGTAAGCACAATCGATAATAGGACTTCAGTGGTCTTCTAAAAGTTAAGAATGTGCTAGGAATATTCGTAGCTTTAAGGAGGATTTGTTCGAACGTTCGTAATGCATAAAATACCCACCTACGAAAATCCTTATAGGCCCCCAGATTTCAGTTACAGTTCGATGTTTATATTTGCGAATTATGGATGAATATGAAAAGTTGAGAACGTTTGAAAGCTTCATTAAAGTTGATTGTTTTTATAATAAAAATACATTCTAAAAGGAAAAACTCAGTTAAAAATTTGCCGTCATCAAGATGGTCACTCTGAAATTTACTTTTCATGTCGTAAGAACGATGGCATTACGAGGAATCGTAATCCAAAATAATTAAGTGGCTTTCAAATACTAACTTGTTAATCAGGATCTGGAGCAAGCCACCTCGACCTTTTTCTTTTTCTTATTTCATTTCTAGTATTAGGCATTCCATTGTCTGCTAAAGTTTCTTCTTTGTTCTTCTTGTGCATGGTATTGCTTGATAAAGTAAAACCCAAAACAACGCTTAAAAAATATGGGAGCTGGGGCCTTTCCCCCAGTTTGATTGTGCATGCATCACATGAATAAAACTTTTCAAGAAGGTCGGAAGAGCCCAACATAGGTCAAAATCTCGACAGATACAAAAGTTTCCCTAGAATTTCTGTTAATTCCCTTTTTAAATCAACAAAGCTTGTAGGCTTTGGTCAAAACACCCAAATCATTTCCTTATTTTTTTTTTGTAATGAATAAAAAAGAACGACACATGTCTGTAGTGTAAAAATTATTAGCAAAGGACTAAACTGGAGGATCATGATTTTTTTCCGGTAAGCAATAATCTTATGCTGCCTCGCACTATATGTAATGAAAGTAATAAGTACCATTATATATAAAGTTCTTTTGACATATGTATTTTTGGGTTAGGTGAAAAGACAAGAACAGAATATTATTTCCTGTAAAACGTTTTCCGTTACACCTTTTTTTATTATCTAAGAACAAAAGATATAAGAATTATAAGGCTATAAGGCTATAAGGCTTAAGGATATAAGGCTTATGTCTGCTTCACACTTATGACGCACACGCATACGTTAGTGACATACGCATACTCATAAGTAAAATTTTAATGATTGACGCATACGTACAAAATACGTACACAAGTGACTTTTTAATTCTTCTTCGTGAAAGAAAATAACAAACTTTATATGATGAGTGTATGGATATCATGGATTATCGATTGTTCAAAATATTAAAAAGTTTTTTATATTTATGTTATGCGTGTGCGTCGTACGCAAGATCTTGCTTCACGTTGCGTAGGATACATTCACACTACGCTTACGTATGCGCCATACGTGTGAAGCAGACATATTTCTACATTTTAAAAGAAAACGCCATTATAGTGAAACACAAGAATATTATCATCATGTTGTTTACAACAGTATCAACTCAACTCGAAGATAAATTTCGAATTTTAGATATTCAATAGTTATTAATAACCGAAAACGTTTTACAAGAAATAAGTTATTACGGTAGCAGCGAAAGCGAATACCGTATTAAAACACCCTTGGACTCCTACTCCTCCTACTCCTCCGGCCGAAATGGCATTTACCCCACACTTTAGACTCTGCGAAATTCGCTTTACGAATCTATATAAATTGTATGAACGAACGCAGGCTAGGAATTTTCAAAAGCTTATCAAAACATTCATGATGAAAAGCTTCATAAGAAGCAGTTCTTACTTTAACTCTATTAAACGACCTTCTTATAAGTATTCTTATTTGATATTTGAACGTTTTTGCTTACTTTGTTTGATAAAGTTTAAAACCCAGTATTTGGATGGATTTTTCGTTTTTGTTCAATATAATAATTTTTTCGATGAAGACGTTTTTATTTTTGTTTCATTTTTTTTGGATTTCTGCGTAAGCAAGAAATACTTTACGATCGTCTTTGGTTTTCTGTTGTTGTTTTTTTTGGGGGGTTTTTTCATCTTACTGTCCAAATCGGCACATATTTTTTTCTCAAAATTTATTGGTTCACACAAATGCCGTGTCAGTGTTTATGGTTCATGCAGCGCCACTCTTGTTTTCTTCTTCGATTTTGCAGAAATCCTTCTGCCTGTTAAGGCATCTAGTTTTTTTCTTCTTTTGGCTCTTAAGGCCCCATTACACGAAAGAATAATCGTGAAGAATAAGACGATATTTTGTTATTTTTTTCTTATTCTTTCAAAATCTACACGTAGGAATTTAATAAGAATAACACGTTTGAGAAATTCAGTGTTGATTATTCTTTTATAATTCTTGAAAAAAATACATGAGAGAATTTCAAAGAATATTCAAAAATCAAATCAAATATTAAAACAAAAAAAAGCGCGCAGTACGTTATGTGTTTACAAGAGTTGAGTTTGCAATGATGTATGAAGAAGAAGAAGAAGAAATAATAATTGCCACTTGTGCTACTATTACTTTGGCTTGTGCAATTGAAACACTTATGGATAAGAAATCTCGTACTCGCAAGGTGTGGGTAAAAGAATGGCTGGCAGATAAAGATGGAAAAGGAGCTTATTCTAACATATTACAAGAACTTAGATTGACGGACAAGGAAAACTTTAGAAAATACTTGCGAATGAATACGGATACCTTTCAGGTAGATATTTCTTTTGTTTATTACCTCCCCAATAATTAGCACAGAATGTTGTTTGAACGACCCTGGGCAAAACGTAGGCATCAAAATTACGCCAATCTCTCTTTATGTTAGATGCTTATTGAAAAAATTGGACCGTTGATAACAAAGAAAACTACCATTATGCGTAAACCGATTGACCCCGAAATTAAATTAGCAATAACATTGAGATTTCTCGCAACTGGTGAATCTTATGAAAGCCTCATGTATCAATTCAGAGTTCACAGTACCACCATCGCTAAATTTATTCCGGTTGTTTGTCAAAAGATTTACGAAACGTTCAAGGAGGAATTTCTACATCTACCGACCACTCTAGAAGAATGGGAAGATATAGCTGATCAAACTCAGCGCATATGGCAATTCCCTAATTGTATAGGAGCTGCAGATGGAAAACATGTTGCTATCATTCACCCTAAAGATAGTGGGTCTGAGTTTTATAATTACAAAGGATTTTTTTCTATTGTCCTTCTAGCAATTGTTGATTTTGACTACAGATTCCTTTTTGTCGATGTTGGATGTCAAGGGAGAATTAGTGATGGTGGAGTTTATCGAAATAGCTTTTTCTATCGCGCTACCCAAGAGAATCTAATAGGTCTTCCACCAGATAGGCCTTTACCTGTTTCCAATAATCCGTATTATGACGGTCAAGACACAGAACCCATGCCATACGTTTTCCTGGCTGATGATGCATTTCCCTTGGGTAACCATTGCTTAAAGCCATATTCACAGAATGGCCTTGACGCCAAGAAACGAATTTTCAACTATCGACTCTCTCGGGTGCGAAGAGTTACCGAAAATGCTTTTGGAATATGGGTTAACCGGTTTCGAGTTTTCACGACGCAGATGTACCTTGACCCAGATAAAGCAACAACTATCACATTATCAGCGTTAGTATTGCATAATATGCTACGTCAACTTTCGCGTGACTCTTACACCCCGGATGGGTACGTCGATTTTGAAACGGAAACTGGAGACGTTGTGGATGGAGAATGGAGAGAAGGCAATATTGCTGGATCCGTTCTTGAAGATATGCCAGCGAAACGAAGTGGAAATAAAGCTAGTAAGCAGGCTGAAAGCGTACGAGAAGTATTTGCTGAACATTTCTGGGGACCAGGTCAGATACCTTGGCAATGGAAAATGATTTAAACTTTATTTTCATTAAGAGGCATGAAATGTTTATCTATTTCTCTCATAATGTTGTGAAAGTAAATAAAAACACATACAACTGTTAAAGAATGTTTTGTCTTAATTCTATCTTAATCCAGTTCTAAATGCCAATCGAGCTTGAGTTGCTTTGTGGTGATCCATAATATGATGCATGCGAATCTTGTGAAGGGCTAGTCATAAATGCAAATGGATTTTGTCTTGGAGTGAAGGCATTTTTTACTTGGCGCTTGCATGTCACCACCATTTGTTGCATACTTAACTTTAGGTCATCTTTTGCATCACAGTCGGGTATAAGCTTGAGTTACTTCTTCAAAAGGTTGCAAAAGGCATCATCTTCATCTTCTGCAACGGACAGCTCTGGTACATTACGTTTAGCAGCAATAGATTCCAAAGCAGCTGCAGCCGTGCTCATGACCTTTTGCATGTCGTTGTTTTGAGTAATCTTTTTTGCCGATTTTGCTGATGGTGGCTTAAGGTTTTCGTACAGTGTGGTTTCTGTGCCGAGATCCGCGTTGCTTGTAGTCTTGCGTGGGGTAAAGGCGTCACTCAAAAAATGTAGATTGTCATAAAACTTCCATGAGCTTGTAAATACTTCATCTGCTCCGGCGCCACTTGTTTTTGAGCTTTCAGTCATCCTCTTTTGAGCCCCAAAATAATTTTTCAAATCAGTCAATTTTTTGCTAATTTGTTTTGTTGTCGCTAGAATATTGTTTTCGTTCAACATTTCTTCTATGGATGTAAGAGATTTTTGTCTGGCATCCCTGTTGAAATACATTTTGTGCTTCGTGTTAAACATGTTCTCATGCTGAGCCCAGATTTCAATTAGAAGGGTTGTTTCCTCATCTGTCCAATTACGGGCAGCCTCGTTTTTGACAGAAGGTCGTCTCCTTTTCTTCGTAGCACTTATGGCCTTCCTCGTTTCGGTTGGTACATCAATCTCATCATGGACTTGTAGTGACTGGGCTGCATCACTGAAACAAAAAAATCACACACTTGTTATCAGAATTAGAATTTTTGATTAAACCTATTGTGGAAATAACTATCCCTTACCTATTTAAATTGCGTTGAAACAAGCTTTCTTGCTCAATTCCCGTTGTTGCTTGCCATGAATCCATTTTTTAAATAAAAACACGTCACATAAAAATCACTACTTTTTCCTCGTTTTTCGTTTACATCTCTTTAAGTTCCCTTTAAATTTCAAAACACAATTAACTCGCATGCTTTCCTATTGTTTCAATATTCTTCACGTCGTGAATTCATTTGAATCAGTTCAAATGAATTCACTACGTGAAGAATATTGAAACAATAGAAAGTGGAAACCCCCAAGTTTTATTCGTATATAAAATACACGAAAGAATTTTAAAAAAATTTTAAAAAATAACAGGTGTGCTCAAAATATCGTCTTATTCTTCACGATTATTCTTTCGTGTAATGGGGCCTTTATACACTTTTTTTTTAAAAAAGATATTTTATAATAAGATAAGTATCCATGGTTACAGCTCACAAATGTATATTTCTTTTGTTTTAAAGCAATGCTGTTTCTTTATTAAACCTTGTTTACACTTAGTAAAGAATAAACCTGTTTACACTTAATAAAGTATAAACCTTGTTTACACTTAACAAAGTTTAAAAGGAAAACTCGGATGAATGAGTTTGTATCTATTTTGTTCGTATTGCGACTTAGTTTTGAAATGCTGCTACCGTTTTGCACCATATGGTTCTTGTTATTTTTAATTTACCCATTAAAATAAGTATGATTTCCCCCCATTTTTTTTCTTAAGAAAACCAAGTACCTGGTAACGAGGTTTACACGAAGAAGCGAAGCTCAAATGAAAAACGTGCGGGTTGTTCTTCTTCAGCACAAAATTCAATAGGGGGTTATTTTACAATTACCAACACAACACGATTTTGAAAATTCAAAGAAATAAATTCGAAAACGTGATTTGGTCTGTTATTGAGTGTTCACTGGATCAAGACGCTTCTTTCATTAGCAATTCTGCAAAATAAACATTATTTCCAACTGAAACTCTGTTTTTGTGTTGATATGAATGTTGGTAGTTCCTGCTGAGTAAACTTCGGAAGAACTTACTACGTGAAGTTGCAACTGCTTTTTATTCTTCTTGAATTTATGTTAAAGAAGTGATGCATGTCAACATAACATGAACCATGCCGGAAGAAAGAAATACCACGGATACAACAACGAAGTCAGAAGCAGATAGCCCTCTTATTATTCTCCCTCCACCAGCAGCAGTGGCGCAACAGTCCATAATATTAGACAAGGGGAATGATTCTGATCCTATTGACAATGATATATCTCCAAAAAATGATAAAGAGAGTGCCAAGTATGACATTGAAGAAATAAATGATGTAAATAAATTGAAAGAGGAAGATGACACAAAATTAAAACAAAGTGAAAATGGAACATTGTTATCATGTGGTGATGAGTTTGGTGCTGATGATAATGGAAATGTGAATGCTAGTGATTTGGCATTAAGTGATATTCAGACTGCTTCCGACATCAGATTCTTTATATGTGGGTCATGTAAAAATAATCCAATTCTTATTGGCTCAACTCCCAAACTTTTACCTTGCTTGCACTCATTTTGTGATACTTGTTTACAAGAACGATACGAAAAACAAAAACAATCCGATAGTTCCACTTCAGCTCCTAGACTGAAATGCCCATCATGTGGACAAGAATTTTTAGTTGCTGCAAACGATCATCCAACTTCTGGATTTTTGAATAATCAGTTTGTTATTGAATCGACGCCAACAGCTAAAAGTAGTATTAAGCCAGACAATCATCAATGTACATCTTGTGATGATAAAAGTATAGCTACTTCGTATTGTATGAATTGCAATGAGTGGTTATGCGATGTGTGTGTGAAAGCACATCAACGTGTAAAAGTTACAAAAGACCACATCATACAAAAACAATCTGGTCGTAACTCTCCCATCCCAACAAGTGATCAAATAAACGTATCAGCTGCAAAGGAAAAACCTTTATTTTGTAAAGTTCACACCCAAGAGCAGCTGAAATTATTTTGTGCAAACTGTGATAAATTGACTTGCAGGGACTGTCAGTTAGTAGAGCATAAGGATCATAGATATCAATTTATTGATGAAGCAGCATCCAAGCACCGAGAAATTTTAAAGAAACTGTTACAATATTTGCAAATCAATTTGGGATTGCTTAAAGAAACAATTGTTGATGTTGAAAAAGTTAGCAAGGGACTAAGTTGTCAAGAAAAAGAAATAGAAAAAGAAATTGACAAAGCCTTTCAATCTTTGATAAGTGCAATGAAAAGTCGTCAAGAACTACTTATTAAAGAACTTAAAAATTTAATATCTACAAAGCAAGCATTACTTGCCAAACAGAAGAAGGATTTAACACAAATGAGAATAATTCTGGAACATAATCATGATTTTGCTGAATTTGCGGTGAAAGGTGGCAGCAACATAGCATTGCTCTATAGTCGAAAGGTTCTTGGAACAAGATTGCACAATCTTAATAGTCTAAAATATCGTCAACGGCCTCTGGCTTTAACTGATTTGAAATTTAGTATGGATGTTGATAAGCTTACTTCATACTTTGGTAAAATAGGCGCAGTGTATTCACATGAAGATATGCAACGTAAGATCGATAATTTTAGTGCTAGGACCCCGAATAGTACTACCCCAAGAACTATGGTGTTATCATCATGGCTCTATTCAAAAAGTCAGCAGAGTGCAGTTGAATCTGTAAATTCCATGAACAAAAGGGCTACTGCTCCAATTGCTGTTACAGCATCAGGTTATATAAATTTATCAAAGCAAGGATCTCTTGGTCTGTCAGGTCAGCAATTAATTAGAAGTACACCAGCATCACCAAAGGCATACAACATCAATACTAGTAGACATCCATCTAGTTCAAATCAAGAAATGATTGTTCTTTCATCATCTAGCCACAGATCAAATAGTGATAGTATATCTGCAAAGAAAGATATTGGAAATAAGTATATGCAATTTTCTTATGACCGTCATGTTTCTAAGCATTCTAACCATTCAGGAAAAACCTCTGGGCTTGAAAAAAATATCCATTCTCCTTACCATCTTTCAACCTATCAACCACTTCCAAATGCGTCAATCAACCATAATGCCAGGGAATTCAAAAGATCTTTGGTAACAACCTCTCCCGTAGTTGATCAGTTGCCAAGCTGGTCAAATTCACATTCCTCAAAGAATAATACTATTGACCAACTTAGGAAAATGGTCGAAGGAGCATCACCAGTTTTAACTAGCATTCCACCAGATTCCAATATTGTGAGTGCAGGAACTTCAAGTGGAAATGTTTCCATCCTGTCCAATAGATCTGGCAGCAATACTCCAATCACTGTCAAAGAAGAAGATACAGATACAGCTGAGCTTATGGTTAGTATATTTAAATGGCAGAAAGTTTAGAGAATATAAAGCTTTGACATAAAAACGGTGGGAGGATAAACAAGGTTTCTGCTCATAAAATTTCCCTTTTAAAACAATTAGAGACATGAACATGTACTAAAGCCAATTTTGAATCGATTTTGATTTCTATGACAAAATCATATTGTGAAAATCAATCGAATTATCTGTTTATACTATTCAATCAGTGATAAATTAAAATTGTTCAAATGATCGAATACCGTAATGCATTGAATAAACCCCCGGGGCGTTTCTTAAATTTTTGAAAAATTTGAGGGGGCGTTTATTCGAGGGGGGGGGGGGAGGGGGGGAGGCGTTAAAAAGAGGGAGGCGTTGATTAAATTTGTTGTCACTGGTAAAAGACACAGAGAAGTTGGTTTAGTCGTTCCTGCGAAACTCAGTTTCGAAACTCAACAAAAGTCCTGTGCAGAAGTGCTTGAAAAGGAACTCCTCAAGCGGAAAAAACTTTTTCAACATTAACTCTAAAATTTAAAAAAGATTGTACAGAAAATTTCCTGTATTTAAAAAATGAAGAAATATACGTCATAACTTGTCTCAAATAAACGCCTCTTTTCATTATTAATGTTTCAAATAAACGCCTCCTTTTAGGAGGGTCGTTCATTCGAAGGGGGGCGTTTAAAAGAAGGGGGCGTTTATTCGATGCATTACGGTAAGGTAAACACTGCTTTAAAAAGGAAACGTTTTGTGAGAGATATTAGTGGAGATGGTGTTCAAATGTTTTTTATACATTAAAATGTAAATTTTCCTTGAAAAGAGCATTTTCAGGAGAATCAAAAACAATTTATATAATATCTGTCATGGGTCACTGTGCTTCATCTTAAAGGTCACTTTTCTTCTCCTTTTTTTCAAACTGCTGATTGAGCTTAATTTCCTCATTTCAAAATTTAGGTCCAGATCTTTCATGATTATAGTTTAAACTTTCATGATTAAAGTTTTTATTAAAGTTTAATAATATCTTTGATGAGTTTCTTGCTGCTATGATTTTGTATTTAGATCATTTCTTTATTAGTTTTATCATCTCGAATAGCCCTCTCCCACTTATCAGTCCCAGGAGTAGAGTAACTTTGTTAAATAAAACCCTGCTTTTGCATGCCCACAGAAATTCTATAACTATGATTGAATCTTGTTTTACAAGGATGTTCAAGATGAAATAAATGCTGATGGTTTTGATGAAGGTCAGAATGAAGACTATTGTGGTGTTTGTCGGAATGGTGGGCAATTATTGTGTTGTGATTCGTGCCCAAAAGTATATCATTTGAATTGTCATATACCTCCTCTCACTGATCTACCTAGGTATGTTGTTTTCCCATAATTTTTTAAGACCCTTAAATGTTCTGAGTAGTTGCAGGGTAGTAGCTGACAATAATTTTTTGAGTATAAATCCTCCAAACTTCTGTTTTGAAGAAATACCATAGGCCCATATAGCCATTTCTTTAAAATTACAATTTTTAATTTTTGGGGTACCTGATGACATCATTTTTTGGTGCCAAGGGGTGATTTTGATTCTAGCTATAATATTGAGACAATTTCAATAAATACTTGCTGGCCACCTGTGTGCTCCGAAACCTATTTTAAGCATGTTTCGAATTCATTCAGTCTTGACACCTGCAAACATAAATTCCCAAAAGTTACACAGTTGCTATGCATCATAGTCAGAAGAAAAAAGATGGTCTGGAAATAGGGCCGATGCGGGCCATATATTCTGAATAAGTCAAGTTCCGTGAAAAACTAGAGCCCATGCTATTTTATGGTGCAAAGAAAACTTTACATTAGGCAGGAAGGTTTAGGAAACTTTTGTTGATTTTTGAAGATTTTTTGAAGGTGAAAATTGCTCTATATTTGGCTGTGACCCAAGATATACATAAGGGATTGCTATATTTTGTAATCGGACCAAGAGTACAGTGTTAATTTGTGAGCTGAATGGGTTTTGATATTGTGAGCACCAGAGTGTCAGACAGAGTTGTTGACAAGCTTGTTGGAGGGAAGGAACTTCAGAAAAGGATATAAACAGAAGTGAATGCCATATCGAAGAGAAGCCATTAAATCGATGCAAATGTTATATATTTCAGTATTTCATTGCTCTGGTGGCATGTTTAATTTAAAGCTTTATAAACATGCAAGGCATCACCCTGAAGTGAAGATGTACTTTTTGATTCTATACATAGCCAGCCTCAGCTAGAAATATGTATGTTCAAGTATAGGTAGGGAAACACAATAATAGCTTGTATTTGCTTGTGACTATGTATAAAGTGAGGTCCTAATAATGCAGAGGGAAGTTAAATAATAACTCAAAACATTAGGAAGTTTATTATTCTCCATATCCAGTATATACATCATTTAACTCCTTCAAGCCTGAAGCGTCAATAATATTCACTTATTAATTTATGTAAGAATTACATCCAATATTATTGGAAAATATCACTAATATCCTACCGTTGTGAATATTGCTAATAAAAGCAATTGAATAAAGATTGAGGAGTACACGTTTTTTTATAAAAAAACAAATTAGTATATACTAGACCTGTCAAAATTTGAGAAACTTTGGAATCAAGATAGCAATGCCAATTGATATTAATTTCATAACATTCCGAACGCTTTTTCGCTTTTTGAGTGTTTTTGTATCTGAAAATCAAAATTAATTCCTGAAGTAAAAATCTTGTTAAGAAACTTTTAGAACTAAATTCACTACATATATTATGAAAGTTGGTACCATTTGCTAGGTTTCTTATTTAAAAAAATATGTGTAGTGGTTAATCGACTGACTTATTGGTAGGATATATTGTTTTTTTATCATTACTTTATTATTGCATGAAATACCGTATTTCCTCTAATAAACGCCGCCCTCTGATAAACGCCTCCCTCTATTAAACGCCGCACTTATAGCCAAGCATTTGTAATAAACGCTGCCCTCTAATAAACGCCGCCTTCTAATAAACGCCGCATCTTGAAAAGCGGCGTTTATTAGAAAACAGACTAAACAAGCAACAAAAAATAGTTTACACGAGTTGGACTTGTTTTCTATCAACAAATTCTTCCACAACTAAAGATAAAAACGAATATTGTTTTTCTCGTACTTCTTTTTTACCATTTACGATTGCGTGCACGTGATTACCGTCAATTTCAATGTAAAATGCTATTAGCTTAGACAGTTTTTTAGGAAGAGAAAACATTGTTGTTTAAAGTCTGTTTTTATTTGATTTTTCATTTTGTAATAAACGCCGCCCTCTGATAAACGCCGCCCTCTATCAAACGCCGCATCCAAACTCTGCAATTTGTAATAAACGCCGCGGCGTTTATTAGAGGAAATACGGTATATATAAATGTAATGTTGAAAACCAACAGAAATACCTTAAGGAGAGAGTTTTTGTGCTGATTTATTTTCGTGAATTTTAGATTTTGTAAATATTTCATACATTTTAATTTTGTGCATATTTATAAATCGATTGAATTAATCTTTTGTCTCAAAATGACATTACTTAATAGCCAACCCAGTAATATAGTCTCCACCAGAATGTAGTTAAATCAATAGAAAGTGAATTTTCTTTTTCTTTTTCAACTTATTTTACCGAGGCTAATTGCTCATAGAGTTTTGCAGTGATACACTGATGTAGGCCTCCATCTCGAATGTGTAACACAGAATTTAAGGCGACAACTCACATGTACCAGACTGATCGATGATTGTGGTGTTATTAATTTAATTAACAACGTTAATAGCCTGTGCATATATTGTATATGATTGGGTTTTTTTATATTATTTGTGTGGATTTAATTTTGCAAAATTGGTCAGATTTCACAATAATTTGTCCGACAAATATTTTCTCTCCTTAATGTATGTAACATCTGAACCTTTTTTTATTTGAAAAATAATTTTTTCAGGGCATTGTTAAAAATACACTACAATACACATGAGTTCAACATAACAATTCCAGAAGTATATGTAACATAATTCATAACCGTACTAATTTGTAGATTGTAGATTGTGTGTTGTGATTTATTAAAAGTCATGTAAATTTATAAATGGAAAGTCTCAAAAAATAAAAGAGGCAACAATATTGAGTGCTCCATTTCTCTAGCATCACCAAGAATGTCATCATCTTTAAAATTTTCAGGTATAGCTTGTTCATTTCATGGATAAAATCATACAAAAGTCATAGCATGACCAGCTACTTTGGTCGTCAACCATCCCTTGAATTTTGAATTGATTAGTATCAGGAACCAAGAAATGTTTCGTATCATTACAGCTGAAAATTCTACAGACTTTGGAATTGATGAGCTAATGTCTTCTTGCAGCTAGAATTGTTTACATTTTTTAATTCTATATTTTTACAGCTATTTTTATTGGACAAAGAAAGATATTAGAAATAACGTTTTTTATTTCATTTGGTAGCAATAAAAATAGCTTGTTACAATTTTGTCAAGACTACACCAACAGAGTATCTTGCCAGTTCAAATTTCTTCTGTTATCATCCACATTTACTACTTTTTACTAAATGTATTTGATCCGAAACTTTTTCAGAAGACGCTTTGATGCTTGCATTTGGTGTGGGGCTTTTTTGAAGACACTTTTAAAAGACTTTTCACATCTTAAAACTGCTGTGGTGGCTCTTCAACAAGCCATAAGATCTTCTATTTTATCGCCAAGAAAGAAAATCTTCCAGCAATTCAGCCATTTTCAGAGTTCTTATTTATTTTCCTTGCACTATAATTACACGGGTCGTCCAAAATTTAACTTCGGTCATGTTTCCAGACTATCGTTTTTCATGTGACTATGTATGCATATTTTCTTTATTGATAGTGACTCTTGGAGCTGTGGGCTATGCTTTCAAATTGGACCAGAGACGAAAACTGGTAAGTATGTATTCTTATTTTTGAACACATGCAACAGCAATACTGCTCATCTTACACATGAATAAACTAAATTACATTCTTCAACTGATTTTAGGAAGCAAGAGGAGACATACAGACAAATTGACTGATTTGGAAGTCAAGGTAAGTTCTGGCGAAATAATTTTGATGTATTTTTTCCGAATTGTAAAATTAGATATTTCAATTATCATCATGTTACCAATTTTGAAACCGAACTAGAATTTATTAAGAAACTTTTATTATCTTTACATGTAGACAACTTAAACAGTGGTGCAGAAACACCAATGAAGGGTGCAGGTGGATTTAATTTACAAAATGTTAAAACAAATTCAAATGAGCTATGCAAAATGATTAAAAATACCTTTCCAGATGATATAGTTTCTCTCTGATTTGAAACAGGATAATAAAGTAGATTTTTGATTTCAATGACTGGATAACTCACCAATTGGTACAGTACGATCATCAATATGGTATTATTACGATGAACTACTGTATTGTGGGCCCATAGTAAGAAAACTAATGAGAGAAACTTAGATGTGACGGGAACGTTTCCTTTTACCTACATCATGTGAAACCATAAAACACTACAGAAAGTTTGTTCGAGATGAGAAGGTTTGACGCAACGAAAGAATTTTAGTGAATGCAAAATGTCATAAGAACTAAAAGGATCGAGACATATCGAGACATATCGAGAGTCTATTATAGATTGACGGTGTTATTTGCACATTGAACATTCCCTGGTCTGGACTTTAACTGTTTATTTTACACTCATTTTGGTCCCATGACTCATTACACCAACGCAAAGTAATTCTTGACTATTATGTGATCAAAGTGAGTGAACTAAACGAAAATAAACGAAAAAGTGTTACCAGGGAATATCCTAGTGACTATGGTATGTCCAAACTTCAAAAAAGGAGCAAACTGAATTCCATTTTCTACGTCTTCTTCGCTGTTGTTCTTTTCCCTGAAAATAGTTGCTGACACTATAGTTATGGTTGTGCATTGGGTTCGGATAGTAGTTTAAGTTTCTTTGTACTTGGAATGTGAACTAAAGTTAATTCAGAAATACGTTGCTACATTGGTTAGCACATTTACGATTTTAATGAAAATCGTTTCATGTGAGTTATACAGTCATCTACCGCTCTAACTTTAAAAGGACCGAGTAAAATGACAAGAGGTTTACTATTGAGGCTATGAAACGCTCATAGGACCAAGACTTTTGTTCTGGATAGCGTGTGTCCGAGACGGGGAGAGTTGACTGTAGTGACGTGGTGGCAGCATATTCATTCGAGTGCTTAATTTAAATCAGTTAATAGATAAAATGGAGTGAACACTTGCAATCCAACAATCATTCACAAGTACTGTGAAACGGGTTTCTCTACCCATGTTTTGTCCTTATATAAGATAATCATTGTAAAATAATTTTGATGTGCATTCAACTTCTGATTTCAGCTTGCTGAAAAGATTTTATTGATGTTATTTGTCCATCCTGATAGCTTACCTTTCCACCATAAAGTGAGTAAAGTGGTAAGAAGTAACTTGCGATTAATTGCTAGCTACACCTTGCTGTGATGGTTCTACGTTCTTTGTTGCTAGCTACACCTTGCTGTGATGATTCTACTTTCTTTGTTGCATATTTTAGTTAAGGACAATGCAAAGTGTAACTAGAGTCTAAAGTGTGACTGTTAATCAGATCTCTTTTTAACGATTTACGCAATTTCTCACTCCATTTTCAGCAAGTACCTGATTATTATAAGGTAATTACCAAACCGATGGATTTGATGACGGTATTGACGAAGATGAATCGGCAACATTTTGAACACTATCGTAATCTTGAAGAATTCATTTCAGATGTCCGTCTGATCTTCTCCAATTGTTTCATTTACAATTCTGTAAGTCTATACTTTTTGATATCAAGAAAGAAGAAAGAAAGAAAGAAAAACTTTCACACTGTTTGAAAGAAATTATTTTCTTTAGGCTGATTCAGAAGTTTGTAAGATGGGTCGACGTTTGGAAGCCAAATTTGATGAGTTATTGAAACGGTACGCTCCCGAAGCAAATGCTTATCCGGGCAGCGAACCAAAGTTTAAGCGGCGCAAAGAAGACGGAACCTGAAACGATTGTTAATTTGAAATGTATTGTTACTGTTATTGCAGTAACCCATAGTAGCTGTTTAAAACTCTTTGTATTCGTTCGATAGACTTTCGAATGAACGTGTAAACATTGACTTTTTTTCAATTTGTAACTTTTAGATTGAGAGCACAACAGTATTTTGTCCTTTGTCAATTTTATTTATAACTTTTCAAGCCCTGGAAACAATATATATGTATGGCTTGCAGGGTTGCCACATTTGCTGGAAAAGCTGGAAAAAGATATCTTCTTAAGAGTTGCTGGAAAACGTTGTTTTGATACGAAACATTAGTGATGTTAGGAAGAGTTTATTATTTCTTTCCTATTGTGTATTTCATATTGAACACATCTCAAGCACTAGACCATACTAATGGTTTATGTTGACATCCATTTTCTAAATAGACTTCCAACGTTTAAACCTCCTGATATGTGTGCTGGAAAATAATACGCCTTTGGCTTAGAATTGCTGGAAAATCGTGGCAACCCTGTGTGGATATTCTCGTTATTATTGTTATGTAATGTAGAAACCTAACTAACGTCATCCTTACGTTATTGTTTTAACAGTAAATTGGTTTTTGAAATAACCAGTGTTATTTCAGAATCAATCCTTACCCACCCCATCTTTTGAATCATTAAAGCGTGGTTCACACCAGTGAGATAAGAGCTTTCTCACTCACTTTTGGATAAGATAATTCTTTATCTCGTGTGAACTGGTCAAAAAGTAAAAAATATCTCATTCAGTGAGCTTGTAGTGAGATATCTCGTGAGATTATTATCAAAACGTCCAATATACGCAACCAACCTAAGTACGTGTCCTCAAATAAAAAAATAGTTTTTTGAATGAAAAAAGATACATCTTTGAAGAAAAGAACAACGTGATGGGATGGATGAAGATGAACGGTGTGTAAAATACACATGTCTTGATGACAAGAGGAACATAAGATATATATAAAATAGTGGAGTAGAATCAAATAGGAGGGGAAAAAAGTGAATAAAGACGTGAACGTTTGAAAACAAACAATTGAAATACAACTATTAAATCAAAGCGAGATTTTTAACAAAATTTTGAAATCAACACAGCAAAGTATTCGGAACTCGTTCAAATTAATGTCCTCCTTTCCGAACATTTTTATTAATTGTTCCGGTTCATTCCATGCCCCGGTTGATTTCAAAAGAACAACTTTGAATTTGTATGATGACGTCAGGTTTAATTTTAAGTAAACGTGTGATTAAGTTATGAAAATTGGCTTGTTCCAATTTTTTTTAAATTTCACATACCCATATGCGCCTTTCCTTGGGTAAGCGTTGTCAACTAGATTTTCGCGCAAGAAATAAAACTAAATAGCAGACTTAATCGTCTGAACCACTTTCTTTCATTTCTCAGTTAAACTGGAATTTATCATCTTGTCTCACTGAAAATTGTTTATGACAGGTAACAGTTTTATCACTGGGTTTTGTCTCACTCAGTGAACTTAAGAAATGTAGGATGATAGCATACAGTTCATGTACCGTTTCTAACCACCTACGATTGTGGTGTAAACCTTGTTAAATGCATCTGGATAAGTGAGTGCAAGATTCAGCTATGCCTCGTTCTTTCAGACGATCTTAAGAAGTTTTTAACCAAGAAGTTTAGTTGGGTAGAAATCGATGTATACGCTCAAGAATTGAGAGCTTCGAATTTGTGGCGATCCAAGTCGCTCAAATAACTCACTCCACTTTGTGTTTTGAATTTCAAAATTTTGGATTCCTATGAGAAGAACCCATTTGAAGAAAATCTCGAGTGGAGTACAGAGTTGAAGGTTGAGATTAAAGAACTTTTCATTTGAAGAACGTTTCGGTAATTTGAACAGGAAATTACTAGAACCCAAATTTTCAAAGTAAGTGATATACGCAAAAAAGTACTCTATATATAAAATATATAATACCGATTAAATCTGAGTTAGGACATGCGTGAGAGAAAGCTTGCTGAAACTTAAAAACAAACATTAACTAAGAGACGATGATCATTGTTCTCCAAGCGGTATCAAAGATCACTGAAAATTACCTACATTTCCATATAATTTCATATTTTGACGAAAATGAAACATTAATTGAAAAGAACGTTTTATTTATTCTCACAAATCAACCCTGCCAAAGACTCGACCCCTGCCAAGAAAGATGGAAGTGGATTCTCAAGTGAAATCTTTGAATTTTTGTAAGCTATAACAGATAAATTGAATTATGAAACATCCTTCTTCCCACTCCAAATTTTTGAAGTCGCACTAGACTTTTTTTATGAATACATATTGTTCATCATCAAGGCAGGTGCACACTTGCATGCCAACGTAAACGAAAAACACCATATACCAATGGTTCGCCATCAAGAGCTATTGGAGCATTAGTGATAATAAAAAATTCCAAATAAGAAAAATATGAAGGCGTCTTCAGCAAAGATTTTGTGGTTTAGAAGGTGGATTAAACACAAATATTAATGTGAAATATGAAAACATTTAAAACTATTTCCATTTAAAAGGCACTATCGGCTTCCTTTATAAGGTTTTTACATTAAAACAAATAATGAGGAACAACAGACACGACGTGAATGCGAGTCGCACAACACGGCGACTGTTACACAACAACTTTTTTTGTTAAACAACACATTTCATAACAGATAAAAAATTCTCGACAACAATTGCGCGACTGTCACCGATAGTTATGCAACATTTGACGACAGATTAGAAATGTTTAGAATGTTTTGGCGTTAATTACCATAAGTAAGTGAACTGATGGTATATCAATTGATGGTTGATATGATGGTATATCAATTCAGTTACTTGCTTCAAGCACTGGATATAGGTTAATTTATTCGCACCAATCGATTTTTTTGTCACAAGTTCATTTTATCTTAAAAAAGGTTCATAAAAGAAATAACAGGTTAGGAAAACGGCAACAACAACAAACGAAAAGCGTTTTAATGTTTCATCAGGCTGTATCTCAGTTGTCACGTGACTGTTATTTTCAATTCTCTTGAAATCATGAAACCTTTATATATAAAACGGCTTTTAATCAGCGTTCTTTTCTCGTACATTTGCATCGAATGAAATTATTATCTAGTGAAAATCTAGTTGACAACGCTTATCCAAGGAAAGGCGCATATGGGTATGTGAAATTTAAAAAAATTGGAACAAGCCAATTTTCATAACTTAATCACACGTTTACTTAAAATTAAACCTGACGTCATCATACAAATTCAAAGTTGTTCTTTTGAAATCAACCGGGGCATCGAATTGGATGGCTACTGGATGAGGGATTAATATTTGCAATTATACTTGAATCTTATAATTAGAATTGAAACTTTAAATCAGCCTAGTTCTAACCAAATTTAAACTTGTGTACACATTTCATGAAACTGGACTTCCCTCATCGCTTGTGCAAAAAGAAAATTATCATTTTGAAGTTGGAGTATATTCTCAGTAATTTGCAAAAACAGCAAAAATCAACATTTTGATGCATATTCAAAACCTGAACAATGCAATGTAACCAATATTTCCAATATGTCGTAAAATGGATGTGATAAATCTTGGATGGCTGCCAATAATTCATAGAATGGAGTTGTCTCTCTTAAAACTATCACACAAAGCGTTGCATTTGAAAACGTTTCCAAACTACTTAAAGATGCAGTTTAACACTGATAGAAGATCAATGACAATCAATATATGATAGCAACTCCCACCGAAGCGAAAACATTTTGCAGTACAGCTAGAAAACTATTTAATGACCTTCCATTAAAAATAAGATCTAAAGAAAATTTAGCTTTTTGAAATCTACAAAGTTCTATTTGCTTGATGTGGTGTTTTATGATATGTATTCACCTTTTACGCTATCAATCGTCATTGCTTTTATATATCGTTTTCTAGCATCAACTCAATCTGAGTTCTTATCTTAAGTTTTTGTGTTTTCATTTTGTTGTTTTATATATGCTGATAAGGCGAGTCATTGAAAACATACCCTTGAACAACGAATCTTTTGTTTATTGTTTGTGTTTTTTGATGACTCGCCCTGTACGTACGAAGTGTACTCTTTATTAAATTTAAATAGGAAACTTCATTATAATTGTACGAAACAATATTATACGGAAAATACATAATAATAATAATAATAATAATAATAATAATAATAATAATAATAATAATAATAATAATAATAATAATAATAATAATAATAATAATAATAATAATAATAATAATAATAATAATAATAATAATAATAATAATAATAATAATAATAAAAGTAATAAACTTAATAGACGTCAGTGCCCCAAGGATCGGTCCTAGGTCCACTGCTTTTTGTCATCTTCATAAACACTCTAGTTGAAATTGTTGATGAGTCAAAACTTTTCCTGTATGCCGATGACTTGAAAATATTCAGAGAAATTAAAACCACGATTGACGCTGCTAACCTGCAAAGCAATCTAAACAAATTATTGCAATGGACAGATACCTTCTTATTGAAATTCCATCCGGACAAATGTGTGCACATGAAAATAAAGTCAAGGTTGAAGTCTCCCGATGCAACACAGTATGTAATCAATGGCACTGTCCTCAAGCAAAAATCAGATGTGGATGACCTAGGCATAAATTTCGACGAGCACCTTTCATTCGAAAAATATATTAACGAAAAAGTGAACAAAGCTAATGCTCTTGTTGGTATGTTACGGCGAACATTTGTCTACCTAGATAAGGATTGCTTCAAGCTGCTGTTCACAAGCATTGTACGCCCCCATCTCGAATATGGTGGTCCTGTGTGGAACCTTCACCTGCAACGACAGATCTCCCTTCTCGAAGATGTACAACGACGCGCAACAAAATTGATACCTGGAATGAAAAACTTAAGCTACAAGGAAAGATTGGAAATCGTGAACCTTCCGTCCCTGCAATATCGTCGATATAGGGGCGACATGATCGAGATGTATAAGATCATCCATGAACTTTATGATAAAGAAGCTATTGGAAATTTTCTTCGCTTTCGATCGCAGGATGGTCAAGAACACAACTTACGTCGTCACGAATTTACGGTCATCCGACAAAAGTGTCTTAAAGACGTAAAAAAGTATTCGTTTAAAAATCGAGTTGCGGAACAATGGAACAACCTGCCACCGGACCTTGTGCAAGCACCATCTCTTAATTCCTTCAAAAGTCGACTCGATAAGTTGTGGAAAAGTGCTGGTATTATGTTTGATATCGATCTGAATCTCGTCGAAACAACAGCCTGTCGACAAACACGATATCGGCAAGTCGTTAAAGATTGAACCTGGTGTTAAAGGCACCATGTGCCTACTTCCAGAAACTTGTATAATAGTATAATATAATATAATAATAATAAAAGTAATACTCAATCGTCAATATTCCTTTTGAAATGGATTTTATAAGAAAATTTATAGAGAAATATGATATCTCTTAAGCTTATGTCCACAAAGTGTACTATATCTATTAAATAGAAGAAAAACTTTGTTATATTACATGTATTATATATATAGAATTTCAAAACGAAATATACACGAAAATAATAATAATAATAATAATAATAATAATAATAATAATAATAATAATAATAATAATAATAATAATAATAATAATAATAATAATAATAATAATAATAATAATAATAATAATAATTATTATTATTTCAGACCTCCTTAAGAATATATTGCATAGGTTCTTCTTGCATGAAAGTGAATGTCTAAAACTAAATTGTGTTTAATATCAGTATGGACAAAAGTTGGGATTGTATACAATTTGGTTTTATTGAATGCATAAGCGAATATAAAAATAAACTAAAAAACAAACCAAAACTTTAACAAGATGGACTCGATACTTGATTAGAAAGCCATTGAGAGCTGTTCGAATTGGAACTTGGTGTAAGTAGGAAAGTGGATTGTTGATAGGTAAACTACCTGAATAGCTAGACAACTAGACTTTTTGCAAATTACGCCACGTTATCATGTCACGTCATTGTAAAAAATTTCCTTCGTTTTCAACCAGAATAGTTATTATTAAATTTTATGCCTCCCAAGGCATTCCATCTCGAAGGTCGTTCTCATACTGATTTGAAACGAGGAAAGTGATGTACAGAACGAAGTTGATTAAGATACGAAGAAGAACGGTTGTCATGTTTTTCTTGCTTACGCAGAAAGCCAAACAGTTGTATTGGAAACTATATTAACGCCTGCTTATCGATGTTTCGTTTATATCATAAACACGTTACGCGAATAGAAATTATAATCGTCATTGTTTGAACATTTTCTGCCAGCTCAACTTTTCACACCACTTTTCACCACATTATTAATTACTATTGAACTGTGAGTACCGCATATTATATCACTCTAATAATGGACATATTCTTGTGTTCTTAGTTGATGAGTGAAAAGTAAAGATTAATGAATGATTCGACCAACGTTTCTAGTATACTTTCGAGACCATAAATAATATAACTAAACAGTTGCATCATCCAAGACACCCTCGATAACCCCAACTTTGCCTCAGTTTTTCAGTTCCGTAGAAACAGGATGGAGAGCCTGGCAAGGAGGTAAGAGCAGTAACATTTAAGAAGTCTGTTCAAATAACGATTTTCAGAATCAGCGAATGACACAATTTTGGTTGGGAAAGATTTCAGGTTCAAGTCCCTTTTCAGCCCTTCTTCAAAGATACTTCTGTCGATTCCCCTTTCAACCGCAAATCATGCACTTCCAAATATGTTTGCTGGTGGCACTGGCTGGTGGCATTTTAGCGGTTTTCATACAGTTTCGTCTCATCCCGTTCTTTACCAGCCATAACTACTTATACACATTTTAATTATTTCGCGAATGATCTCTTCTTAAGAGAGAGAAGTCTGGGATCTGCAGAATTGATTTTAACGTCACAATCCACAATGGGGATTTTGGTTTCATCACTTTTCGATAACGTATTAATTCGCTGTTCAGTTGACTTTCAAACATGTAAAGTGATGTTGGTTTTTAAAATTTTCTTTTCGCTGATAAGCGCTTCTTGTTTTCTTGCAGAAGAATTAGATATTGTAAGCAATGAAATCTTCGCAACTCAACTTGGCAATGAAGACGAACAGCTTGCTAACAACAATGTGGAGCAAGTATTTCGGAATACACAAGGTTAGACATCACTAATTAAAAACTAAACAACAAAAAGAACTCTATATTTGTTTCTCAAATAAAATTTCATCAAAACGCTATTTTAAATGTTTTTTCTACAGCTTGCAAGTCTGTCTTGAATGCAGATATGTTCGTTTAGTCTAGTGTATTACTTAGAAGCCGTTTACATGAGGGGTGTCAAAATTTCATGTAAACGCGACCGACATGACATTTAATTAAATAATGTTCAACTAACCATATGTAAAAAACCAAAAGATTTCTTGTGAAAATCTGTCAGGTTGTCATCTGTAAGGCCACCCTGACATGAGTATTGAAGCGACACAAAATTAAATGTAAAATGAAAATTTCATGTCGCCCATCATGTAAACGCACTCTTAGGTGTTGACGTAATGAATGACTTAAAACCCATAATCTGAAGAAAAAAATGGTAGAATAAATAATAACAAGCAGAAGCTTTTCAGTCTTAAAGTAAAAAGTATAAAAGAATAAAAATGAAAAAGAAAAACATTTTGTCTGTATTCTATATTTTCACACATTCAAGGTTGAAGGAGATGTTCAGTTAACATTTACTTAAAATTTCGATGATCTCAACCCCTACTGCGGCTTCCTTTAGTCACCGGACCTGGGTGTTGGGTTAACTTTAGTAAAACTAACCAAACGTAGAGAAGCTCCTGTAGAGCATTTCTCGTATATATTTTGACACAAGCAATATAGTGGGAACGTTTGAAGGGAAGCTTAAAAAATCGGCGAATGGTCATAAAGTAAAAAATGATGATTATGCTTCTATTGAATAAAAGAAAACAAGTTATGCGTGTATAATGTTTTTTAGTTTTGTTATTGTATTACTTTTTATGTCTTGCCTGAAACAAACCTAACTTGAAAATATAATGTTTCTAAAATTTGAAGTCACGATAAAGTTTTTATGCTACGTGTTGTAGAATTTACTTAAAAAAGGAAATTTTGCTGTTGTAAGCTTATTGTTATTTACCTGTTGTGATGTTTCTAATGGTGAAAACGTTTGATATTTCGATTAACCGTTAACCACTACTTAACCACCACTATTTTAAACAGTCTAATATTCTTTTTCATACTTTCTAATAGAAACTGGTATGGATGGGTTGATACGCATAAAATTGTTTGTTTTAATGAAAACCAGGCCTAAACTACAGCTTGGTCTTGTTTTTATCATGCACTAGACTGGAAGAGCGTTTTCTAATAAAGGGTCGCCGTTTCCATGGGTCTCACCGGGTCGGGTCCGGGTCCGGTAAGTAAAGGAAGACCCCCCTACTGCCGCTTCTAAAAGCGTGTCGTCTTTCGTTTATTCTGAAAATGGGATGAAGAAGTTTAATTATGCGGCGCATTTGAGGGCAAGAAGAAAGTGTTTCAACAAAGACAGTTCCATTAATTTAATAACTTCTTGGTGTTTTTGTAATGTTCGAAATATCTAGTTCTTTTCGCAAGCTTCCCCTTGAATACCTCACATCAAAAGCACAACACCCAAATGTATAAGCAGATGTATAAGTCACGTGGTATGTATAAGGATAAGGAAAGATTGAAACTATTTTTATTTTTACATCTCTTCTCTTTAATCCGCCATTACTCATACTGTTCATACGCTACGTAATCATTATCATACATAACATTTGATCAAATATGCGCACTATTTGTGTCTCGTTATAAAAGTATGGTGTTTCGCACCAAATGATAATATTATACGCGGTTCTTCCAAAAATAGCAGGTAACGGGTCTCTAACCCATATAAAAAAAGATCATTTCTATAAACTCATCATGAATTTTTATTAAGTTGAACCAAAATGCGAAGTAAATTTCTAAAGTTTCTTCTATATTTCTAAGTTTACGTGGTATACACCTTTCTCGAATTTATCCTTATATGTCGCATCCTGACTCACAGACCTCGTTTCACGATTTTCCTTTCGCGCACCCCCGCATTAAGCGAAATTTTGTCGTTTTCTTATTTCGTGCTTTTTGCTACACAAGATTTGTAAACAAATGGCATGATCCTCACACGTGGATGTAAAAAGAAGAACAGAGACCTAAATTAATTTACAATCTTTTTTCTTTTTGAGATCCATGGATGAATCGTTCTTTAAATTGTTTTACGTTAATTTAGAGTACCCAAGCTTTGTAATTCGACCGCGAACAACACTCGTTGATACTGGTGAAACAGTTGTCATTGATTGTCTGGCGACAGGAAATCCATTACCAGAGATCACTTGGCAAAGAAACATCGTTGGATTTATTAACACTCTCCCTAACAACAGTTTAATTATTCAGAATGCATCGATTGAAGATTCCGGAAGATATTCTTGTATCGCAGACAATGGTCTTGGTCAAATTTATACACAGTTTAACATTTTAGTTAAAGGTATTCATCTTTTGTTAGTTAAAAATTATTTTATTTATTTCGTAAAAGCTTTTTGGCTAACGCCATCATCCACAGAAAATAAGTAGAAAGTAATGAATTATTTATCAATAGTACATACATGACATGACATACATTATATTATACAATCTATGATATAATATATATAATTCAAAAAAGCTCTGAGAAAAAAAGTACTATTGAAGGGAGACAATTGCTATAGCAAAGCTAATACAAGGCAATGACCACCCTTGAACTAACATGAGCACTGGAAAACAAGACAAACTTGGACGACACAAACAAACATTATAATTTTAATTGTCCATTGTGGGATGAAGATGAACCAGTAAGTGTGAGGCAATTTATTCGTCTGTATAAAAACGGCAGGTGGATAAAAAATTATGTTTTTATCCACCTTTGTTATCAAGCAAACCGCACCAGGGTGAATAATATTTTTCTTGTGTAAAAACGACAGGTACAAAAATAAATGTGTGAGCATAAACGAAAAAGAGTAAAGAATATATGTAAACTTTTTTCACTGAGGAGCAACAAAAAGAAATGCACATGTTAATCAATTGGCTTCGTTAACATATGAAACTACTTTTAGAAACTACTCACTTTTATTCACCTTGCCTTGTTTTTATTCAGCAGATCGTGTGAGTTAATGTTTGAAAAATAAAACAATAGGCCCAATGCTTTTACATTTGAATTATGCGGCCAGTGTAAACTGTAGGTGGATAAAAAAGTTCTAAAAGTGATTTATTCAGCTAATTTATTCAGCTCCTGTAAAAATACCTATTATTGAATTCAGAGAGCTTGGTTGGCAGTAGAGATTGTATGAGGTTGTATTGTATTAATACAGCATTATATTTGATGGAATTTTTACTGAAGCTAGAAGAGCGTACATAAGGTAAATTCAAAAGGCCAGTATTATCACCATGTATGTGTTAAGCATGAGATCAACTGTAAATGTACTTTGGATTAAATCAGGCAGTTTATTACGAGAGAGTTGGTCAATTATGGTAATGTTTTGAAGATGGACCATATCAGAAAATTTGGGAATACCAAAACTTGCATAAATGTCACTGTCTCTAGGCATTTTAAAGGTCATTAATTTCATTGTATAATTTTGAAGAACACAGATATGGTTGATGAAAGTTATCAGTAAAAAATTTGTGGAAGAAGTTATTCTTACTTAGCTTTACAAAGGGTAGCAATTTTATTTCGATACCTTTTAAAGCTCTCATGCAAGAGAGTTTTAAAGTAAGAATTATTTTTTATCTTAAAAAATAATTACAAAGATGATCTCTTTTCGACATTGAAGTGAAGATTCCTTTGGTTATCCATGGTTTGTTAGCTTTTCTTATTTTTTTACGATTAGGAACTTTTTTCACGGGAGCTTAGTTAAGGAATCAATAGAGCTGTAAAAATTTAAAAGATAAACTAGGGTCACCTGCTTCAAGGCACATAGTATCACCCCATACTGTATTCATGTACCAGTGATGAGTGATTATCAGTAGGCATAGCTGTTTTTATAGAAGTATTATCCAATATTAAAAATTTTGGAAAGTGGTCTGAGATACTGGCAGTAAGCTTGCCTGACAGTGTTGTGCTTGGTGGAGTTAAAAATAGTAAATAATAGTACATGAAATATCAGTGACTCTTGATGGGAGAATTATATGGGGAAGAAAATCAAATAAATAAGGAATATGAAGATATTCAGGATATTTCTTATTAGGATTAGCTTTTTGAAGGTTGACATTGAAATCTTCAGTAAGAAAAATAAACTTCTTTCAGTAGAAACTTTTTCTAGCAGTGGGGTTAAATGAACATTGTTGAATACATTAATAGGGATGCCTGTAGATGCACCCAACAATACTATTTTTCCCCTAAATGACATGATTTATCTAAACTTGGACTCAAGCTCTTTATCTTTATATAAGATATTATAAGGGCAGCACGCTCAGTGTACTGTAGATGTCCAGAAACATATAATAAAGCACCACCTCTAATACCTTTTGTCGGGGCATGTTGGTAGACAATGACTTGACTATTAATATTCTATGTTGAACCATTATGATTATTATTAATAATAATAATCATAATTATGCAACTAAAAACACAAGTATTTATAAACAAAACATCATTTGGAAAGTCATCTATACATCACTAAACAAAAGAAGTTTGGTGACTAAACTTTCTCTCAAGACATATACTGATAATGACTAAATTATCATAACAATAAAAAACCTTTAGCTAATTTCAATGATTAGTCGTCAATACATATTTACATTTTTCTTTGTTATTTTAGTTCATGGTGGCTTAAGCACCTGGTCATCTTGGAGTGATTGTAGCATAGACTGTGGGGAGGGACAACAATTCAGATATCGCTATTGTAATAATCCTCCTCCAAGAAATGGAGGAAATGACTGTAATGGTACCTTAAAACAAGGTAGAAGTTGTGATGGTCAACTTTGCAATGGTAAGTTTATTCATATACTTATTGGTTAATTTTTAGGCTACTGTTTTTTTCACATCTTAAGAAGATTATGATCATGTTTTCTCACGTAAAACAAAGTTTTGGAAGTCTTTTGAAGTTTCCTATTATATTCCATAGTGGATGGTGGTTTTGGAGAATGGTCTGAGTGGATAGAATGTTCAAAAAAATGTGGAGGAGGTCGAACTTATCGTTTTCGATTATGCAATTCTCCCATCCCCCTAGGGAATGGGAAACTATGTAATTCTGATGAATCAGTAGAAGCGAAATTTTGTAACTTGCATCAATGTGGCGGTAAAAGCTTTTATACAACCTTATTTATTTATCTTTATTTATTTTTCCTTACAGACACAAAGAAGCATCACCACTATTTAAGAATACATTATTTATTATAGTTCCTCATGATGCAAGGGAGGTGTTAGGAATGTTAAGAGGCAAGGTTAATGGAATCGAGTTTTTCGATGCTGGATTGATGGTCAATCTTGATAATAATTTGTCTGGCAAATTGTACATTAATGCAATCTTGGAAAACCTTTCACCAGAGTTGATTGCCAGTTTACAAGCTGTACCAGTTTTATATGCACCAATATACTGGGGTGTCATGAAACTTAATAACACAATGAATGGCTTTATGGTGTCTGATGGTGCATTTGAATTTTCAGCTCAGGTATTTCAAGTATCCACATGTAAAAGCATGAACAATATCAATAAAATATGTCATGGGATGTTTTCTGTGTTTCATTGTTTTTTGTTATTTCAGGTTCAATTTAGTACTGGGGAACAGTTTAACATTTATTCAAAGGTTGACTATATAGATGGAAGTAATGTACCACTGTTTGAGATGGAACTTTCTGGAAATTTACCTACAATTGGTGCCAATGTGGAAGTTACTGTATCTGATTATAGTGAACAGTGAGTTTGATACAATGTTATTTTCTAGTTTGGGTTTTTAAAAATTTTATTATATGTAATGGTTCAAGGGAAAATCAATACAAGCAGAAATAGCGATAAATATTTGCTAATAATAATGCTAAAAGAGCAATATATTTTATTGCTAATAGATTCTATTTAGTCTTAGAATATAATTTTTTTTGATAATTTTATTGATAAAGTTCAATAATTCTGATAATTACTTTGTTTATTGCAAACTTTGCGTAATTGCGATAAATTATCAATAAATTTTTGCATGATAATTTCACATAAATTACCAACAACATTAATATACCGAATAAGATCTGATTAATTATTCCAGATCTTTGTAGAATACTTAAGAAATTATGGCTATTATCGCAAATATCAATAAATCTCATTAATTTATGACCATATTTATCAATTAAATAAAAAAAAAACAATTAACAATTAATAAATCTTTGCGATAATATCATTTTTTTGCAATAATTATTGCAAAATTCTTCAATATTATTGATATTATTGATAAATTTATTAATATTGTTATTGATTATCGGTATTTGTGCTTGTAGTGATTTTCCCTTGAACCGTCACATTTGGTAATAACGAAGGGAATTATATAAATATATAAAACAAATTATAGTTGTTTCCATCCTTTCTGTAATCAAAATTATACATATTTTCAGAATTTAAAGAGTTTAAAACTTCTAAAATTGTTCACTGTTTTGAATTTCAGAGTTATATTGACAGGAAATGACAGAAGTATTGGCCGAGCATTCCAGCTTATAACTATTGATGATGTGGAAATTGATTCTTTCGTTAATTATACTATCAAATATTCTCCTTTTGAAATGATGCGATTACCAATGCAGACTTATGATGTACAAAAGTTTAAAACTTCGAAAGAAGACACAAAATTACTAGCATCAGCATTTGTGGTTATGACTGGTTAATATTTTTTTTCCGTTTATTTTTAATAGTTTTTATTTTTGATATGTTTAACAAAAGCATTTTGAGCTTTACTTATGGTTGTGTATTTAGAATCTATAGATTGCCCCATTGGTTTTAAGCTTAATGGATTTGTGTGCGAAGGTAAGAACAACTATCCATCAATATTAATAACCTTTCTAATAATAATGATTAATTAAAAAGGAATAAACCATGTAATTTTTGTTATTTAACCGAATTCAATGCATTTCACGATCATTGCTACACCCATTACATTATAACTTGAGATGCACCCATTAAAGAAAACTTAGTGCCGCGAAAAAAATTACTTCTACGGGAATTGTTAGAAGAAGATGAACATGAGCCAAAATGGAGATCAAAATGCTGGATTAGAACAGTATTTCAGCAACGTGAATTTCAGAAACTGCCATCACCTTGTTCAAGAGCTCCAAAATATAAAGTATTTTAAGCGCTCATTAGACGCGCAGAAATTTATCAAAACTTTTTTATATCAAACTTCGCGTTTAACAGGTGTGAAACAGACGACTAACAAGTGCCAAACAGGTACTTTTAGTGTTCACACTAGGCGGTAAGGCACTTACAAATCATGCACACCATGATTTTTCCTATTAGACGCCATTTAGACACCTAGTGGGAACGAAGGTTTATAAAAAATATATTGTGTTGTTTAGATGACAATGAATGTTTAAAAAGTACATGCTCACAGATCTGCATAAACACATTTGGCAGTTATTCATGTCAATGCAAGTCAGGATATGAATTGGACAGTAACGACTTAGATTGTAACGGTATGATTTAAATGTTAATGTTATTGAGCTGTTATCTTGCAACACATTTTTCTCAGTTCACATGTTTAATCACATACAGAGATATGCCGCTTGTGTCTTTCTCAACATTATATGAAAGTCATGTGTAAATGGAATTAATTTAACAATAATTCATAGATTGTGCCATGAAATATCATTTCTAAAGTTTTTTCATTCCAGATGTTATTTACCATACTTAACCTATATGATATTCAAGACTGCATACACAAGACTGCTATTGATGACTATTTTCTTATGTAATATGTATTTAGCAGTACTTGATTAATTTATCAGCGGCAGATCCAGGGTAAATTCTGGAGGAGTACATTAACATTATTTCTTTTTTCAGTCTGTATCACCAATGGACTTGCTTACACGTTTTTCTTTTATGTTTTTTAAAGCTAACATTCTTCTCCACGAATTTCAGCATACCCTCTAGATCTGCCTTTATCACTTTTATTTTCTATTTTCTTCAATATTAACGGTCCCATGCATTTTCATATTATTTGTAGATTTGAATGAATGCAAAATTGGTTTACACAGTTGCAGCATAGATGAAGTTTGTATTAACAATAATGGTAGTTATAGATGCGTAAGCAGTAAATGTGTTGAAGGGTATGTTCGAAATAATATCACTGGTCTTTGTGATGGTATGATCTTTCATGATTTTTATATTTTTTTTAATTTAATGAACCACAGCTTATTTGAAACTATAAACTGCTTAAATCACAAGGAATTAGGAAATAAGGAAATACAACAACAGATATAATTATGGCTACATAATTAAGTTGAAAAATGAAAAAAACTCAAGAAGCTGAAGTCGGAAGACTTGGGATAAAAAGATATTATGTGTGACTTCTTCAGAGATCATGTTTGTAATTGTTTTTTTAATGAAAATATGACTTAAATCTTCTTTATAGACCATATAAACAATGCAACAAACAACAAATTTGTTGTTTGTCTGTTTCGTCTAACTATTTAACTTTGCAATGGGCCATTTTGCATCATCTACATTTTACAATTTCATCTTCAGATAAACATAGCACAGTTTATGTTCCAAACTTAAAGCATTTTATTAAAAAGGTTTGATTTTGTGATGAAAACTTGATAATCAATTTTTCAATCATTATGTCTATTTCCTGTCATCATAATCTTTGATGGATATTATTCACAATTATCAATGTTGATGTGCTATTTGTTTCTTGTTGTTACATTATTTTTGGTTTCTTTTAGATATCAATGAATGTTTGGATACTAAGATTTGCAAGACAGGAAAGCTATGCAGAAATAATGTTGGAAGTTTCGAATGCTATTATCCTGATTGTAGGATGGGTTATTTTCGGAATTTTACCACTGGTCAATGTGAAGATTATAATGAATGTCTGCTTGGCACATATTGTGGTCTTGAACAAAAGTGTATCAATGTACCTGGATCATATATTTGTGAATACCTACCTTGTGATGTTGGATATGAAAGAAACTCCAGTGGGCAATGTGCAGGTAAAATGGACTTAACATTTCCTTTGCAACATTTCATATGAAATAATTCAAGTTGAGAAATATTTTTTACGGTTTACTAACAGTTTCTATTTTTCGATATGTTTGATACATTATTCGATATTGCCCCTTGTTCATTTTTTATTTCATTTCGCCTAGACATCAATGAATGTGTTGTAAGGCGTGCAAATTGTTCAGCTGAAGAGATGTGCAAAAATCTGCCAGGATCTTATAAATGCGAGTTGTTTCCATGTTTACTGGGTTTTCAGAGAAATGCTCAAAAGAAATGTGAAGGCAAGTCTCACAATCTGTTTTCCTTCCTCAGTTTGAAGATGTTCAGATTTTCACATGCTGTGGTTTTATTTTATTTTACTTTTGTTTCAAGATATTGACGAATGCAAGCTAATTCCTTCACCTTGCGGTATCATGGAAGATTGTGAAAATGAAATTGGAAGTTTCTTTTGCTATCCAATGTGTGAACAAGGGTTTATTTTGAATAAATTTCTAGCCATCTGTGAAGGTGTGTTACATTATAATGTAAGTTTGAATGTTTCCTTATTCCCTTGATGAACTGTTAAAATATATTTGGTTATTCATGTTGACAGATGCGAATGAATGCTTGAATGAGAAAAGTTTGTGTCCGAATAATACCAGTTGCGTCAACACTCCTGGTGCATACAATTGTCTTCCTTTGGTTACCATGGAAAGTTCACAGACGGTTGATATACGTATTTCATCTGTCCAATCAGCTCTGTCTATCCAAGAAAGTAAAGTTCAGCAACATGTTGTAAAAACAATACTCACAAAACCAGAATTAAAACATTTCAACAGTTCTAAAAATCTTATTACCAACCATCCAACGGAGAAACTGATCGAACGTACAAGACGTACTTACTCCCTTACGAACGTTCCTCAGAAAAGCACCTTTATCAGAACTGAAGAGCTTTCAAAACATACTACAACAACAGAACAAACTCTTAAAGCTACTCCTAAATTAACGACGGTAACTAAGTTTACCAGTAAAACTAAAACTATTGAGTTGGTTAAATTTTCTCAGACTCATCCTGTCTATATACTGCAGAGTACTATACAACCAATATCCACTTATCTCCACCATGGAAGCACATTTCAAGAATCAGCCAGAACGACCATCAACACCAATAAAAGTTTGAAGCATAGCATACTGAAGCGTAGCAGAAGTGTTGATGGAACAACAAATTCATTTGTCAAGCATCTGAGTACCAGTAACATCAGCGTTAGCAAAGAAACTAAGGATGAAATTGCTATTTCAGCAGCAACAGCCACTTCTAAACCACCAATGATCACTAAAATTTCAAAACATACAACACATCTTGCGACAGAAGATGCCACTCAAGTAACAAACGATTCGGAAACAACTTCGAAACCGCCCAAGACGACTACTGTTTCGAAAGATACTACACAGGTCGTGACAGAAGATGTCACTGAAGTAACTAGCAATTTGGTAACAACTTTCAAATCGACCAAGACGACTACTGTTTCGAAAGATACTACACAGGTCTTGACAGAAGATATTGCTGAAGTAACTAGCGATTTGGTAACAACTTCCAAACCACCCAAGACGACTACTGTTTCGAAAGATACTACACAGGTCTTGACAGAAGATATCGCTGAAGTAACTAGCGATTTGGTAACAACTTCCAAACCGCCCAAGACGACTACTGTTTCGAAAGATACTACACAGGTCTTGACAGAAGATATCGCTGAAGTAACTAGCGATTTGGTAACAACTTCCAAACCGACCAAGACGACTACTGTTTCGAAAGATACTACACAGGTCTTGACAGAAGATATCGCTGAAGTAACTAGCGATTTGGTAACAACTTCCAAACCGACCAAGACGACTACTGTTTCGAAAGATACTACACAGGTCTTGACAGAAGATATCGCTGAAGTAACTAGCGATTTGGTAACAACTTCCAAACCGACCAAGACGACTACTGTTTCGAAAGATACTACACAGGTCTTGACAGAAGATATCGCTGAAGTAACTAGCGATTTGGTAACAACTTCCAAACCGACCAAGACGACTACTGTTTCGAAAGATACTACACAGGTCTTGACAGAAGATATCGCTGAAGTAACTAGCGATTTGGTAACAACTTCCAAACCGACCAAGACGACTACTGTTTCGAAAGATACTACACAGGTAATGACAGAAGATGCCAATGAAGTAACTAGCGATTTGGTAACAACTTCCAAACCGCCCAAGACGACTACTGTTTCGAAAGATACTACACAGGTAATGACAGAAGATGCCACTGAAGTAACTAGCGATTTGGTAACAACTTCCAAACCGCCCAAAAGGACTACTGTTTCGAAAGATACTACACAGGTGGTGACAGAAGATGCTACTCAAGTAACAAACGATTCGGAAACAACTTCCAAACCGCCCAAGACGACTACTGTTTCGAAAGATACTACACAGGTCGTGACAGAAGATGCCACTGAAGTCACTAGCGATTTGGTAACAACTTCCAAACCGACCAAGACGACTACTGTTTCGAAAGATACAACACAGGTCGTGACAGAAGATGCCACTGAAGTAACTAGCGATTTGGTAACAACTTCCAAACCGACCAAAACGACCACTGTTTCGAACGATACTACACAGGTCTTGACAGAAGATGTCACTGAAGTAACTAGCGATTTGGTAACAACTTCGAAACCGCCCAAGACGGCTACTGTTTCGAAAGATACTACACAGGTCGTGACAGAAGATGCCACTCAAGTAACTAACGATTTGGAAACAACTTGGGAACTGCCCAAGACGACTACTGTTTCGAAAGATACTACACAGGTCGTGACAGAAGATGTCACTGAAGTAACTAGCGATTTGGTAACAACTTCCAAACCGCCCAAGACGACTACTGTTACGAAAGATTCTACACAGGTCGTGACAGAAGATGTCACTGAAGTAACTAGCGATTTGGTAACAACTTCCAAACCGCCCAAGACGACTACTGCTTCGAAAGATTCTACACAGGTCGTGACAGAAGATGTCACTGAAGTAACTAGCGATTTGGTAACAACTTTCAAACCGCCCAAGACGACTACTGTTTCGAAAGATACTACACAGGTCGTGACAGAAGATGCCACTGAAGTAACAAACGATTTGGTAACCACTTCGATATTGCCCAAGACCACCGGAGTTCCGAAGGAAGGAACAACTAAGATAGAATCTACTTCTGCGGTTGTCGATGGTGTGACGGTGACTACCACTAAAACAACGATAGGTTTACCCTCCAAAAAAACTACACATGAAAATGAATACTCTCGGTCATCGCATAAAACACTGATAAAATCAGAAGTCACTCCAACTTCTATTTATCATTGCGAAAAGGGATATCACCTGGATGAGAATGGAACTTGTGTAGGTATGCAATATTTTAGTAACAATATTTGGTTTTTCTAGAAAGTCGCTTTTTCTCAAGTACTGCAGTGGTAATCTTAATGTTGATCAGATGAATCCATTCGAATACCTTTAATTGCACAATATTCTTCCTTAGACGTCAACGAATGTTCAGAACCTTTACCTTGTCAACAGTTTTGTTCGAACCTACCTGGGACATATGAATGCAGCTGCAAACTTGGTTACATGCTGCAAGTCGATGGTTCAACTTGCAAAGGTAATCTCTTTGTTAGTAATACACTTTGTTAGTAATACACTTTTGTATTTTTTTTGTATTTTTTTTTTTAAAGATTTTAATGAATGTGAATATTTCGAATCGATTTGCGGTGATGAAGACTGCGTAAACATGGAAGGTAGTTTTCAATGTATGAAACTATGTAAGAAAGGCTTCAAAAGATCTGGCAATCACCAATGCACGGGTAACTTTCGATAGTTTTCTGTATGAAGTCTCTATGCTAAACCTAGGAGGATGAAAATCATAAAGCTTAGTTTTCACTGATCAATGAAAATCAAGAATTAAGAAAGTGCTCTTTTCTTTAGATATTGACGAGTGTGCAACTGGAACACATTCATGTCACACAAGTCATGTTTGTTTAAATTCGTACGGTGGATATCGTTGTGTCTGTCAAAGAGGTTATAAAATGAAACTACCTGAGAGAATATGCTTAGGTGAAGAATGTTTTATTTCCTTCCTTGGCATGATGAATACTGAATTATTCAGTAGATGTTTGTGATGGAAGTCGCGTTTAGAAATGACGCGTTTAGAAAAAACTTTATCGTCTCAAATTACGAAATATCACACTGTCAACAGGTTTTTAAATTTTTATAAACGATCCAAATCAAAATTCGTAACGTTATGGGGTGTTAAAATACTTCTTAGTTATGTACATGGCTACAAGTTTTAGGTTGAATTAAATGGCCATTTCTGTATATCTGCAGATATTGACGAGTGTTCAATGAAAGGGTTAAAGATGTGTGACCACATTTGCAGAAACACACTTGGCAGTTATACATGCAGCTGTCACATTGGTTACCATTTGGCAACTGATGATGTCAAATGTGAACGTAAGTTGAAATATCACCCAAAAAAGTGAAACGGTGAATGGAATACTACTGTTGCTGTTATTTTCCTTCAGATTTGTTTCCATATTTTAGGTGACAGTCTCCCTTTCCAGCGAAAGACTGATAGAGTAGATGAGACTGAAAACAATGAAAAACTATGCGATGAAACTGGCGGTTCAAAATGTACTTGCAGAAAACCATTTGTTTATGATGTCAAATCGAGAAAATGTAAATTACCAGGTATGCCAGAAGATTTTTTCCCGCGGCTTCTAGGGTGATTCTTGCAACCCACTATTTCTTCATCATTTACTTGCAATGTTTTGCTCAGAAATATCTGGATACTATCAACCATTGACGCAATTTTATAATTTTGTTGTTTAACAGAAATAAAAACAGGTATTACCCAGAAGCCAACAGTTTCATCATTACAGCGAACTGGTGCAACTGCTGCAAAGAAAATCCAGTGTTCAAATTGGTTTTCACAAATGTGCGATTGGAAGTGTGTTATGGAGGGTCATTTCAAGACGAATCAATGCAAGTGTCCGGCTGGATATCGTAAATTTTATTTTGGCAGATGTTTCGGTAAAACACCTTATATATCTTGTTTTCTTAAAAAGTTCGTAGTACTAGTAGGCTAAGTATAAGAAACAAGAACCATATGGTGCAAAACGGTAGCAGCATTTCAAAACTAAGTCGCAATACGAACAAAATAGATACAAATTCATTCATCCGAGTTTTAAACTTTGTTAGCCTAAGTTACACTGACGCCATTTTATGTTTAAAAAAGATTCGAACGAAAAATCCATCCGAACTACTGCAAATCCAAAATACTGCGTTTTAAACTTTGACAAATAAAACAAACAAAAACGTTCAAATAACAAACAAGAATAGTAATAAGAAGGTTGAAGTAGAAGCTGTTTCTGAGGAAGCTTCTTATCATTAACTGTAGGTGAGCTTCGATGCACGAGGCATCACTTACAACAAAATAATACTTCATTTCAAGTGAAAGTTCGCATTGGAAGTAACTGAAATCCTCCTTTTTGTATTTTATGGGAATAAGATGTATTTTTTCCGTGAATAAGTGGTAAAATACCCAAAAAAAATTTATTGAATGTTTAGGTAAGCTTTTGAAAATTCGTTCGTGTTCGTTCATTACAATTTATAAAGTTTCGTGAAGGGAGTTTCGCAGACTCTAAAGCGCAGGCTAATTGCCATTTCGGCCGGAGGAGAAGTAGTAAGGGTCCAAGGGTGTTTTAATAGGGTACTCGCTTTCGCTGCTACCGTAATAAGTAACAATCTTCTTTCGAGCACAGTAGTAATAGAAGAATATCCTACCGACCGCTTTGGTCAAGAATTGGCTTATTTTTCATATGACGGTGCTTACGAAACAGATGAATAAGTTGGTGGATAAGTTGGTGATAACGAATGTTTAAGGAATTAAACAAAAAAGGAAAACGAATTGAATAACCTAGTTTGTATTTTGCTAAAATTACCACCCACTCGCTATTTACAAGGGTGCTATAATCACCTCTCGCTGTGCGCAACAACAACAACAACAACAAAATCTTGGTCCCTTGAGTTTCGTTACCTTAGAAAACGTTTCACTATCTCGAATTCCTGCTTTTCCCAACAATTTACTCGGTATCCTGAGAATTTCATTTGAGATAGTAGGAGTTGACTGTAATTGCAATTTTTAGTATTCATGTTGCGCTTAATGGAATTCCGGTATTGTAAACCTTGTATCAACTGAACGTTACTTCCATGTATAATGATCACATGTATTGTTGTATGTAGTTGTTGTATTTCATAGATACGAATGAATGTTTGGCCACCAATAGATGTGAAGAACATCAAAAATGCTTCAATACGAAAGGTTCATTCAAATGTGTGAATTATTCCTGTCCTGAAGGTTATAAAAAACTTGCACATGGGTACGTCTCTCCTTTTGTCAATCTATCTCTCCTTTTGTGTTCATGATGGGGGAATAGTTGAAATTCCAGCAAAAGTAAAAAAGAAGCGTGATTGAAAATCCAAACCAAAAGAGGAGAGTAACACGAGGCTTTGGTACTTAGCAAAAGAAAATCTCGATCATAAGATATAAGTTCAAAAAAATATGAGAATTGAAGAAAGTCACATGCCAAAGTTGAGATTCCTTTCTGAAAGAACTATGTGTAAATGTTCTTGTTCGCCATTTCTTAGGAGCTGTGCGAAGTCCTGCAGAATCAACGGGAAATATGGATACTGCCGTCGCTCGTACGTATTTTATCATACAAAGGCGTTAGCGAAAAACACGCCAGCAAAAAAAAAGTTGTTAACTCTACGAGCCAATGAAAATATCGTAGATAACATGGGAAAAGCACAATTCTATATTCAGAATGGGAATTCAGATTTCAGAATACGCCCTTATCATGATAGGGCGGAGTTACAAACTGCAAGGTTGTTGCGTTACCATGGAGACAGTGATGTTGTCATTATATCAGACATCTTTGATGGCGCTAATAGATTAGTCTGCAGAACCAAATTTTTCATTTATATCAACATCGGAGAATATGTATTTTGAGCATTTTAAACAAGAAAGGAATTCCATACAAAGTCTTTTTATTTATTTATTCAGCTTTTTTCATTCATTTATTTAAGAATGTTATTGTTTTGCTGTTGTTCGAAGAAAGTCCGTAATGACCCCCCGGTTAGAAATCAAAGTATCCATTCCGGAAATTTCATCATACATAGTCGTATTTTATAGAATTGTAATATAGAGGCTTTTTGTCGGCCCAAGTTAATGAACTTCTTGATAGTTGATGGAGTAATGCGATCTTTATCGTTAAGGATGAAAGAAAACTGAATGAACTTCCCTTGCTCGTGAAAGGATTACGAATTACCCGCTGAGCTTAAAAACTTTCTCCGCAATGAATACAGAAGCTTTAAAATACTGGATTGCGTGCGGATATAAAAACACGTGCAAGCCTCGGAACAATACTGAGTAGTTAAACCCGTTAAACAATTGGTAAACAAACAAGTGAAAATAAAAACCGCACAAGGATTATTAGTTTCTGAAACGTAAGTTTGTATTAAATATATGAGCTTAGAGAAAAGGTGTTGATTAACTTTTGTCCGACCTGAAATTTCTAAGAAAACTGACTCTCGACAGCCCGGATCTCTCTTTTGGATGGGTAGTGATACATGAAGTACTTACCGGAAAATGCACGTTGGAAAAAACCTCTTTCGCAATGACAAAAATATAAGTACGCAAATATGCAAATACAACGTGACTAGACATGGTTTTGATATTGTTTTTCAGAATTCAGTTATTTTTTCCCTAGTGGCAAAATATCAGAAATCGTCGAATTGGTGCTTCCTACAAATTCGTGAATGATTTTCATAATAGTTTTCATAACTGTTGCCTTGGTGATATGGTTTTCGCAATGACGATTTTATTTGATTATGATATGCATTGCACCTCAAATTTCTACACAACACCCTGTTACTTTATTTTTGTATCTACTGGGGAAGACAATCTGCATGGAGGCTTATATAATGTGAGAGACCAGAAGAAAAAGAAGGACTTTAATGTGATGTTTAATGTTCAAAAAGTCTTAAAATAGTAATGGAAAACTAATGGAAAGCCATTTCGGAGAAATATAGCTACTTAACAACTTAACAAGTGCTAATGAAAAGCCATCAGCGTAAAAAAAACCGCAATAACAACACTTCATTCGTAAATTCATAATTATTAATACCTACGAATTGCTTTCTTTTTCCATAGCAAAACAAGTCGAAGGATGATATGAAGCGATGATACATTTTTTGATGGTGAAATAATCTAAATAAAGTCTGTAGAACAATGGCTTAACTCACTAAAAACAATTAGCAATCTTTCTTTATAGCCAATAGAAGGTAAGCATGAAAACATTAATTACTAGCTGTCCTTACTTTCCATGTTGCTGATATTACTTCTCACTGAAAATGGAATTTAGTTTTTATTGGTTAATTTCTAACTGGCTAATTCACTAGGAATGTCCTAAAATAACTTTGAACTTTATCCCGACCAGCTAGTAATTGTCTATATCTAAATTTGTGGAGGAGAATGTTAACTATTAAAGCATAAAGATTAATAAGACAGCAATTTTTTTTTGTCTTTCGGATTCTTGGTCAAAATATTACGATAAACGATACGATAAACATTTCCACACCTCGCACGTTCAAGAAACCCGTATAACTTTCGGTAAACATATTTATCGCTATCGGGTTTAGTTGTTGAAATACGGACCTCGTTTCTGTGTTGAAAATTGCCGCCAAAATTGTGTAGACATAACGAAACGAGGTTTTTATGGACAACTGAGTCAGAATGCGACATGAAACATGATTTAGGGAATAGTGTATGGTTTTTATCACAAAACTGACGATTTTTTCATCTGATAAAGCACCGTGCTGTTAAAAGTGATGCCTTAATACGAAGATATGCTCAGAACTTTCATAATGAACTTTTTTCTCAGTTCATGGTTCATTGCTGTTAAGTTGATGGACCTGGTTTCTATCACAATTATTTCAACATATTTGACGGGGTTTATTTTATTCAACTCACTACAAGAACTTGGTATATTAGTTTAGGTCGAAATTTTTATTCTCCAATTGGAATGATCCAAGGTTTTGTAGTCCAAACGTGTTTATCTTTTCAGCTGTAATGAATACCAGGTTGATTTTAATCGGTCCAATTATGAATGTTTTGATCTGAAGAAATTAACATTTAATCACCTTTTATAAGGCAAGCATGATAATATAAAAATATGTAAATCTGCTCGTTAGTCGGAAAAGAAAACAAAAAAAACTACAGAAAAAACTTTATTAATCACTAAAACTATTTTTGGTCAACAATTTTGTATTTGACAACTTGTTATGGTCATTCGTAGGCAAATGTTGTGAAGACAGATGAAGAAGTATGCTTGTCGTAAAAACTTAAATACGTTGACGATCGATTTTATATAAATGAACTTGACTTGGTGTACCTTCACGAACACATGCTCAAAAAATATATCTTACGAAAACAAAGAAGAAGATCAAGTCTTGATGAAAACGCTATAACCTTGAAAAATGGAGCTGGAGATAAAAATTCGGAGAGAGAAGGTTTTATTAAAACTAACACTGAACAAGTAGAAGAATACGATGATCTATCGTTCATTGTTGATTATATAGGTTCCGATTATGTATCCGAGGCACAGTCAGTCCCACTTTTGATGGAAACTCTGAAGAGAATAAAAAAGCAGCATACTAAAACAATCCGTGTCGATGTTGTATTAAACAGCGGAGTTTTGAAGGTTATGGATATCGAACAAGGCGCATTACTGATAACCGCGCCTTTATATGCTATAGCACTATGCGCTCAAGAACAACTTCGCGGTTTCGAGACAACCTTCGCGTTGAACATAACATTGAGAAGAATCCATATGTGTCATGTTTTTCAAGCTGGCTCAATGCTGGAAGTAAGATCCTAAATTTTGTTTTTGGTGGACAACTTTAAAACCCTTCATTGCTCAAAACTTGATCATTTTTATCCAACTGACTATCACAAATATTTTGTTGCATATCAATATATGCGGTTATGTTTTGAGAGATATAAAACACAAACTTTTACTGATTTCATCTGTAGTGACGTATAAAATCTGTAACAATTAACCAAAAGTATTCACTATTGCCTTGAGACTACACAAGAAAATCACACATGAAAATAACCTCGGTCACTAATCAATGTTTTCCGACTTTTTCTTCGTCTGGTTTTCTGCCAGTGAATATCTTTGCGATGAGTGGAAGGTGATTGTAAATTGACGTAGCATCCAACGTTTTTTTGGCAGTAAATACGAAGGAGTTTACCTGAAATTTCTCAAAATAGCATCAAATCTCATGTCTCATAATTACTTTTGCTTTTAGAACATTTAGAACATTTAGAACATTTAGCTTTTAGAACACTTTTAGAACATCAAATTCCTGTTTTGAATTCTTTATTCCCATTGTTACTAATGGCAAAAAACTTGTGTACGGTGTATATAAAGTTTCTGCTGACAGGAAAGCGTACAGAACAAATTGGCCTTGATGATAGAATACTTTAACATGGAACATTCGCCAATTGATAACTAATCATCGAGACATATACAATATACGTCATAATGGAATTCATTTATTAGAATTTTATACATTATAGAACACAGCGAATTTCCTTGCAGATTGAAATAAATAAGCAAAAGCATAAACATTTTAACTTCAAGAAACCTAAAGGATCAGAGAAAGCATTGCAGAGAAACACTTGATATGTATCGGTGTATCTGTATATGTCTTTACAAAGCTTTAACCTTTTCCCCCTAATTTCCAGGCTGCATCTATCGTTCGGTCTATAGCTTTATCGTTTCGATCGGTGGCGAAAGATTTGAAAGAAAAGAGATACGACAGTGCTGTAATCGATAGAGTTCGTTCTGATTCTGAATCGTCTACTTCCAAATATCGTGTTCGTGTCGATTCAGATGCCAGCAAAGAATTTGATGCGATTGCACGTAGGCATTTTTCTCGGGTTGGCGGTTTACCTACATTGCAATCTGTGGAGAATATACAAAATGAAGCAAATGGAAAAGTATGGTTTTGATGGTTTTTAAAACATTTTAAATTAATCGAAGTTTTTGTTGCTGTGGTTTATTTGCAATCGCGTAGACATAAACAAATTCCTCTTTGTCTTTTAAATGTTCATTAATTTCTTTTCATTCGGCTTATTATATCAATATTTCTTATGGTTTTTATTTCGTTCAAGGTGAATACAAATGCTATCAGTGTGTCTGTCCTTTTGCATCGAACCTCATCATCGTGCTCCAATGAGAATGTGAGCGAACGAATGCTTCAGAATGAAGATACACAGAGTGGACTTGTATCTACTGCCGATCCTGACCAAACAAATGAGAAATTGTAAATAAAATACTTGAACTAACTCGACCTCCGAACTTACTCGACTTCCGAACTTACTCGACCTCCGAACTTACTCGACCTCCAAACTAACTCGACCTCTCAGGTCTTATTTTTAGTCGTTCCCTTTCCCCCTTATTGATTAGTGAAAACATTGAATGGTTTATAAGATTTTCAAAAAATTTATCTCTTTTTTTATCTCTTATCCACAAGACTTGAGAGTAACTTCATATTTTTGAGCATTTTTCAGATTCTCAATCTCACCTTCGATCATCAATAATTCTGAAGTTACTAGTATGAAGTTTTCGAATTTCGTTTATTTTAGTTTTGTTGCTGACTTAACGGATTTATTTTCGAAAGGTGCTGAAGCTGTAGAGAGGTATTTGAATACTTTCTCTTCTTTATTGATAGTCCATGCAGGAATTGTTTATGGTTGGAGCATGGACGTAATTACCATAACTTGCGTAATTTCCAGGGGATCATTGAAAAATTTAACCGCCTGTGTGAAATGGGGTCTAGGGAAAAGCCCCAGAACCTGACTGGTTTTATAGGCTCAAATGGCTCTACATTTGGTCTTTTTCTTTGAAGAATGTCCTTCTAGTAAATTAGAAAAATAAAAATTGTTGGGTAAAAAATTATTGAGGGGACTTCAACCCCCTGTGTCCCCAAATTAAAGCCCTGTGGAGTGTTGAAAACGAGAGGATTCTCTATAGAAAAAAATTTATTAATGGAAAAATTGTGTTGTTGTGAAAATAATGTACCATTCAACATTACTCCTAAGAAGAATCATTTATTCTGAAAGTTATCTTAGTCTTTTCTTTTTCAGAGGAGATAAGGAAACGCTGCTAAAATGTTTTGAAGACGGGCTGTCATTGGATACTGTCGATAAAAACCATCGAAGTTTGCTTCATTATTCTGTTTTGAAAAATCAAGCTGATATTACTGAATTGTTATTGGAGAGGTATTACCTTCGATATTTTCTTTTCTCTGACTGCAAATAAATAAATAAATAAAATGGTGATACGCTAAGCCACAGCTTTTCTCATTTTTGTTTTCTTGTATTTAGGGGTGCAGATGTTATGTTTTCTTGTATTTAGGGGTGCAGATGTTATGTTTTCTTGTATTTAGGGGTGCAGATGTTATGTTTTCTTGTATTTAGGGGTGCAGATGTGAACAAAGAAGGCCTAAAAGATCAAACAGCATTGCACTTGGCTGCTGCTGAAGGTAACAGAGCAATCACGAAGATTTTATTGGCTAATGGAGCAAACGTTCGTGCAAAAGACTGTCATTTGTGAGTTCTTCCTTTCCCGTACAACTAATTTCTGAAACAATCCTTCATTGTTATCTAATTACTGATCAGGCATAAGTATACAATGACTCTGCTAAATATTAAGATAGAAAAATGTCAAAAATGAGCTTTTACGTTTAAAAGACACTACAAAGTTTTGAGAAAGTTTTCCAGATGATTTTTATATCTAGCTAGCCCTCTTGTTCGCCACAAGCGTTCCAAAAGCAAATAAGGATAAATATAAGCAGGCCTTCTATAATTACCACCCAAGAATATAATACAATAATGATATATAATGATATATAATGATATAAATCATAGATGCCTAAAGAATAGTTTAAATAAAATGTGTTTCGCATTTTTTCACGTCGATGACTCTTTCTATGGCGCGGGCGTTTAATTTGTAATCACAATTGGTTTAGATTTCGAACCTTCCAAATGTCTTCAGGGCGTAAGTTTTTGCGAACATAGATATTTGCGGAATAAATTTTTGCGTTTGAAGGCGTATTCATAGTTCATCAAAATATAAACACGTTATTGGTAGTTTCCATACTTGCTGTCCGTTGAGTTTCCATTGGCTTCTTATTTTCCGTTTTCCCGATTGTCGTTCGATGTGACGAAATAATCAGCGTCATTGTGTTTAACTGGTTCTGACGAAAAATTTGCGGAACTAGCGCAACATGTTATGTCAGCAAAAATTTATACTCTTAAAGGTATTCAGGTATTTAATTGTTTTCGTCCTTTATTAACCGATACTTGTTGTGATTATGTTAACAGTCGAACACCTCTTCACTACTGTGCGGGCTGTTTACAAAGCTTAGAAGTTTCTTATGTATTGGTTGAACATGGTGCACGAATAGAAGACAACGATATCGAAGGTGTGCGACCAGTAGATTTGCATTTGGTGAGTAGCTGATAACTAAAATTATATGTTCAATTGAAAAGTTTAAACTTCTGCAACGAACACAACGAAATTCTTGATTGCTCTCCGCATATTAACCGTGCCACAAAAAGCTGCATACAAAAATGGTTCATGGTTCATAAAGAGAAAAGAAAGCGGTACTTGTTTGATCTATGTTTATTTTGATCTATGTACATTTTGGGTCATCTTTGATTATTTTTAGGAGCTTCGTGAAATGCAAAATAGACTCATCCAGTCTGCATGTGAAGCATTTGCAGCTGCTGATATTTCCAGATCTCGATCCAATTCTGCCGGCTCGTCATCGCACTCCGGATCCTTTATTTCATCTGCAAAATCACCAGGACCTATCAGGCATAGTCATACAAAGTTGCTTCGAAGTGGATCTCTAAGGTTGAAAGCTTCGCCGAGTCTACACAGTATACAGGACGTTGCAGATAATGAAAGTCCAAATTCTGAATTCCGAATTCCTGAGATTTTGGACAAGTTACCAACTTTGCGTGAGTCGTTATTTTATTCCATGAAAGCTTTCGGGTTTTTTTTATATTTTTTGGATTGTGCATCAAAATACTTGGTTGTAATTTTAAGACCCGGATGCAGAAAGACACAAAGATGCATCAGAATTGCAACCATGTCAAAACACAACATATACACACGATTCCAATACATCTGTTGAAATTGGTCTATCTGAGACGACAAGCCATAAAGAAGTAGGGATCACAAACGAACCAGTTTTATCTGAGCAAGTATTGGATGATGAATCATCACAGAATCAACTAATGGTTGATCTGAAGGTAACAATACGCTTCACTTTTCGTTAGAATTCATTTGATCGTTTCAGAGATTCATGACAACCTTGATGTTATGTTTAGATTTCGCATCAAAATCGTGCAAATGTATCAGGCTCACTTTCACGGTTGTTCAAGAAGGATGCTGCCACAGATGCCTTGTCTGTTCTCGTTACATTGTCTGGAAACGCAGAATGCCAGTCAAATATTTTGGCAAACTTGTGTCTTCCAAAAGCGTCAAGTAAGTGACAAACTTCTATTCTTTTTTCATGTCATGAAGGAGAATGGGCAACTCATTCTTTTATTTATTTCAGGTCAACTGGTGTCTCTTGCACATTCGGTTCATTCAAGAAACTTGAATTTGCAACAAACGTCTAAACTGCTAAGCAATTTATTTAATGTAAGACATTATTTTCTGTGAAACGTAGCAAACACATAACATTTGAGTACAATGCTGCAGAAAGGTATCGGTCATAATTGGGTGTGAACGAGCCGTTTCGATGATTGTTTAATGATCTTCGCTGTTAGGAGTTGTCTATAAGAAAATGTTTGCCGGGACGGAACGAAAATCAAGATGAATTTTTCTTGCTTTTACAGACAAAATCTTTCAATTTTTTAGTTGTTTTAAATTCAATGTTTTCCAGCAGAATTTTAGTTGAAATTGTCCCTGGACATTAAAAACGCTCTTACTGAGGCGGGGAAGGGGGCAATAATGTCTCATATAAACTTGCATAGGATTTTCTGTAGAAACGCCCTTATCGATTCTGTTTTTCATCCCGGTATTCCATGAGTGTCACCTGAAAAAGATAGAACGTCTTCAAAATGTTATTACGTCAGTATGAAAAAAGGAGGAAAAGAAGGAGAATTGAAATGTTTATACAGAGTTGTTAAAAAAATTCCTGGTCTGGAAGAAAACATGGAAAATAAGTTCTTATAATAGGTTTCCAGATCAGGGACGTTTCTAATGGTTTATAAAATAGCTAACAGTTTTTATAAATGAATGAGTTCAGATAAACGTATGTAAATTTTAGCTTTCGTATTTAATATATTACCATTTCTTGATGTTCTCCATTTAATATAGGTTAGTGGTCCTACGGGGCGCCAAAAATGTGTGTCTGCTGGTTTATTGAAGACAGTTGTTGATTTGCTTGATGCAGCAGAACCTGTGCAGGTATTTTTAAGTACAAGTGGTTTATTTTTTATGCGTAATAAGCTCTGCACAGAACTTGATTGATCTCAACTCTGCTTGTCCTAGGGAACATGTCTCTCAATACTCAATGAACTGTTGCAAACCGAACATGAACGGGATTATTCCGGCACCATAACAGGAATTCCGATCGAACCGTTGCTTACCATCATAAAATCAATTGACAGTTCACCGAGTGAGGTTGAACAAATAAGTCGGGAAAAAACTAAAATTCGGCTAACGCAAAGTATCGATTCTGGCTACCCAGGGTCACCATTTATGGAGAGGAGTACATCTACGAAAAAGAAGCGCGATGAATCCGAATGCCTCATTTTGAAATCTTATTCTTGGGGAAGAAATGCGAAAGGGTATTTAAAAGGTGATCCTGTGATCACTTCGGAAAACATTGGCAGAGGTCGCTCCGAGAGCTTTAGTAATACCTCCGATACAACACACGAATCGAGTCTATCGGCTGGCCGAGGAAATAATCGAAATAGTGATACCGAAGCAAGAGAAACTAATGCTACCAATTCCGTGTTGAGACATCGTCGATGCAGCCGTGGTAGCAATAGTAGCGTTGAAGGTCAAACAAACTTTCTAAAACCTTCTAAAACGGGCGTGGTGGCAAGGCATGTGGCAATGAAAATGCTAGCAGCCAGCAGTCGAAATGATAAGTTACAGGAACAATTGGCTAAACCACGCATACTAAAATTACTGGTTGAGTGTCTCGATGATTTTGACGAGGAGATTATTTTGCAAGCCACAGCCACCCTTGCAAATATCGCCATGAATGTGGAGACACATGAACAGTTGAGCAAGAAAAATATCGACGAAAATCTCATGAGATTATTGAAAAATCCAAATTCCAAAATTAAATTTCAAGCAGCTCGTGGTCTGATTTATCTCGGCCACGACGTCGATCAAGTATACATTTTCTACTCCTTCCCAGAAGAGGATTCACACCAGTCAGTCATCTATGTAGAAGACGATGGGAGAGCGTATATCAAAGGCACGACGGTGGAGAATTTAGTATTCATCCTTACGAAGGACATTCATATGTTATGGGCAGGCCCTCCTACTCAGACGACATCCAGCGACAAAACAACTTCCGCACGCAGTGGTAGTTCTAAATATCGTACCAGGGTGGTTACTTCAGAAGTACAGATTATTAATTTCATTCTCTCCACCTTTCAAACTTTCGTTCATCCAATAATATTTATGAGGTTATTGATGCATAGGTTTCGTGAGCCCACAGCATACAAAGTATTTCGAGAAATCGAATGTGGCGGTACTGCTTTACATATGGAACACTACGCCCCCTTGCCCATTCTCCATGCGCGAATCATGAGGGTGTGGATTGGCTGGCTGGACAATTGCCCTATTAACTTCCTGTCATTTCCCTGTCTTCTGACTGAATTATCACGTTTGATCGCCCCTATGAGATCTATAGATGGACCGTACACACCGTGTGCAAATAAATTGGAAAGTTTGATGTTGAAGGTAGGGGAAATATCTGATCACGTAAGTATATACAGAAGTCAGTCGGACAATCATCACAACGTTCTGTTTGAGCAGTGCTATAAAGCAATAAAGGAAGCTAAGTTACCATGTTCTGAAGAAGATTTTATTTACCTAGCTGGCTTGCAATTGTACATAGAAGACATGAAAAGATACGGACAGGGTTTTGCAGATTATGTCTCTCTTACGGAGTGTTTAGAAAATATAAATTCAACACGCCTTAAAGGCAGTATTGGTGGTGCCGTCTCTTTGACAAAACACCAAATTAAGAAAATCAGAAGTCATTACGAATCACTGTATACGAAGCAACCCACAGATCGAAACTCGAAACACAATTACGTGGATTGTTGCCAAGGAATGGATGGATATGGTTGCACGTTCTTTAAGACGAAACAACGAATTCCGTCGACACGATCCAGAAAGAAAGTCTATCTTCCTCGATTTCTTGGCATCAGTTCCAAACGTATCGTTGTTTTAGATGAACGCTCTAAGATTTGTGTCGATCGCTTCAACTTGAAAGAGTTACAGCGTTGGAAGCCTATAGAGGAAAATTTGATTCTAAAGATGATCTTCAAAGTGAAATGCTCGGAAATCGCACTGGAATTTCAACTAGAAAATCGCGTTGGTTTAAAAGAAGTATCCAACCATCTGTTGACTTGCACAATGGAAATTAGTTTGCAGGGGTATAACATTGATACGGATCCGTGGAGTCGGCTCGCTGAACAGTGTGGAACTTGGGGTAATATGGCGTTACAGGTACATTTACTGAAACGAAAAGATACCGAAGATGTTTCAGTCACAAACACGATTCGAGAGAGAACAACAACCACATGGGAATCTACGAAACAGGAGTAAGGAACTTCATGAAAATTTGATATCTTTATACAGAATTATGAGGCGATCAACTTTCTGGCTTTTTCATTTCAGGTTAAACGATGTTTCTGAGAATTATTCTCAATCAGCGCCTGTCACACAAGATACAGGCTGGAATACGTCTGAAGTATCCAAAAGATTCCTCTATAATTTCAAAGGAAGATTAAGGAATCGTGGTGATACGGTGCTGAGCGTTTCTACAACTCCGTCAGAAGTTGGCACACCACCAAAAGATATATCATATGTACCCGAATTATCCTCATCTCCACAGAATAACACAGAACCATCGTGTTCGAAGTTCCAAAGAGGACTCTTCACAGTCACTACTTCAACGGAAAAAACACCAATGTTTGATGAAGGGACTGGTGACAAGATTGGTGACACTCAATCACATGACTTTTCAACTCAATCGACGGGAGGGAAAATATTGACATGCAATTGTCCCCCAGATGCAGATCTTCCCAATCTGAACTTGAGAGACTTCAGGTAGATAATCCATTGACTTGTTTGTGGAGCTGATAAGAGTACGCTTACAGATGGTCACTAAACGTGTTTTTTTTTCAGCGCATTTGAATTACTTGAACATCCAAGGGAGTTGGCAAGACAGATTACACTGATCGATCACGGTAAACAAAACTTTCTAGATTACTCAATGTAGTCAAACTGAACCCTGTTTCCATATTGTATGCCTTGTTATTTCAGAATTATTTTGTAAGATTACATCACTAGACGTTCTACTGAAGATCTCCTTAGGACTTATTCACAAACATCAAAATAATTCATCCAAGTTGTCCGTAGAAAAAGTTGCAGAACGGTTTAATAAGGTACTGCTTCAAGTTTCGAAGGAGGTGGGTCGGAGGGGCGGAGTTGATTTTTGAAATAACGTTGTTGTTGTTTGGTTTAGATGAGCAATTGGATCGTATACAGTATTGTTTCGGAAAGAAACATTCATCGGCGCGCCAAAATGTTCAAAAACTTCATTGAAACTGCAAAGCAATGCTTAGAATTACGGAACTACAATGCAGTGATGGCGATTGTTGTGGCATCGCTTGGAAGTGCTCATGTGCGGCGTCTTGCAGCAACAAAAGAACTTGTAACACCAGAATACCTAAGTTGCCTCTCAAAAATGGAAGGTTTGATGGATTCAAAGAGCAACTATAAAAAATATCGTGAAGCACTGAGGACGTCGCCGACACCTACCGTGCCGTATTTTGGGATCTATTTGAAAGATTTGACGTTCATTTCAGATGGGAATCCGGATTACATGAAAGGAGGTGTCATTAATCTCAGTAAAAGACGGCAGGTAATTTTCCAATCCAAAATAAAGGGAAGAAATTTTTACAGAGAAAAGTTTTGTGAAAGTAATTTTTGCGGAATTTATTTTTACGTTTTTCGGAAATTTCGATGAAAATTGTTAATCCCTAAAAATAAACTCCTTTTCTTTCAAAAACTATTTATTCATGTTTTAGCATGTTTTAGCGATGCATTTTGATCGATAACCTCTCGCATATAGTCTGACAAAAGAGAGCACCAAAAATGAATTGGAAAAGTTGTATACTTCATGTTTACAAACTTCTTCCCCATTCTTTTTAATTTTTCAAACGAAAGCTTTATCTTTATCTACCATTGGCAAAACTTAATTCCACAAATTTGAGGTCAAAAGGCAGATCTGCGAAAATGACTTCCGGCAAAAATGAAGGTAATTTGTGAGTCGTGTGACGTATCGTTTGGTGTGACGTATGTCGTATCCGTTACTAGGTGTTTCTGCTGTTAGAAGAAATTCGTCGTTTTCAACGAAAACGCTACAACTTCCAGGAGGTAAAGTGCAAGATTTCTTCCATGTTCTTCATTCGTGACTTTACTTCCGTTATCATAACATGTGAATATTTTAAGGTTGGCGAGATAAAAGAATATCTGATGAACAAAACGTTGGTTTCCGAAGATCAACTGAATCAAATGTCAAAAGAACACGAACCGACTATCTCTCCTCGGTTGATCGCTACGACAATACCAGATGGTAGCAACAGATGAAATAAAAACAAAAAACATTATAGAAAACAAAAATTAAAAAATAATTAAAATATTCATTATTTAAAATCTTCTTTATATATGATAAGTGCTAATTAACCGACCTTCCCTATCGTATTTCTAAAACTTTCTGAAATTGTTTCGTTTTCAATTGATTGAATGTGAACCAGATTTTCTTGACTGACGAATTGCATTTTGTTTTTCTTTCTAATATGTGTATATACATTTTGTAAATTTTGTATATATTGTGTTTTGAATCATGTTCCATATTATAACATACAACACTCTTCCCGCGATTATATACTCCTTAACATTAAAAATGGTTTTCAACGACTTTTAGTTGGTTGAAAACAAAAGAATTTCGTGTATAACAGACCTTGAGTATTTTCATTTTCATCATCCTGGATGTGCTGACATTATCGGAACAAAATGTGAAACATTTTTTCTAGCTAAGAAAACGCGGAGGGGATATAAGAGAATACTAAGAGTGAAAACGAGAACTATAATTCGTTATCTCAGGATGAATGAATACAAACGTACACAGGAGTATGTTATCAATAATGTTCATGGCGATACTCGAAGACCAAATCGTCTTGTTAGCGAGCTGATCATTTCTTGTATATGACTCTCAGTAGCGCATGCCACTTTCCATATTATAGTATGGAAAAAACCGTCCACGTTTTTCAACTTATTTCACTGGACCAAACTCTGCCAAAGGCCATATCTATAAAAGCAACAAGATCCACATTGTTGATTAAAAAGATTTCCCTAGACAGTGTGTCCCAGAATACTCGTTTTATCAATGTTTTAATAATATTAACTCCAGAGGAAATAGAAGCTTTATTTAGCCTAGACAAAATGTCTTTTTTAAATACGGTCCTAAATGACCAAATCACGATTTTTTTGCCTTGGCCTTATATTGGAAGTTTCGGCCGGCCCTTATAAGGTATTGTGAAAACATGTCATTGTATCAATAAATAGTAGTTCAAATCAGATGGCGAATTATTTCAAATATATTTATCGTTAATTATTTCAAATATATTTATCGTTAATTATTTCAAATATATTTATCGTTAATTATTTCAAATATATTTATCGTTAATTATTTCAAATATATTTATCGTTAATTATTTCAAATATATTTATCGTTAAGCACTAAATCTGTCTCTCTAATCATGTTTACTTACATTTACTTATTGTAATTCATACTAAAAACTAAAAATAATTTAAAAACGCCTGTCATCGGATTTGAACCACTATGTTAGGCTGCAGCAACTCTTAGTCGATAGACAGAAAGCCTAAATAAAAAATTTCCCATTACGGGGAAATCCTAATAAGGAATCGGTTACTAAAATTCTTTTAGAAGTAACAAAACATCCTACAGACGATCTAAACATGAATGATTATGATTAAGTTCCAAATGCTTCATCCGCATTCTCAAAGAAAACATTTGAACTATTAACACGAAATGCATTTATGATTTTTGAAGTGAAAAATTAGCTCTGATCAGAAATTGGATAGAACAATGTTTGTACCTTAAAGAATACTCTACCCCTAACAAGACCTAACGGAACCGGACCATATTCTCTAGAATCTGTAGAGTTCTCGCGGTTATCACCGGCTAACCAAACATGACCACGAGGGATCTAAAAGCGAAACGAAATTGTGTATCCGGCTGAACACCAAGAGAGAAAATCATCTCTTAAAACAAAAAACAAACTATCATTATAAAAAGTCAACAATCTTACTTCTGAATGGTAGAAAGCATGCAATGGTAATTTTTACCTGAATGTATTTGTCAGGAGATTGTCCATACATACCATCAGGTCGCTTAACAAGTGTACCAGCCTAGAGAGGGATCTGATTATCATTTCTTAATCAAATTATCCAAATTTTCAAACTGAAGGATGCTCCAAATAAATACAGCCATTCAAAACGATATAAAGCGCTGACTTTTTCTACTGAAACAGCATACCATTGCAGTTATCCTTTTACAGATGAGATTTTGGGAATCTGTAGGAGATTTTGAGATGACAATATCTCCTCTAAAAAAAATAACGAAAGTAAAGTTGTTTCACCTACTACGTTCCGTACACGAGACTTTCAAACTAGCACTTCTATGAAGTACTTACGCTCTCAAGCTGCTCCACCGACTCGTCAAGTGTTCTGTAATAACGATGGTGTTCCTCCCATGCTCGTTGAAAGTGGGTATCATGGATGGACCTGTCAGCTGAAATCGCAAAATCAATTCCACATACAAACAGATCTGCTAACAGATTTCAAAAACATGAAATGAGAACTCCCCGACATAACTGATACGAACTATAAGTGACTCTCACTTATCGAGATTACAGTCAATCCCTTTAATCACATACGGTACATTACATCAACAAGAATTTATGGATAATGAAGAGAACAGCAACGTACAAAGGTGATTTCTGCACCATACTCAACAACACAATGTCCAATACAAAATATATTGATGCCAGTAGAAAGTACAGAACCCAGTTGCTTCAAAAAATTTAAATAAATGTTCATTTCCTAGAAAGTGGGAAGAAAGGTGGCAAGTCTAAACGAAACTCATGAACCCAGTCTCTCGACAAATCGAACATTTTCAGCAATATTAAAGTTATTTCAAAGGATGGATCTCCACCTTCGTGGAATTTTCAAAAATTTCGAACCCATAAAATTTAAGTACCAATCAGGCTTAATTCGACAGTTTATTGAATATTGTCTTCAATATAATATCAACAAGGTTCAGCCGAATAACTCTCTGCTCCTCTGTTAGTAGAGCTGATTTTAGGATCTGGCCACATCAACAAAACTTTTCACTCGACTTGATGCAGATACTTATAATAGAGGAGAATGCCGAACATGAAATCTAATATACATGTGTTAATAAAAGTTCCAAAAGATATCTATTAATTCAGTGGATAAATTTTAAGAAAGAATATTTACAATGTTGTTTTAAATTTGGATTTACAAAAAGTATTACATATCAAGAAGAAGCAAAGTTTTTGAATCACCTTTAATAATGTCCTTCTAAATGAGAAGAAATTTTATAAACACCCAATACGAAACGACAGCAAAAGAACACGGTACTGTACTTCTTCGTGATTACTTTTTTGTTACGAAAAAAACCTCCTAACCATAACAACATAAACTTAAGCATTATTATTTTGGTGTATTCTTCACGTAAGTTTTCATAACAACGTTTATAATTCATCTGCAGATATCTGTGTCGCATCCAGTGAACTGCTTGTGTTATTACGCGATTGCGAACGACTTCCTTTCATCTAAAAAGGGAACAGGCTTTTTTTTTTTAGACCGACCGGCGCATCATTAAAACAGTAAATCAAGCATTATGTTGTAATGATTTTTATTCACCTGCAAATTCCCCTTGGTTGTCTTCAGCGTATCTTTAGTCTTCATCACTTTAAGTTGAAAAAGCAAAAGAAAATTTGCAGCTTAATAGAAACACTTAAAGGGGCTACGGACACGAATCACCAAGAATCAGTTTGAGGCGAGAGATGTGATAATAATTATGGCTGACAGTAAAAAAAAGTAAACAAACACAACAATCACGTGATTCATGTCGTAGCCCCTTTAACTATAAAATATATTTCAAATATCTCAAACAGATTCCTACATACAGTGTTTTTTGAGTAGTTCTTCTATATTGTCGCTTTTCCAGTTGTGTTCCTATAAATCATCGAATGGCTATATTTTTACAAATCATTATTGAGTTTTCATACGTACGAGAAGGGGGTAAGTGACTTTTATGTTGACATGGGAAGGGTTACCTCGATCATTGTAAGTGTGGATTTGATATATTTCTCTCTGGATCCTAACAATTTCTTCAAACGTTCTACTTCATTCTTCAATTCCATGTTCTAAAATGGGGGTTGTTATCTACACAATCGAAAAGATTTAGTTTTAATCAATTTTTGAATGAAACACACCTTCTGCTGACACTTTTGAAACTTATCTTCTTCAGCAACAAACGCATCAAGCAACGTAGTGAGTTCCTTGAAATTCTTCCTAACTTGATTCAAATCTTTTATTAAAGTCCCAATCTAGAAATTAAAGACATTGCCACAAAATCTCAAAATTGAAACCTTCTTCCAAGAAATCTCGTTCAACTAATTTAAAACGTTCATCATACCGAAAGTGAATCTTTGTTTTTGTGGTATGCCGTCAGCTTCTTTTGAGTTGTTGATAGCAAGCGGATACTCTCCATGACTAACTGCTTCAACGAGTTGTATTCACACAATTGAATATACATTTGCTGACCACATTTCACTTTTTCGAAGTATTCTTCAAAGAGAAATAGTTTAATCAAGACAAAACTGATGGCTTTACAGTAAAAAAAAGAATTAGAAAATATCCAACCTTCACTGTTATTTTCGCACGAGGTCCATTTGTTAGTAGCTTGCTCGTCTAAACCCATGCTCTCATCGATGCTTGTCCCGTCAAAGAAAGTGAAGTTGGTATTAGTAGAGAATTCAACCGGTGATTTTGAAACAGGTGACAAGGATATAGGTCGGCCAACTTCCTGTTCTAGCTTTTGTTGCAAGGCACGGTTGACGTCGATGCTCTGTTTCAATTGATGACGTAGGTGACGAATCTCATCCAGTAATGACATGAAAAGGTTTTTGTCCAGTATACTTCGATCACTCTCATCGCTGTTAACTATAACAACATAAAAGCAAAGCATCCTGCTAATATCAAATACCATATTACAAATATCGACTCAAACTTGTTTTTATAAACTATCTGATATAAACATTACAGCAGTATTTTCTACTATTGTATCATTATGTTATATTAACGAGGTATTGCTGACAAAAAAATATATATAACAAACCCTCTTTAGGAGTAACTTTCTGGTAATCGATACCAAGTTGTTTGACCAAACGATCATATACTTCCATTTCTAATTTCAAGTTAGCTGATAGTTCATTCAACTGATGTACTTGCTCACGAAGTTCTCCAATGGTTTCTCTATCACTATAAAAAACAACAACAATGGTTGCACCTTTCATGGCAAATAAAACACACATACCGTCATTGACCATGATTAAACGCGCTCTGGAGCGGCCCTTCTAAGGCAGAAAAGGGCACACTAATTCAAACAAGCATTGACAAGAACAAAGGTGATTTTTTTCAAACGACAATTCAATGAGTTATTTTTTCGTTTGGGAGTGCTTAATCAGTCATTTACGGCAATGAAAAACAACAACTACTCTTTAAGAAGCGCATCAAACCTTTCCTGCTGTGTCATCAGATCATTGATCTTTAGCTTCATGTGTTTAAGGCTTTCATCTTTTTCAGTTAATTTACAACGCATTGCATCATTATCACGTATCAGAGTAAGTCTTATTTGCGGATCATTCAATTGAGTGACGTCAAGCTCCACCTGCGCCAGTCTCTCTTCCAGTTGTCTACGCAAAGCATTGTTGTTCTTGACTGCCTCCTCCAAATGCTGCCTTAATTCACGCATCTCCTGTATATGCATAGTGATGAGAGAATCATTATTGTTTTGTACTGCAGCAGATGTGCTATCAGGCAGGGTTTGTGTGAAAGCATCACTGGACAGCGCGATATTTTGTTGCGAACTTGTATGGATTGGTGAGAATGATTCAAGCTGTTCATCCAGCTGATGATTTGGTTTCGGAGACAACAATCCAATTTGTCTCTTATAAGATGAACTATCTTCTCGAACACTACAAATCAAAAATAAGGATCAGCGACTATCTGCATACACTAACAAAACTTGAAGCGAGAGAAATCAGTGAAAGAAGAAATGTCACTTACACTGAAATATACGTCACCCTCAGTTCTCTCAATTTTTCTTCCAGTTGTGACTTTAGTTCCTTATAATTACCATTCTCCTTTCCAGCGTCCCTCTCAGTAAGCACTGAACCATTTTTGTTGTTATCCTTAGCCAGTTCATTTGAAAGTAAAATGATTTGAGAACTGGTCATATATATTTCCTGTACAAGATTTTTTAGATTTAACTTTGTTTGTTTCAATTCTTGTTTAGTTGTTATTAGTTGGTTTTCTAATTCAGTGTTCTGTTTCGTTTTCTCCATCAACTCTTCTTTGACTTCGTTCAGCAGGATGAGATTTTCCTCTTTCTCCAACGATTTTCTATTCAGACTCCATTTATTATCATTTTCATAGAGACACCCATCTTTTTCGATTTCTTCATTGAATATATTTTCGGATTTCCCTTGTTGGTTATTTATTGCGCTGTTGTTTTGCGTACATATAACATCCACTCCTAACGCACATGTTCGACACTTGTGAATGCCTCTTTCAAGATCTTGAAAAGCCTGCTTAGCCTTTTGGACCTCACAATATAATTTCTTTACCTCGGCATCTTTCTCTGACTTCATGTCCTGCAGAGCTTTCGAGAGATCTTTCACCTTGGAACGCAGCCTGCTATTAATTTTACACAGTTCCTTTACATCTTTTTCTAATGTTTTCTTCTCATCGGTTCCATCAGATAGAGGTTGTTCAGGTATTTTGGCTGCATCACGTTTATTCATTTCTTCCATAATTCGTTCGAGAGTTTTATTCAATTTCACTAGATCCTTTTCAGCTTGGGATAATTTAGGTTTCAATTCTTCGTTCTCTTTTTGGATTGGATCGAACTTTTTCTGAAAAAAAAGTGTGCATGATGATACTCCAGCAAAACAGGATACAAAAAGAAACATTTGAATTTATTCACACATACAAAGTTTCAGTAATATTCAGAAATTTCCACCAGAAAAGTTAAATGTGAAGTTGAAATAACATCATTAAAACAAAACATCTCCCGGTAGAAAAGCAAAGAGAATCCGCTTACTTTCAGGTTTTCATAAGCATCTTCCATTAAAATCAATTTCCGGTTGAGAAGACTAACTTGTTTCTTATTCTCCGAATGTTCCACTTTACTGGCAGACTGAATTTTCAATTGAGTTTTCATTGATTCAATTTGCTTATAACATTCAAGTAAATCCGTATTGAGTTTTTCTTTTTCATCGAGCAGCCTTTCATTCCTCTCTTTAAGTTGATGGGATTGGTCGTTGACTAGTGAGATTTCTTGAGCTAGCTGTTCATAGTCCACTTTGATCGCTTGCAATTCAGAATTCATCTGTTTAGCCTCTTCTTCACACCTTTTCAATTCTTCAACAAGCAACATGTTTTCTTTCTCCCTTTCATCGAGACAGTGTTGCAGTTTTTTAGCATGCTGGAATCCAACAGAACAAATAACGTATTTATTTAGAATTACTATTACATGACAATAAAACATTTACTTACACAGGTCATTTCTTCAAGTTTTTCAGTTAGCATCACACTTTCTTGTTGCAATAAGGAACCAACATTCTCTTTTGTAGCTAAAGTATTTCTCTGTAACATGTGACATAATATTTGTTGAAGATCTTTCCTCATCTGTGCAACTTCTAACAACTCTTGTTCAAGAAGTTTCAGCCGGCTGAAAAAAATCTCCAACGATGAACAAACTGACATTATTCACTAAGCAATCAATATATATGTAGTATATAAATACCTTTCTGTATCTTTGTTATTTTGCAACTTTTGCACAAGGTTCACATATTTCTTTTTCTCTTGGTCTACAACTTGAAAAAAGTCTTTCAATTTTTCTATTAATTCATCTTCACCATCTTCAACAGCAACCTATTTGTAATACCCGAAAATGTTTGTAACCCATGAAAGGGATCCAACAAATAAATGAAATCAAATTCAAGCCATTTTACCTGTGTGCAGACTGAACTGCATAGCTTCTCACTGAAAAAATAAAGAAAGCTTTATATTATAAAATGAAATTGGAAGCAGAATGCATCTGATCTAAAGTAAAATTGGACGAAAGTTTCAAAACACATATCAAGTACAAGCCTGTATGCAATTGTTTCGGGATTATTAGTGGACACAAAGAAACAAAATGAAAACTTTGATCATGAAAAAATAGAAAATCAATGCTGGAGGAAATGAGGTGAGAAAATATTGGAGTAAGGCTTCAGTGGAAAATAATAAAACTCTTACTTTAAATATTCTAGACTCTTTTCCTGCCCACATAAAGTATTTCTATGTTCATTCTGAATAAAAATGTTGCAGATAGCTATTGATTTCAGGACAAAAATGATTAAAAAAACGGGCATGAGGTTAATTCTAAACTTACCTCATCATTACCACTAAATAGGGAATTCTGCTGTGTCAAATCTTTAATAGGCTCTAAAAACAATATTGTTATCTAGATTAAGTTCAATTTAATCAGCAGCAAGGGAATAACACATTAAAGAACAGAGCATACTAACCAGTGCTTTGATCAAAGTGTTTTTTTACAGCTTCTTGTTGAAGCTTTGACTATCAAAAAAGAATGAATATATATTTTAACATAACTGCTCAGATAAAATAAATGACATTCTAGAAATAAGAAAGAACACTTTCTTACCATTAGATCAGATATGCTTTCATCTTTGTCTTTATTACTCATCAAGAGAATCTAAGATGAAAATGTTAATACTTATTATCAGACTTACCAAACTTTCCTTACAGGAATCTGCAGAAAAGCAAATGTTCCTCGGTAAATCATACCTCAATTGATTTGTCTTTCTCTTCAATGGTGTTCAAATAACTATTATCAAGTGGTTGATGCGATTGTTTCAATTTCGATAATGCAGCATTCACATTCTAAACAGTTGGAATCACCGCTCTTTCATTACCTTCTAAAACATCCATGTAATTATTTTTTTCCTTCTAAATAAAAGGTTACCTTAATTTCATATTCCGCTGACAACAATTGTTGATTCAATTCTACCAACTCCTGTTTTTTCTCATTTTGGCTAGTATGCAAGGCTTTTCGTAAATCCTGAAAATAAAAATTATAACTGTAAAAAAAGAAAGAAAGCAAACCCAGAAAACACCGTTCTTTTATTTTTTTATGACAATTCTTAAGCAGGCGAGCGATACACAATTTGTTGAATTTAAAAGTTTATTGATACACAGTTCCATCTATTTTGAAATAGTTAAAGGTGGTTGATGAAACTCATTTCACTACCATTTTAAAAAAGCTGATTGGTTGACGTGAACATGTCCAACTTTTTAAAATGTTGAAATGGAATCTAATAAATTGAATTGAAATCTGCTGATACACGATCAAACTTGTCAATTTTGACAAATTTGATTCGATAAATTTGATCATCTATCAAAATCAATTTTCTCTGAAAGATGTGACATAGAAACAGTATTTTCAACAATGATGAAACAGAAAATGCCTTTCTTCCTGATAATGATGTATTGCGAGAAGACGCTACACTGCCAGGTCCTAAAGATAATTATACCTGGACGTTCTTTTCGTTGTCTTTCAGAGAAGAAATCAGCTGCTTGTTATTAAGATTCACAGCATTGATGGTATTGTCTTTTAACGTTGATAATTCCTATGATTGGAAGGAAATAAGTGAAAAAATATTTTTTATGCAATGTTTCACTAATAAGCTGGTGATTTTATTTGAATACTGAAGATGCCATACTTTTAGAAAAGATTCAATAGCTGAAAAACTTTTGTCAGCATTCTCTTGGAATTTTTCACTTTTTACACAAGGGTTCTATAAAAGAAAAACTTTTCATGAAATTGACAGACATGGGAAAAGGGAGGAGACACAGGGAGGAGTTTTAACACATCATACAAAAGTATAAACATACCTCGCTATTCTTACATAAATTCAGAAAGTAAGACTGGATATTCTAAAATAACAAAAGGAATGACGAACATTCGCATCAGGCACACACATCATAAGATATACAGTTGTTAAATAATATTTAAATGAAAGGTTGGGTATGTTTAAAATATGAAGTCATTGAGTATAGGTAAAGTATTACAACAACACTAATAACCTTAACTTCCTGTTGATTCAAAAGCACATGTCCTTTCAATTGTGTAAGCGCTGTGTTCAACACGGATGTATCTTTACAGAATTGTTCTTGTAGTGCCTAAAACATAAATAAAAATATACATAGAAAATTATTCACAAGATAAACATTGAAAATATAAGGGGACTTTTCAAAATGTAAGGATTACCTGTTCACGAGCAGAACTTTTTTCAATTGATATCATCAATTCTTTGAGCAAGGTTTTATCTTTCTTTTCAGAATGTTGCAAGATCTAGTGATTGATATGAAATCAATGTATATTTCATGGATTGTACATTTAAACAACAAATAGAGTACAAACTTTACAATAGTAAAACGTGTGTATCATTCACTTTGATTTGTTCCTTCAAAACATTATTTTCTGCAGTATTCTGCTGAAGCAAATTTTCTTTTGTATGAAGCGTTTGTTGTAACTCAGCTAATTCAACACTCTTTGTTTGAATTGTATTTAAAGAATGACTTGTAAATTTCTAAAACAAACAAATATGAACATTATGCATTATACAATTTACCTCCTCTCAATTACTTATTGAATGACAAGAGAAGCATTGAGTTTTCAGAATGATTAAAAAAATTATAGTTCATACTTGATAATCCTCATCTTCCTGTTTGATCGTTATTTCCAGGTTTTTTATGATATTATCCAGGTCAGTTTCCTAAATTAAACACAAACAAATGCAACAGTCAGCATTTGTTGACTAAAAGAACGGAATTGGCAATTTCAAATGAAATCCATTTCATCAGATATTATTGAAAAAGAATTGATGTCAATGATTGGAATGTCAATACTGTATTTCCTCTAATAAACGCCGCCCTCTAACAAACGCCGCACCTGTATTTCAACATTCGTAATAAATGCCGCCCTCTAAAGAACGCCGCCCTCTAATAAACGCCGCACCTTAGAAAGCGGCGTTTATTAGAAAACTGACTAAAAAAGCAATAACAAACAGTTTATATGAGTTTGACTTATTTTCTATCGACAAATTCTTCCACAACTAAAGATAAAAACGAATATTGTTTTTTCCTCTTCAACAGTTCCTCATGAAGAATTTTTGCATGAACTTTACTTGATGTGTAACAGTTGAATTGTGCAGGAACACTCAAGCCAACTTCTCGTATCCTTTTACCATTTACGATTGCGCACACGTGATTATCATCAGCTTCAATAAAAATTGCTATTAGTTTGGACAGTTCTATTGGTACATGTCCGACTAAAATTTCCTCGTCTGATATCTTCTTGTACGTTCCAATCGCATACTCATCCAACTCTTTGGCCTCCAACCGCTCATCGCGTTTACAAACCAAAGACTCTCCAATTTCAGGTGTCCATACGTTTTTGTAAACATGATGGCCACGGATATTGGAAAAAAATCTTACATTGAAATACACTTCAAATTGTACTGGAATCGCTTGTCTTGTTCAACTGGAGCTGATTTATTGAAGCAGGCAACGAAAGCATTGGATGAAGATCGATCTGCTGAAAATCCATTTCAAATTTTGGATTCTGACATTAGCGAAAGCTATGAAAGCTTTCATATCATAGAAGAGGATTCTGACGGCGACAGTGATGTTGATATTCTTTCTTAACATCTTTTGTATAAAACATTTTTATCTTTTGTTACGCTTTTTAGGAAAAGAAAACATTGTGGTTTAAAGTCTATTTTTATGTCATTTTTTCATTTTGAAATAAACGCCGCCCTCTAAAGAACGCCGCCCTCTATTAAACGCCGCATCTAAAATCTGCCATTTGTAATAAACGCCGCGGCGTTTATTAGAGGAAATACGGTATTTGAAAATCAAGTTAAAAAAATCAACATAGTGAAAATCATCAAAATCATCAATTTAAATCATTTACCTTATGCAAATTTCCTGAATGAAGTCCCAATGTAACCAAGTTCTGTAAAAAAATATATTGAAATTACAATTAAAAATAAAGCTCTGATATTTATATATATGCACCTTCTTTAAAGGAGAAGTGAGAGCAAAAGTAAAAACTTTATCTTAAAATTATCATTTTATGTTCCTGAAATTGATAGTGCATGTAAAACTTTCAAAAAATCTATATTTAACACAAAAATAGCAGTTATACAAAAATCATGTGACAAAAAATGTGAGGTCACTGATGCGGATGTACTTTCGAGAGAACATTAACACACCAGCACATACGCAATTGAAGTGGAAGGTTATATAGAATTCCAACATTATGAAACCACTTTTCTGCTCTAGTTTTCCTTACTTGGATCAGGAAAATGTCAACTTGACATTTTTCTTATACTTCTTATATTATCAATACTATACGCTAAAAAAAAGTATTTTTTCTTTTATACCATTAACAAGTAAAACATATCTTAATCAACATTATACGTAAAATAACTGAGAGCTTAGCAAATTCTTCACTTTGTATTATGCACACTCTATGGCATGAATGAGCACAATTATAACATTCGCATCAGTGACGTCATAAACATTGAAAACCTTAAAACTTTAAAGCCTTTTTCCACATATCTAAACATTATAATGCAAAATTTTGTACAATGATTTATTTTTAATATCATAACTGTTTTATGAAAAAAATTAATAAGGGCTTAAATTTGCCCTCAATTCCCCTTTAAGCTATGTTGAATTAAAAATATACTTTGATTAGCAAGTCTTTATCATGCAAGACAGACATAAGATGCTGAAAATATTTCTCGTTATGAGTTAAGTGCTGTCGAAGTCGGAGTTGTAAACCCTAAAAAAATTATCACGTTGCTGTTGATGGTTTCAACCAATACATATAAAAGCAACATCATACTGAAACAGAAACAAAAATAATGTTGTACATGGTAAAGATCTGTCAATTCGATAATTTTCCTCTGTTGCATCTTGTCTTGTCTACTGGCATCCTTTCTTAATTGCTGCATTTGCTCTTTCATAACATCTTTGCATTTTTTAAGTTCTTCCTCCATTTTTAATTTGCTGCTACTATAGAACTGTGAAGAGATAAAAAAAATCATACTCTTCAATCTGCAAATACATTGCATTGTTGGCATTCATCATCGATAGGATACAACATGAATTTCTGTAAACACCTTTCAGAACAAAACCCTGATATAATGAACTTAGAATATATCCAAGAATTATAAGCTGTTTCAAAAATTACACCACATCTACAAATTATAGGCCATTTCAGAAATTATGTCACATTCTTAACTCTGTTAAATAATAATTATTAAGATTAGAAATGAGGCAAAAACTGCTGGGATCTAATTTTCGTAACAATCTATTTGAGTAGGACATAGCCTAACCACAATGTCTTTGTCTTTTTCTTCAACAAGAGCCTTTAATTTCTGAAAAAGAGTTAACCAAATAAGTCTTAGCAACAGTTTACCGATGCAACCAAAATAAACATGTTTACAGCCCATCATTTGGTCATACCTCCAGGTCATATTCTTGCTGCTTCAAACTTAAATTTAACTCAACTATTTGACTATCTTTACTTCGTAAAGAATCAAGTTCAAACTGGATCCGCTAAAATAAACAACAGAACAAGCACATCAAATAACCTATTTGTAAAGAAGGTCATTTATGCAGTTTCATATTTAAGTGGTTTCATACTTGCGTAGTTGATTGTAACATGTCCTTCTTGGTTTTTGACAGCTGCATATCTTTCTCCTGAATCTAAAAAAAAATAGGGATTTTTACCCTATGTTTAATACTTACAATATATACACTTACAGATGAGAACTTAAAGAATCATTCTCTCCTACTTGAATATTTTTACTTTGGATGGTATCACCCAATTGCTGAAATAAAAGAAGAGAAATTAAAAACAAATAATAATAATAATAAAAGTTAAATTCATTGATCAAGCAACCAACTTTAGATATCATACTTTAATTTGGTCTTTTAACTTGGTGATGGATCGTTGATGTTCAATTTCTTTTTCGTGTAAATTTGATCTGAGAGTCTACAAAATAAAAAAATAAATCAAATTTCTAAAAGAATTAGTATAAAGAAATTAAAATTAACAAAAGAAGCAGAATCTTTTATCATCAAACATGAAAAATTACTTGTTACCTTCACTGACTTATCAGCAATTGCAAAATTATCTTTTAGGGTCTATGAAAGAAACAAACTTAAAAAGGAGCAGTAATTACAAATGCTTGTGTGAGTGACACCCTGCTCTATAATCTGAAACATAAGAATTACAATTGACTAACCCATACAATGAGCAAATTACCTCATATAAGTTGCTTTTTTCAATTAATTGTGACTTTAACACTCTGATCTCATCTTCCCTCACACATTTCTCTGTCTCAAGTTTTTCCTGAAGTTCCTGAAGAAAGAAAAAATTGCTTCAAATAGTAACAATTTAAAAAAATGTTGTTTCTTGTGGCCAGATCAAAATCAGTAAGTAACTCAACATTACAATTCTCAAAATCTCACCGTGTTTGCCTCGGTATATTCATTTGCACTTCCAGCCACATTTTTGAGATCTTTTTGTAAAGTCTTACAGCAAAAAAAAAACACAAATAAAACGAGAACAGAAATCACAAAAACAAGGAAGAAAAAGATAGAAGAAAGCTCCGTGGAAAGTATGCAATTCTACCTCGATTCTGTTTTGTTTCTCTTGGACAGTAAATTCAAGCTCCTCTATCTAAACGCCAACCATAAAATATCATGAATGAATGAATGAATGAATGAATGAATGAATGAATGAAATATCATGATACAAGTACAATTTATACCATTGTCTTAAATGTTTCTTCATCTTTTTGTTTTTGGATAGAAAGTGACTAAAATTGAAATTACAATTTAATTTACTATAACTTAAATCATAAACCAAGAAAAATGACAGCAACTTTTATCAAAAACAACTAAAAGCCAGACCTAGAATTTCTCTACGGATCATTTCATGTCAAAGTAACAGATTTTTCGGACTTTTTGCACCACAATATTTCAGATGTTCTTCAAATTTTATATGTGGATAGCTAACTCTAGTTGAGAAAATGTTTGGGCCTCCAATCCAGTTTTTGAGTTACGGCCGTTTATAATAAGGACCAGTTTCCTATTTTTAGTCTTACCAGGTTAGTTATATGATTTGTTATTTTCATGTTATGCTCCTCTAGATTATTGGCTACTCTTCTCTTCAAAATCTTACATTTTGTTCAAGTAAAAATAAGACCTTTAAAGTACACTGAATTCATTTACATTGTTTTGTATGGCTGAATTTTTCACCAAAGTAGCATCTTAGAGACATTCAAATAAAAATTTGAAATCAAAAAAGTATTCTTGGGTAATTCAGTCCATAAAATGATCCTAATTGTGTAATGTTGAAAATAGTATTTACACTTAAAATTTGGTGTTTCTGTTACTCCAACCCCCTTAAGTGTGATTTTCGAATTCTCCATGAAAATTTTGGTTCTAGATGGGTTATTTATTTTTCTTCTTGCAATTAGCTATGTCAGAAAAAAAACAGTATTATAATCGCATATTAGATAAGGCCATAACTCAAAAACTGTAAGGAGTTGGAGGCCCAAATTTTGCACAGAACATTTTCTAAACTAAAGCTATCTACATGAAGAATATCTAAAATTAAAGTGGTGTAGTGCATTTGTTGATTTGACATGGAATGACCCCTACATAAGAGGCATATCTGACTCCAGTAGCATGTTTCTCATTATAATACCTGATGATTTTCCTCTGAAACTGCCAGCAACTTTTCCAAACGCTCATTTTCACTAAAAATTATGGTAATAGAATCAGTATCTTTAAAAAGGAACACTTTTATTCTAGTTGAATTGCAACAGTGCAATATTACAAAAGGATCAAGCTTCAAGCAATAGTTAGAATTCCCTACTAACCTCTTTTTATCTGATAATTCTTTATCTATAAGTGTCTAATAGCAAAAATAAGACAGATGAAAAATGATCAGATAAAGATGTCAATGATGCAAATCAAAAGGTATTCAATAGATAATCACCATCTTGTTCTTTGCTTCTCCCAGTTCCTCCTTCAATTTATGAACCTCCTACGAATATCAAACACAAAGAAGTTTCAATGGAAAATCTACCTTTTATGAAAATGTATGACAATTTATATGTTTTTGGTCTTGTGAAATTTGAAAACAAAAACAACACCTTCTTAACAGACATACCAGTGTTCCTACATTATTTCGGAAATGCAGCTGGGGGTCTTTGGGGTGCTGTAAGCAACCCAAGTGGGATCCAGGGGCATAGCTCTGGATATTGTTGCTATCTCTACGTAAAGGCTTAAAAATTAAGATTCCCATGTACAAATCTAATGACATAACTCATCGAAAAAACTGATATAGAAACTAAGAAGCAATGGTGTTATTTGGTTGATAGCGCCATAGAAAATACTGCGATTTCTCTGTGCTGTAAAAATGATGATAAAAAACATAACTCAATTATTTCTTTTTAAAAAAAGAGTTTTTTAAACAAAAATCACGTAATGGTCGGCATCATCAACAGGTTCGATTGATCTGCATTCCGGAATATTCAGGAAAAGTGGTATGTTTGTCATAAGCAAGTTGTCATAACAACATTTAATTGCTAAAGCTTAATAAAAAATTGTTGATACAACATTTTTGTAACATTATGGTAATACTGGAACATAAACAAGAATATGGAAACAATTTTAAGTAACATTGGTGCCACGTGAAGTTATCATTACTTGCTGACTTATTGTATAGAATACCGATTTTACATAGTGACATGGAATATTTTCGGCTTCGTAGAATAAAAAAAATATCAGTTAGTCAATAGTGTTATAATCATCACCTCTTCAGCTATCTTTTGTTCATTATTAGATAATTGCTCCATTGCGTGACTAAAAATATATATATATAATGTTAAATGGAAAGTGAGGTTAGCCAAAAAAAGTTTATACTGAAAATACCAAGGATAGTAATTTATTACTTGTTTGCCCCAAATTAAAGCCTTTTTTATAATAGCGAGAAAAGCTTTACGATGGAGGACGAAGAAAAGTTTAACATAATAGACACTAACATGATCAAATAGATGTCTTCATGCACAACATATTTTTATAGACATTTTTTTATAAAAAACATAAGTAAGTTCATTTGTAAATAAATAATACCATCATTTTTATAGCTTACTTCCATTGTTTTTTTATATTCAATTATTAAAAAAAAAAGAAGAGGCAAACGTTTTGTAATTTAATTTCCCTTTTAAATAGATTTCATATTTTTTTCAATCTCTGTAACTTTTACTTACGATGCTTTTGAAAGTAAAATACTTTTGGAGGTTAATTCTTGTTTAAGTTCTTCAATTGTAACTTTCAATCCAATATTCTGAAAAATACAAACAATGCACAGTTGGAAAATGAAACAACATGGGATATCAGCCGCTGAGACGTAAATCTCCAAGTAGGTCACACTATGTTTGGTGGAAAGAGAGTGATGAGAAATATTGTCGTTTTCTACTCTGGCTCTCTCGTATCATATTTCAATCTTGCGCACTTTTCATTTTTTTATATGTACTTTTGAAAACTGTCTCATTTGCATTTGCTTGTCTCGTGTGCTTCCAAATTATTAATTCCCCAAATGCAATTCATCAACGCAACAAACATTCACATTAAAAGCTGACAGTCAATATTATACCAAGGATGATACTGTCATATTTTAAAATATCTGGAAAATGTGTAGCTGGAATGAAGAACGGAAATGCAAATGGGTGGTCTGGAACCATACCTTTGGTGAGTTTCCCAAAAAGCTTTAAAAAAGCTTCAAGTAGCCTTGGAAAACATAATAGCCGAGCAAGCTATATCTCATAAAATCTGGAAAAATCTGGAATCAGGACGGTCAAAGTGAAAAATCTGGAAGAGTATCATCCTTGATCCACCTTACAAAACACAAGTTCTAAATGTGATTTACTAAAGCAATTTTTGTAATATATGTGATATTCTAAAAAAAAAATGTATAAAAAATGAAATGAATTGTTTTTTTCTTAATGTGATTTTCGCATGTGTAATTATGTCTTTTCCTAAATTTGAAACCAAAGTAGCTTCAATGGAACTGAAGGGTGCATAAACAAATTGATCTTTCCCCATGTTCAATACGTAAATACGGACGTAAAGAAGGTTTATGGGTTCATATTGATAGTACTAAAAATCAAATTTTGTGATTTCAATGAAATAGGAAAAACATAAAATACAAAACCCAACATTTTTGAGGAAAATATAATAATTAATTTCCTATTGTTTCAAAAAGGATATAATACAAGGCCAAGTTTATTTAAACGAACTACAATAACAATAATTAAATCATAAAATCACCTTTTTTAATGCATCTTCTATGTCAGAATCATAAGTATCAGCAAGCCTTTCTTCCATATAGTAAATACGCATTTTAAGGCCAAAGTTTTCCTTTTTTAACCCACTGATCACCTAGCAATGTATGTGAATAGAAGTATTGTCAGCACATCACCAACAAAAACAAAGTCATGAAACATTAAATGCAAAATATATTTATAACAGAAACTCCTCTTACATTATCTTGTTCTCGCATGGTAATTTGATTCGAGGGTTTCTCTAAGTACTGATCATTCGTAGAATAACTTCTACGTTTCTTCTTTTCAACAACTGCAAAAGGAATATTTTTCGCGTTATAAATTATACATGATACATATTTTTCATTTGAAAAACTGTTATTTCACAATAAAAGATTGTGAAATGTGTTCACACTTTATGTAAGGTGTGGATTTAGATTATAGCATACCTGCAAAAAGTGACAACATATATTGAAATATTATTTAGCAAAGATTCATTTTTTATCTAGCAATTGTAGCAATGAAACACAATTGATATCATGTTAAGACACCCATAGATTACAACATAATCTTCGCACAAAAAATATCCGCACTTTAGGATAATGCAACTGCAATCAATAATTCTGTTGTTAAAGGGCCTGAAAATATTTGTTGGCTCATTTGATGGGTTGAAATCTAATATTCTTGATTGTGACAAAAAAGTTACTTAAAACTTATTTTCTATGTTATGACCATGATCACTTTCAAATTCCCTGATAATTTTTCTGAGTAAAACATTCACCACTTTACAGCGGTTCAGTCAGATCAACGGATGTTTTGGTAAAAATAAAAACAAATCAGACACTGACTTTAAGAATATGCAACATGCAACATACAAACATTATTTATAGACATTTTAATAAAACATTTTTTTTGAAATGACAACCAATATGGTAGCACATTAGATTGATGGCGAAACATTTGTGAGTTTGTTACGACAACATGCTCAAAAAAGTGAATAAAAACATATATAGCAAGTAACAAAAAATCATCAGCTTAAACTTGTAAAGGTTTTCAAAACTTAATTCAAGACTTGCGTTCAATTTCTTTGTCATAAACAGTTATCTATTTGCTTTTTTGGGACGAGAATTTGGGATCCTATAGCAGTTGACCGGTAGAAAAATCCCTCTGGATGCATCGCTGGTATGGTATAATAAGTTAATCAGTTAATAAAATTCAAACAAGAGTTTGATAGTGAAAAAACAATTTCTCAAATAATGAAGGAACCAAAAAGTTTTATGACTTGAAAGTTTGCTTGGTAAGCCAAGTTTAGGTTCAGTCCAAGAAGCCAAGAAAATCAAAACACGTCGGCAAAAAACTTGAGTTACGCCAGCAATTTGGGTTTTATAGAATTTAACTTTAATGTACTTTTTGAACTTTTCTTCTTTAAGATCTGTTTGATGTTATTATCAGCTAAAAAAACTTTACCATAAAGTATTCTTCACTTCTATAATTTATAAGCTATAACATAAGTTACTTTGTATGAATCTTCACCCTTTAATAATAATATCAACAATTTAAAACACTCTTAAAAACATTTATTATATATATACGAAGCTTTTTGTAATCTAGTTACATTATCAATAAGTTACTTTAATTCATATTTTTATATTCTTTCTTTTTATTATTATTTTCTTGTTTGTAAAAAAAAAGATCTTTCGTTAATATTATTAACATATCATTTATCCCTCAATTCATGTTGCTCATTTTATGTTTAAAAAATATTTTTCCTGTCTCACTGTTTACATCAAGAACAGGTGGTATATTTAAAGTAACCTTTTAAACACCATTTTTTTTTTATAAAAGTTATTAAGAAAAAATGAGCAATCAACTCAGGAAAAAACATGAACATCTGCATCTTTGCAAGGTTTTTTTTACACTTGCAGTCAAATATAAGCGAAGGAGACTGACTAGATGTAAATAACTACTTATGTGTGTTACCACTATTCAGTCTAGTAGTTAATGCTTCACATATTTCTTCTTTTACTGCGCCAAAGAAAAACACATCCGCACTTTTTTGTAAGGGGAATTAAAACACGTCTGCAATCACTTGGAATTAGAAGGGCTGAGGATACAGGCGTCAAGTTTTCACTTGATCGCCAGCATCTTAAATTTTGTTCAACTACCTCTAGTTGAAATACGAAATTTTCTCTCTTGGAGATCTTTCCTTTAACCGATCAGTTGCCACGTCTCAAAAGTAAGAGAAATTGAATTCTGGAATCCGTAAATTTTGAAACCACACAAAATAAAGGCAACTTTTGCAACCTTTTTTACTTACTAAAAATATTGAGAATTTCTGACAAAAAAAAGTTGCGAATAATCTTGTAGTTTCTTTGTTACACAATACAATGGCATCTAAAACTTCAACACAAAATAATCAAAAAATTCCTGGAGCATTGAAATATGTTTCTTAAACAAAAATAGTGTCTGAAATCTGAAATTGATTTCAAACTCTGCCAAAACTTTGTAATTTAAAGTTGATGAAGAGTTGCTAGTGAAATGATTGTCGATTTTATGCCCAGTTGAAGTCTTACAAAGGTTTGTCCAGAAAATCATTGGATGTTTTGTTTATGTTTTGATGTCACTGCATTGCAAAACATAGAGTGGACAAATGTAGTGGTAGTTTTAATTGAATTTTCTTTGAGCGAAATTTTTTCTCAACGAAAAAATGTTCTCCAGCGTCAGACAAAAACTCAACAGTTCTCAAACTAAGAAGTTGAATGTGGGCTCGTTGGAAAACTGAGACTCTAATCTACAAAAGTATTTCGCTTGATATTACCAAATATGGGAGCATTTAATAAGCATCATATGTTGGCAAAACTGTTTTCATTTTAAAAAGGTGTCGATGTCATCAAAAGAAGAATGATGGTTCAAAAAAAAAGATTTTGGATTAGGACTACAAACGTTGATAGACCCCACACAGGCACATTTATTTCAATGTTTGTTTCTGCAAAACACTACGATCGCCAGAACTCCATACTTTTGAACAACTGTGGAAGTTCTTCGTCATTGAACGTCATTCTTTATTAAGTTTGTCTACTCGCATCAACTAAAAAATAAACCGAGCAGGACCGAGCAGGACCTCACCAGAACTGATCCGTAATCTGGCACTTTCGAGCAATACTTAAGGGACTGTCGTTGAATTTCATTTCTCTTATGATACGTTTTGAGATGAATTTCTGTTTTATCTCTTACTCAACACACTTTGATTATATAGAACATAGCATGGATTCTGTTGAGATGGCTATTGCATTTTGTTTTGTCCCATGAAAACTTAATTTAAACCCCATGGAAAGAAAAAAAATTACAGCCCTTAAAATTAGAATTTTTTAACATCAGCAATAAAATTGCTGACGTAAGATGTTTTTCAACTCATTTGCATGGCATTGTGTCTGCAAAATTTTCAACTGATCATGCAAATGCGATATGTTCATTGCCCTGTCATTGCAGATGACATCGTGATATGTTATAAATTATAATTCCTTTTCTTCTAAAAATATGTCTTTTCTGTTTTACATTCATTTATGAATTAAATTCATATTAAAACATCTATACACGCACACCTTATTGTGTATGTTAACGTCCTTTTAACCGGCCTATGATCAAAATTCTTTCCACTTAATTCTAAAGCCTGATTCACACTGACAATGCAAGTCAGACACAACATTTCACAACACGATTTTGACAAGAACTGTATTTTTATTTTACAAAATCTAGTTTTTTGGATGTTAGCATCGTTAAAGTCTTTTTTAAAAGTATCAGTTGACACATTGATACATTACTTTTCTGCATTATTGCTTTTCAAAAAAATATCTAAATATAGATAAAATGAAGAGCCACCAGCCACAAAATTTCAAACACATGAGGGAAGAAAAAGTCATTCATTCTTTTTCTTCAGAATTGAGTAAAAAATTATTTCGTTGATAGGAAGAAGAAAAAAGGAATCTTTTTTTATTTCTATTATCTTATTACAAATCATCATCTGCGGCTCGGAGCGACAGTAGATATTGGTTTCCTTGTTGATGACTCGGATGATGAAACTTGCAAAAAATGATGTGGAGCATTCATTTCATGACACATAGTCCCTGACTATGAGTGTCAAATTTTTATGGAAATGAGAGGGACATTTCAAAAATGATTCTAATTGATCAAGAACAATGTTTTGAACCTAAAAATCTTTACTGTCCATCCCAATTTTTTTAAGGGTCAAGTTAGAGAGATTTTTAGGTTCTGATGACGTCAGGTAGTAGGGTCATAAAAAAGAGCCATCAAAATTTTCAAGTTGTAAGAAGATATTGACCTTTAAAATTTCATGATGACGTCACAAACAATGACATCATCAGGTCATCATAGTTATATTTCTTTACTTTTACTGTTCAAAATTCGAAAGCTGGTTTCTACACACAAATTTGTTTTCAGCGGGTTTTTCATCTATCATGTGATATAAAACAATTAGCTCGTTGATAATACCATAGTAAGTAACCCCGACATCTTTCCTATTTAGTAATAACAACATTTACACCATAAAATAGAAGTATTTATTTCTAAAAAAACTTTTCTTTTTATGATGTGGTTTGTCAGTGGAAACCACCCTTTATGAATTCGACCTGGTCATGTTTTCTATGTTGGGTCTAGACACACTTAACCCAGACATATGTTTGTTATTTACTGTTCGGTTCTGGTGGGTCCTAGTTAGTTCATGTTTTAGTCATCACCTTGTCTACCAATCCTAAAAGGTCAAACCTCCTAGTTAAATCACACAGCTTAAAATTATATAATAATATTTGTGGCTGAAACTTTATAAGAGAGTATTAGGAACAAATTTAAGGTTTAGCTATAGGTTAAATATAACAAGAGGCGATCATCACTAGTTTGCAGTGAAAACCTTGCTATTTCTGTCTGGGTTAAATGAGGTAATGGTTACGCAATGCCTCATTCTTTACAACCAAAAAGTTTCATGATCACATCATGTTAGATTAACACACCCAAGCGTAGTTTTCACTTGGGGTTTATTAGGCTTATTACAATTATTCTTTATGCGATTAATTTTGAACTGTTGGTCTGGGAATTAAGTGTAATTAATTTTTTTTTTAAAAAGTGTTCCAACTAGAAGGTTTTAAAGAGTTTAAATGTTTATTCACCATTTACTTTCACTATATACAGTTTGTTTTTTGCTGTTACGTCATTTACAAAGCATAAAATTCATATTGCAAATTTAATACCAAAGAATTACATTGTACAGGTTTTAATATAAAAAAGTTTTGATATTTAAAACCAAGGTTTTTTAAAATTTATCAACGTGTCTACATGCCTGAGCGCTGGTAAACAAATTTGAAAAACTAGATGTCCGGCGGTCCAAAATTCCAATTGCCGTGGGAGAAAATAGCGACGTGGAAACATTTTATATATAACCTTTTCTTTATATTTTTCAAAGTAAAATCTAAAGAGGCATTCAGAAAATACTAAAAAACGTTTTCATGCATTAATTGTTTGTACATTAATTTCATTTGGAGAGTAGTTGTGCGCCTTTCAATTTAACCTTCTAGATTGTTTATCTTTAGTAAAATACGCAAGTCTATAAATCTTTAGATGGCCGAGTGGATTAAAGCATTGGCCTCAATTCAAGAACATAGTGGTTCAAATCCGTTGACTATCCGTTGACTATTTTAAATATTTTTAACTATTGCATAAATTCCGTCTGGATGAAAAAACTGATTAATTCAACTTCCTAAGAATGACATCATATTCATTTGATTACTTTCTGGGCCTAAAATCAATTTATAAAGATTGGATGGGAGAAAAAAACTGCTGGGCATCTTTGACTGCTGGGCATCTAGTATTTTAAAATTTATCGACAGGCTGCCGTTTATGCAGATCCATTCATTTTTGTGCTGCATGGCACAATATAAAATGAAAATTTTGGACTCCATCTAGTTTTTCAAATTTGTTGACCAGCTGGCGGGCACAATGAAAATTTATTTAACTAATTATGATTATGAAATCAAAATTTTAATGTTTCCACTGAGGGTTTCTTGGTTTCTTGGGTTTCTTCTTATTTTATTCGTTATAAACCCAATTAACCCCAAGTGGAAACTACGCTTTAGTGGATAAACTGCTGTTGCCTCATTTTGTTAGGAGGACGATATGACGATAGAGAGTTTTAGGAAAGATGGATTAGACAGATTTTTAAAAAATTCTACAATATGAACATTTAGACAGATCTTTAAAAAATTCTACACTATGAAAGTGTAGATATTTCTTATATTTTTCACCCTCCTTGATGATAAAAAACAAACGATGGAGAGCAACAAAGCGAACAAGTTAATACAATCATTTTGTCTGATTTAGAGAGCTAAAAATAAGAAATTTGATATAACTTACTTTTCTCAGTATTATTAGCCAAAGTATCGTCAAGCAACGTATTATCTGGTTGATTAAACTGACTTGAATAATCCAGAAATTGAGGAAATTGATCACTACAAAATACAAAATATGGCATTTTGTGTGGTGGCGCAGGCAGAGCAAATTAAAGTAAAAAAAACTGGACAAGAAAAAAATAATAACACACGTTTGATCAAAGTCAATTGGTAAAGTTGGATCATCTTCACGCATTGAATCCATATCAAAAATCCTTTTAAAGAACTTCTCCGATTTTTTAAATGAATTATTTTTTTCTCGTTTGTTCACGTTGACGGACCGCCATTTTTCAAATTTTCAAAACACTGCGTTGCATTTCGGGATAGTATTTGATACCCAGTCTATTTATCACGACGATCGATCAGTCTCAAATTTCTGGAATTCCTCAGAGAAAGTTTTTTGTAAGATTTAGATTACACAATAAACAGGCTGATTAACAGTCTGATTATATGAGGCGGGTTGACCGGTGTTTTCTCGTTATTTAAAGAGAAATCCATTTTTAAACCCAACGTCCATGGGCTTATATGCGAGAGCAATTTTTAATTTTGGGGATAAAGAAGAGTCGTATTAAAAAGTTTTCTCTCTTTGCACAATATCCAGTATTATAGGGCCTGCTTTCTTCAAATAAACATCGGACCCTTTTAAAACGTATTTACATGACACCTCTAAGCCATTCTCTCTTTTATTTTGCCTTTTTGAAGGAAATTCCTCTAATGGAGAGGACGAGGATGAGGACCGTGAAATTGAAATCCATTAAATCGTCTTGTGCTATAATATAAAAGTTTAAGTCGAAAAGTATCTTTTTTCTCCATAACTCGTGGTGGGTCTCAGTTGCGATTTAAGCATAAAAAAATTTATAGGCCCATGGGCTTATAAGCGAGAGTATTTTTCAGATCGAAAATCCCAAAATCGCTTAAAACTCACTTATAGGTCCATGGGCTTATATGCGGGGTAGAAGGGTACACTGAGAACAAAACCTAACCCTAAAATAAAAAGAGTAATAAAGGGACATTTTTTGTGCGTGTTAATGAGGAACGTTCTTATAAAAGTTTAATTGGTTTAAAGAAACCCGGCGTTGGACTACACACGAGTCGACAAATATACGGTCAATTTGATCTTCTCACGTAGATAGTCAACAAAAGCAACAAAAAACAAACAAATCAGCCTGTACAAGAGAGCAAATTAAGCAACTTAGGGGAGACAAAATTTTGTATTTCTTATATAAAAAAGCGTGTATTATTTTTAGTTAGATTTCATTGGCAAGGACAGATATGGATATTTAGTGGAATTGGTTATGGATTCTCTCGCTGTCGACTAATCCTGGAACATTTTAGGATTACACGGATTTTACTCCTGCATGTACAATATGACTTGATGGATTCGTTAAACCTTAAAATAAGAGCACAACTTAGTTGCCTTTAAGTTAAGTATTTCAAGTTGCTCCAATTGGTTCAAAAGTTTTCCCAGTTTCCCAGTTACTTATGGATCAACTGCTTTAAAACAACATCATGTAATGACGTTTAAGGTTAAGTAAAGACGAACGATAACAAAAGGAACGCTTTCTGTTCCATGTTCATATATCCTACTAGATAAAGTGACGTAATTTTCTACCTGATCTGTCACTTTCTTGGCCAAAATGAAAACCGGAAACATATTTAAGAGAACTTGTCAGGAAATTGGTTTGAGTTTACACTCAACATTGTTTTAGATGACTTCACACGTTGATAATTTTAATTCCTGTTAAAATTTTTGACGTTATTTTTTGGCAAAAATAACGTTTTGCAATTTGTCGTTGTTGAGTTGTTCTCGTCCACCCCATGAACACCACGTGAGGCTTATACACATTGTTTGGTTTTTTCTAATAGATCCAGTGAAATATAAGTTCTCTTGTTTATTAATATACTTAATCAAGCATCAGAAATGAATACAAATGCTGTGACGACCATGCTGAGTTAACAACGAGAAGAGCTGTGTGGTAGAGCATACGCATGCGTATAGTAAAATTCGCTACTGAAACATTTCTACATCAAAATTCAAAACAAATGAATTGACTTATAACTGATGAAGTATATATATACAATAGTGAAATTCTAATGAAATATTTTATAAAAAAAAGAGTTTATATTCATCATGAAAGAATAATCTTCCAAGTTGAGTTTCACTGCAGAAGTAGAGGAATTAAATCACAAAAAGTGCTCTTTTTGTGTCGAGAAAATCAAGCATCAAAAGTCATCTCCAAAAGTTGTTTCCATTTCTTGATCGGTCGACTCGTCATCTTGAGGATCTGATCTCATCAAATCATCTTGTTTGTTGGTGTAAGGTTTATCTACAGAAGATGAAGAAGAAAGCTGATGCATTTACTAGTTTAGTAGGCTTCCAAAACATATTTCAAAATAAACAACAGCATTTTAAACACTTACGTTCTTCTGACTGACCAAACTCCTGATATTCAAAAGCACGATTGTGTATTGACCTATCATTCTGATCTGCCCCGCGAAAGAAAATCAAACAAAATTGCAAATAAAATGCTCACAAGATAAAAAGATCCAGAGATGACCTTTCTAAGTGGCCGTTTACATGAGACCCGAAGTGAAATCAAACCGCTTTGGGATTTCAAACCGCTTTGAAAAATTGAGCTGTTTACATGAAACATTTCACTTCGAGTAACCCTTTTTTGCTGAATCAGCGGATTATTTCTAATAAGGTTTGAACATAATGGCGGAAAATCCTTTCAGAGTGGGACATCTCAAAAACTAGCAAAAATCAAAAGCAAGGGTTGCACATGTGCATGAAAATAATTGCGCATGTGCCGTATAGAAAAACCAGACCGCTGTATCGATAAACACTTCGGGGAGCAGTGTTTACATGGAAATTTCAAACCGGTTTGAGATTTCACTTCGGTCAAATTGACCGAAGTGAAACTACACCCGAAGTGAGTTTCAGTTCGCCCGAAGTCATTTAAACAGTAATAAGAATTACATCATGCATGGAATTGAAGTTTTTCATTTCAAACCGGTTTGAGTTCACTTAGGGTCTAATGTAAACGGCCTCTAAGAGTTTCGAAAGTACACGGTCAAATCAAGAAAATATTAATGACTTACCAATAGGGACGTTGCCGTCTGACTTTGAACTATTTGTTGAAAAATAAAATAATTGAGAAATTAAACTAGCCATAAAAATTTGAATCATTTAATCCTCAAAAGTTCTAAGACGTTAATTAAACAAGTTCCATCCAGATCTACAGATGAGATGAAACTAATTACCTTCTCTGAAGCATTAGGTTGTTTTCTGCCATGGATAGTTCTGGCCACATACCATTGTCAAATCTGAAAAAAAAGTTTGCTGAAGATAAATATTGTTCTTTCCTTCGATAATTTTGAGTACGTTTGTGTTTAACGAATCTTTTTGTAATGTGGATTCGCCTTAACACCTACCCTGCAAATTTTCCAAACCTTCCATATGGAGAAAGAAAGCCTTCCGGATTATCAGCGGAACTTTGGATAGGCATACCATGTATTTCTCTTAAATGATCAACATTTAGCAATCTGAAACGAAATTTCATATTATTATATTTTATATATAAACCATTCACACAAGTAGCGTCTAGAATGACGTAAGCATTTTTGGAAAGACGGTCAATGTACTTCATATGAAAAATGAAGATACAGATGTTAAGCACTACTGTTTTGGTTCTAGTAATATCGAAAAGGGTTTTCAGTACACACAAGAAAGAAAAAAGCAGGACTAAAGCTTACTCGTGTTGAGATTTCCAGCATATGTAAATAAAGGTGATGAATATGACACTTAGAAAAACTATACAAAATGTTGCAGCAAGAGCCACCATTCCATCCTCTATGGGTTCTGATAGTGTTGCTTTGGATGGACCAATGATTGCTGAAAAGGAAAATGATTATATGATATTACTATCTGCCTTGATGATGACAAGAAGCAGAAAAATATACATGAATGATGAACTGACACAAACTGACACAAACTGAAAAAACGAACATGGAAAACAGAATACTCACATATCTGAATTGGTTGTGAAAAATGGCTTTCAATTGGAACGGTGCTCTCTTTTTCATATACCCTTAACTGCAATCTGAATTGATAGAAATGTTAAATTCATTACTGATGAAAATCAGTTGAATTCAATTTAAATGAAAATTAAACTTCAGATTCTAACCATACGATATGTGCATTTCTACATGTAGACAAATTACCTGTACATTTTGCCAGCAGATAGAGGACCATTACACACAGTAGAAGAGACCATCTCAGCTTTTGTACAAGAAACATTGTTACCAATGGTAACACTAATCTCTTCTGGATAAGGTTGAGGGAAGTCACTTTCTAAAGCTACATAACGACGTAAATGATTGCTGTTGATGGAAGTGTCTGGTGAGAAGATATCATGCCAAGTAACAGGAACAGCATCAGAGTACACATTTACTAAAAAAAGAGTACAAGCATTGTTGGGGATCGTAAAAGATAATATATGGGCATTCATCAATCAAATCGTTCAAAATCCTGCTTTACTCGATATGTGATGGAGACTTTCTTACTGAACTCTATGATGGAGACTTTTTTTTCGTTCACGAACACCTGTTTGTGTATTAAGGCTATTTTCTCTGATTGTTTTTTTTTGATTTTTCTTTTAATGTAGTTATTCATTATATATTTTCATTAATAAATCTTACATAAAGGATTATCTTCAATCATCTGCACCAACACTTGATATTTCACTATATTATCAAGATGGGAAAGATCTGCCAAACTGATCACAGCAGATATTTGAAATTGACCAACTTTCACATCAGACAACAATATGTTTGGAGTCCTACTAACTCTTATGTACAAGGTGAAAACATGTGACACTAGTGGAGGTTCGTAAGTGTCCTTAGCAACTAGTTTTAATTCATAAACCGTGATAAACGTTAAATTCTCCCGATCAGCTGTCCTCACAATATCTAAAATAAGGATAGTGCTTTACAATATTTATTATATACTGATGTTAAGCTAGGTTCACACCTACAAGAATAACGTATTCTTTTGTTATTATGCGCATAAAAAGTTTCTTCAGATAATTTGATGTGAACGCTGAGTAGTCTAATGTTAATCTTTTGTGACGATATTCTTATGTTTTTCCTTTTGAAAAGTAGACAAATATCACACAAACTATTGATATTAACATGCCATGGGGAAATGCACTGACATAACTGTGATCTCCCTTTGAAATGCGAAGAGTAACCTGGAGAGTGTATTGCACAGTTGATTTGAGCAAGACGTAAAGAAAATAAAGAAACGTGGTTGAAATCAAAAGTAAAAATTAGCCGATAAAAGAGATAAGACGGATTCTTCTTCGTCATTTCAATAAAGCAAAAATTAGAAAAAACAAAGTATGCAAGGACACGGCCTACATTCATGGATTTCATATTCCACGTAAAAAAAACGAAATTTTATTTTTCCGTTCAAACAGTCACTCTATCCTTAAGAATTCACTTATTCTTATAGGTGTGAATCTAGCTTTAAGGTTTCTCCTTTGGCTGCGATTAAATTTTGCAGAGGTACGGTGTTGGCTTTTCATCTGATTGCTGAAAAAGAGCGGCTACCTTGATCGACAACAAAGGCATTTCCAACATTACCGCCAATGATTTCATATGACAACTTCCTTCCAGGTCCAACATCTGGATCAGTTGCAACTAATTGATAAATTGTTTCATTAGCAAGACTGGTGTCAGCTAATGTAGTGGCATGTGAATATTTTTGGAATTTAGGAGCATTATCATTGACATCAACCACTCCTACTTTTACCTAAAATAATGATTAAATAAAAAATTTGATTGTATTTGGTTTTATCAATGTTGTGCTATCTGTCTGCTATATTTATTTTTTACTTGAATCTAGGAATGAATCGCTTACTGATACTGCCTTTTCCAAGGAAGGAGAGCCGTTGTCTTTGGCAACCACTGTGAACTGATACAAGCTACGCTCTTCATAATTCAGTGGTTTCAGTAAGGTTAAACTGTACTGAAAATCAGAATGGTAGATCACAGTGAACAAATCTTTAAAGACAGATTCCAATACTGTAATGTTAAAATGCCCATTGTTGCCTTGGTCGAGATCTTTCACCTCAAACGTTCCTATGGAAGTGCCAGTAGGGGCATCTTCTCGAACTGTCATGGAATACTCTGATCTGTCAAATACTGGAGCATTATCGTTATAATCGATTATGTTGATATCAAGACTAAATGGAACTTCTGATGATAAGGGAGGAAATCCAGAATCAAAAGCTGTTATTTTCAGTCGATAATAACTGCCCAATTCTCTATCCAAAGGCTTGGTGGCCATAACTGCTCCTGTAACAGAATATCGGAAGGGGAAAATAAATCATGAATCATATTCTCACAAGTTCGGTTTTTTCAGTTAAAAATTGTATGAAATTAGACTTATATACGAACAGAAAGTTTCGCGAGGAAAAAAAAACTTTTAACATAAACTTTCGCGAACGACAATTTTGCGATGGGGAAAAACTTTTGCGATGGGGAAAAAACTCTTTTAAATTCAACGAATACATTTTGTTTTACTTCTTTAAATATCTGGTTTCATTCTTTCCTCGACGTCTTTCTCCCATTCGGAATCCTCGTCACTTTCGTCACGTAATACACCTTTTCCGAATTCATGTTTATATGTCGCATCCTGACTCAATTGTCCATACGGACAATTACGAACGATAGCACTCCACAAAGAGGTTGAAATTCGTCTCTGGTAACGTCACGAACAACCAAATTACTTTTCTCATTGAATATTTTCTTCTCTTAGCATTAGGTCAATATCGTCGAGGGGCTCAATGGACGGTAAGTTATCTAAGCCAAGGCTTTACGTATCTGAAATTACTACAGCTCTCCACCCACTATCGACCTTTTCCTTCTCTATCAATGTCGTCATGTGATTGACGAACTCGACGATCCACGATGCATGAATAGGTTTTAACCTAGTGAGCTGTAGGCTTACTTTGACATTTTACAAACCTCCTAATTTCGTAGAAACATCAGGAGTGCAAAAAACGAGAATTTTTTGGAAGGAAAACTTTCGCGAGTTCTGTATTATAGGATTTCGCAGAAAAATCTTTTGCGTTTTTACCATTTGAAATATTTCGCACAGGAAACTTTCTGTCCCTAAAGTATTCTATATGTTTCTCCTTTCTCTGATTTCTGCAAAAAACAGCAACAAACAGTCATGGATCAATAATAAGTGTAGACAATTTTCTAAAAACCCTTTTTATAACGTATTGAAGAAAAAAATGTTATGCGTCATGTATTTGATACGTTACTTAAGTCTTAAAGATATTTTTGGTATAAAGAAATAAAAGATACATATTGACTTCACACAAACATTTTTTACCTGTTATTGGGTTCACATAAAACAAGTCATTTTCATTTCCATCAACAATTCTGTAAGTTACGAAACTATTAGCACCAGAATCGAGATCACTGGCAGAAACCTGGTATAAAATTCTGCCCGTATCTGTAGATTCCATTACGTCCAAATCATTTGTTGTTATCTCAAAGATTGGTCGATTATCATTTACGTCTATGACATGAACGAGAACATTGGTAGTTGACACCCTTGGTGGTACACCATCATCAGATGCTTCGACTGTGAACTGGTAAAATTCCTTTTCTTCGAAATCCAGTGGGAGCTTCAGTTCAATGATGCCAGTAAGCCGTATCACATCGAATATGTCAGAAACATTTTCCGAAGATGGAATGGTGTATAATATATTGCCGACTCCCTCTAAATATTTTCAATTGGTATTTAGTATAATAAAAATATAAAGACAAAAATAAAAATAATATGAAAGAAGACAAGTTTTTAATAGGTTTTACCCTTGTCTGGATCATTGGCCTTAACAGTAAAAGTTGGTGTAAAGTATTGAGCATTTTCTTGGATTTCAGCAGAGTATTGAGACTGCTTGAATTGCGGTTTGTTATCATTTGAATTATGGATCTGCACATTTACAAAAGCTTTTTGCGAGCTCCATAACATTGGATTACCGTTATCATGAATTGCTACTTGTAAAATGTAAGAAGAGTTTGTCTCGTAGTCTAAAAATTTGGTTGTTTGTAGGTCACCAGATTCAGTAATAATAAACACTCGATCGTCGTCTCCTTTCTCGATTAAGTATGTAATTTTTGCATTAATTCCGGCGTCTTTGTCAGCAGTCTTTATCTTTAGAAGAGAGACACCAGGAACTATGTTTTCAGAAATTTCCACATTGTAGTCAGTTTTCAAGAAGTATGGTGCATGTTCGTTAACATCTCCAATGTACACGGTGAGTTCCGAATACATTGTGGAAGCTCCATCAGTTACAGATATGGACAGAACATAGAAACTGTTCTTCTCTCGATCAACCTGACTTATTAAAACTATTTTGCCAGTTTTTTCATCTATACCAAACACTCCGGTGGCGGAACCGGGTATAAGTAAATATTTTAATGCTGCGTTGTCACCGATATCTGCATCAGTGGCTGACATAGTAGTGACAACTGTTGAAACTGTAGTGTTTTCCGTCAGGGTAAGATTGTATATGCTCCACTTGAACACAGGTGGGTTATCGTTCAAATCTTCCACAAATACAGTGATGTTATAAACGGTATGTTCACTTGGTGTTCGCATATTTGTGATTTTCAATTGAAGCACGTAAGTGTCGATTTCCTCTCTGTCCAACTGTTTTATTCTGGCAAGGGTAGTGCCATCTGCAGAAATGTTTGGCATGAGAGTAAATTGATGTTCAGGATCACCTGAAATATAAAATATTTCGTTTAAAACAGTTCGCAAAAATGAACGAATCATGCTTATTCTCCTAGTGTCTATGCTTTCAATTCGTTTCCTGACAGACATAACCTTGATCATGATCAAGTCTTTCAATTACAACCCACAATAAACAAAACCAACATCTTGCAACAGAAGTGACGAAAACATTTAAATACACACCTCCTATAATTTCGAAGCTCATCTTAGAATATTTGTAATTAATACTTTCAGCTGTCGCTTTCAACTGTACCAACTCCAGATAATCCGATCCATTTTCTGGAGTTGTTATGGTAAAATCTAACCATTTGTTCAACAGTTTTGGTTTAGGATCTAGAGAAAACAGACATGCAAAATTTTCATAAACATGAATAAACAAACTGAAGATTCTGACACTCATCAAATTGATCTTAGTAAATAAACTAATAATAAACAGAAATAACTTACCAAACACGACTAACTGTGCAATATTTGAATAGCTTTTAATACCACCGATGGTTGCTTGACACATATATGAACCACTGTTTTCAACTGTCATATTCACTAAACTCATCAATGAGCTTGTTGCTCCTGGAATATTCTGTAAAATAAATAACAGAAAAGTAATTGCGGAACCAATTTGAAATTCAAATTTGTTTCCAATTACAAAAACCAAAGCAAGAAGTTTTATAATGTATAAAATGTATTATCCAGAAGTTTTTAATCAAAGTCTTTTGTTCTTTTCAGACCTGAAAATTCTTTATCCATTGGTAAGCAGGACTATCTCCAGTTGCAAAGCAGTCCCATGAGCGACTTGACCCAACCTGTTGCCTAATATCATCAGGCATGATTCTTCCAACTATATTAGGGCCTGAATCAATACAAGGGCTCGCATTTAAGTCAGTTCCTAAATTGAGAAAGTGTTTTACAGAATTTATAATAACATTTATAAATAAGCACCATAAAAATATTTTATCATGATGTCAAAACAACATTTCAATGCTGATTCCAAAATTATTATGTTTACCCAGGATAGCCTCTTCAGTTCTGATAGAACTGTTATCAAGGAGGGTCCTGTGTAGGAGGTCCTAGAGCATTTAAAGCCCCCATTGGGGCTACGGAAGTCGCAAGTATGCTTCAACCGCTCAACCAGACAACCCCCTTAGATATGAATCCCGTGGATCAATTCACACTGTTATGGTCGCTGGCATGACTCTACCACAAAGCCACCAGTCGGTCTTTCGAGTTTCAGTAGAGTAAACTTCTCAAATTTTCTAATGCTTTGGGCTGTACACTATCATGTATATAAAAGGTTTATGTTTTCCATTTTTATTATACAAATGGATTAATATAAGATATATATTGAAATAAGTTTCCATTAAACTTTTCACTCAAAACTCTTCGACCAATCTATATTTAAAATACATGATCTTAAAGGGGCTACGACATGAATCACGTGATTGTTGTGTTTGTTTACCTTTTTTACCGTCAGCCATTATTATTATCGCATCTCTCGCCTCAAATTGATTTTTGGTCCTGCACCATAAATCAAGATCACATGATTCGTGTGGTAGCCCCTTTAACAAAAATGGATCAAAATAGATTATAATGTTTGGTTACCAAGCTTTACAACTGAATATGTCGAGTCTTTTTCCATGTAAAATTCCATTGTTATGTTTGTTCGAAACCATAATTGCAAGTAATCCCATTTGTTAAGATATATACCACCTTGAATTTGCAGTGTACATTTCCCATCGGAGTGTACCCTGCTTTTACCAAACAAACCATTTCTAAAATCATTATGATTGTTCAACACTAATGCCAGTTCAACCTCAGCGGAAAAGTTTTGTTGATTTGATAAAATGATGTTGGCTGCAATAAAATAATGGCCAGATTCTTGTATTATATATGCTTCCTTGTTTTCAAATCCCAAACCATTTTCGAACAGCCAGTCTTTGCCAATTGTAGACCAGGATTTAATAGAAACCCATCGATGACTCTGACATGAATAGCTGGATTTTTTGGTGAATGTTCCTGTGAAGCCAAGGCTATTAGATTTTTGTCCAATGTAGAGAAGTGAACTAGTGGAGTCTCGGGAAACCTTGTAAGATTGATCCCCACCTGTTTGTATGGTCACAGTATAAACACTACCACTGTTAATAAACATTACACCAGCGACTGGTAAGGTGAAACTGCTTGACTCCACTGAGTAGTAAACAGATGAAAGTATTGGAATATTGTCCAAAGAAGGCATTGCCAATGCCAATCCAAGTAAATCTTCAAAGTTTATGTTTACTGACACTAAATACAACCCAGTTGTGGTAATCAAATATTCACTGGTTGACCCACCAGAGTCTTTATAGAATTGACCGCTATTAGCGCTGCTAGTCCAACTAACCAACTGCTTGTTGCCGTATACAATGACACTGATAGTTTGTTCTAACTGCATTGAAAAACTATCAGGTAAAGGATTTAAAGATGAAACATGTTTTATAGTCAAACTGGTCGAAGAATACACAACAACATTTTCAGTACTCGACTGAACATATACAGCTACTTTATCTCCAACATTGAGTTGCAGCAGTTGCGTCATTGGGTAAGCACACCCTCCATTACAATTTGTAATCAAAAAACTTGCGCCATCACCAGAGTTAATCACTTTCAAACCAGGAAGACTTGTGTCCCCGTTAATCCCAATTTTCTGTCTAAAAAAGCCAAATTGAGTTTTTACATTGCTAAAGTACATCATAAAGTGACTTATTCACAAAAGTTGACTTTCCGTAACTACTGTTGGTAATATTGTCAACTTTCTTCAGTCGGCATAAACCTACCTTAGTGCACCATACCCTGTCTGATTAGAAGTGAATGATATTGAGCAGGTGATCAAATATATCCCAGAATACGGTGCAGTAAAATAACCACGATCAGAGTCGAAACCTTCACCTGATGATTCTTGAACTGGTGACATACTCATTGTCCATGCTGTTATTCGTGACCATAAGCTAGATCATAAAGTAGAATGGGCGCTTTATATAAAACAGAATCACCGTGACTCAAACTGTTTCTTAAACTTGCTTGGTGTCCTACCATCACTTGGTCATTTTATTGATTACTCATTACACACTAACCTTTTTTCACAACCAATATTTTACAAGACAAAAGACAGTCACACTTAGTATGATCATACAAATTGTTTTCTCAAATGTACTTGTACTTTCATTTATATTCATCACAAAATGACATACTTGCAATGCCTGCCATTGTTATTGCAACTGTCACAAAAACGCTGAATGAAAGTGTGATCAAACCAGTCAAAGTTAAATCATCTAACACAAGTTTGATGAAACAAAAAGATGAATCATATAATGTTTACCTGGCACTGGTTTCAATAAAAGTGTCCTTCAGTAGCCCTGAACTGTATGATGGCAGCACAGTGAATGGGGGAATCCTAATAAAACACCATCCCGTATGTGCTTTCAGATTTTCCCAAGAAGCTATAGGAGATGTAGAACGGACCTAAAAAATAATCACGAACACAAATGTATGTTTTATGCTTTTACAATAAAATCATTTCCTCAATACTTCCTTCTGTAAGTACTAGGAATTAGCATTTCTTTTTAAGACAATAATGAACTATCTCTTCATTAACCCAATTAAAAATGAATTCAGAAAATTACCTTGATAGATATAGACTGACCAGAGTTCAGAAAGATTATTCCATAAAGTTTCATTGTATTCACTTCTCGAGCAGTTTTCCCATACTTAGAGAGCAAAGCGGCAACCCCATGAATAGTATGAAGAGCTAAAAAGGATTGAATTTAACGTGACTTCTTAATAAGACTCAATCCTTCTTAAAATCATAAAACTAATAACAAACCTAATTCAAAATCAAAACTTCCTTTAATGGCAACATTTACGTTAATCAAATAAACACCAGACTCTGAAACTGTTATCACACCACCATCTCGATCAAGTTCTTGAAGTGATCCTAAATGGTTTAAACAAGTGAAAATAATTTCTTGCTTGCTTTAGGGGAAAAAACATTGTTACATTGTTGGGAATTCTTTACCTTGATAAAATAGACCTGAAGCGGTATTTGTTCCACTTGAAGATGTCACCCAATGACGAACTTTTCGCCAATAAGTTTCATCATTAACCTCTTGTGATATCGAATCACTTAGCATTACTTGCATTCCAGAATTATACCCACTATTCTCAGGTGATAGGAAAACAACTGAAAAACTGCTATCCTGGCTTATACTGAAGCTATCATCAACTGTATTTCGAATATAAAGGCTGATGATCTGTCCTTTTTTCAGTTTCATGACACCTCCAACCACCAATGTATAGAAATCACTAAAATTAAAACATCCTTGCAGTTACCAGCATCATAAAAAACATTGAAACTATTGCAATAAAGCAAGTAATTCGTTAAAAAGGAAGAAGTTACAAGATAAGAAAACATAGAACAATATAATATAATAAATTAATAGATGGAACTTAAAATGTAAACGTTTTTTTCTCTTTCCATTGGAGTGTATTTCATGAGACTTAAACAAAATTAACGAATCATTTATACAATAACTTGTTTTAACATGTAGTTGGCACATAGAAAGTGAAAATTCCAACAAAAAAACTTACTTTGAAGGTGGTGGGTTAAAATTATTTTCTATGTAATCCTGAAGGGCATTTTGTCGGCTGTATTTTTGAGGTTGACTATCAATTGACACGGTCAAAAGAAATGTTGAGGATTTAGCACTTGCATCTTGTAATCTAATGCAGGCAGCTACTAAGTACATGCCAGATTGTGCCACCATAAAACTATAAAAGATAGAAATATAAGAATGAAGTGCGACTGACATGAATTGCTGACATACTTTTACTGATAATGGACCCATTTAACTATTGGAAAAGGAAATTTCAAATAAACCACAGTAAAAAGACAAAGATTACTCATACACTTTGTTCAAAGTAGCAACAAACTCACTTTCCAAGCAGTGGATCAAAACTGCCACTTGTGTCAAACATTGTTGCTACCTTCTGTGATTGCCAATCTTGAATTTTTACCCATCCAACTTCTGCAATAGGGACCTTTTTCTTCAAAACAGTTGAAATACCTTTGACCACACTAGGCTGACCAATGAAAATTGCTGAGAACGTGCTGTCTTTGCTAATATCCCAACTGAGGTCATTTTCCACCATTACATATAAGCCCACATTTGAACCTATAAATTCAAATCATCAATGTGAAAAAAGTTCCCAAGCTATTAAAACATTGACTAATGTACTTTGTAATAAGGATTCCTAAAAGTACTAAAAATGACCACTGCTCCACAAATACTACATACATCAACAACATGCAGTTATTTATAATATTCGACATTGCGCATACAGAGAAAATTTTTTTTCCTTACTCAATTCACACTGGTTATTTAATCTTAGTATTTCTTTTTCCTCTGATACATTACTAGGAGTATTTGATAATAACCACTGGGTGTGGTCATTAAGACAATGATTTCGGATTTGTGATGGTTTTTGACCTTCTGAAAACGGCATAGAAGCAAATACATTCGGCTGTTAGTATGGGAGGATGTTTAGAACAGTTGTGGATCTGCACATATATGGGCAAGATAGAGAGAGTGTAGTAGTGGCCTTATGTGACAGGCGTAATAACATGGTGTAAGGTTTTTCCGGACAGTTTGTAGCGTTATGACAGCATTATAAGTTGTCTTTGTGAATAGTTTGTATAAGTAGCTTTCTTTTTTGTCAGAGTGTATAACTATTTTAGGCAGTAAAATATCCAGTTGTCTATGTGGCTAACACTTGCACCTTCAGATATCAACCTTCTGCCAAACATGTGTTTTGTTTTCCATTCACAATATTGATTATTAATTGGACAATTGAATCACTTTGCAAAACCATATTTAAACAAAACTAGTGAGTGTTTCTCCATGATTTTTCTCCATTATTTTGAAATTTATGTAAGAATGTTTAGTACTTTAAGGTAATTCCTTATTATAATTAGTTATCAATTTCAAAATTCTTTCCTATAGTTGCATTAGTTCTTCTGCCCATTTCAGAGATAAAAAATGTTGTTTACATATGGTTTTGCAAGGTCTCTAGTGGTTCAAACTGAAGTTTTTCTTTATTTGATGAAATTTCTGAAAATGAAAGAAATCTTTTTGACTGCAAGCACATTAATTATCATCATAATCATCTGATAAAGTAGTGAAAGACTATACAACCCAATTTGAAAATCTGAAAACGAACCAAATTCAAGTCACTTACAATACAACACAGATAAAACCAATACACAATCACTTTAAACAAGCCAAACACTTACCTGCTTCAATAAATAGAGCTCCAGTGATTGTTATGGTATCTTCAGATGAGGCTGGGTTTCCCTTGGTTGCATGTAAAGATCTTCTCTTTGAAGTATCACCATTTAACGATATCAAAACTGATATGGGACCATCAACTTTTGTGAAAATCATGTTCGTTGCAAAGTAATATATTCCTGTCACCCCAGCTATATATTGACCATTAAAATTACTGGTCAGTGAATATGACCCTACACCAAGGGTTTCCCAGATATCAACTAAGATCCATGTATCGCTGGATGAAATGGACAACTAATAGTAAACCAAAAGAGTTCAGTAAAAAAATGTTGCTTGTGCAGAAAGATCAATTTAGTGATATTAAATCTTATCAACAGAATACATCTTACAGCATTTGCAGTTGCTACATGGAATGCTTGGTACTCTTGTTGGGTTTCGATTATACTTATCCGACTCCCATTCAACACCTGATATTTTTCTTGAGTAGATAAGTAAATGTATAAAGAAAGCGGTTGATTAGCAGGTAATTCTAAGATTCCACATACAGCATAACTGGTTGACATGGCATCACTGTATCTTGTAGTGTACAATCCTGATTTGTGAATCAATAAAGATGATGCATCATTTTGCAAACTCATTATTATTCCACTTGATGATGACGATTCGATGTGAAGCACAGCACTGACTGTGTACACTTTAGTGTTTTTATTGTAAAATCTAAAAAAGGTTTAGAAAACATCTCACATGTCATAATCCTACATCAAATGCCTCTTCATACACTACAGCCCAAAAGAAAGTTTACAGGTTCGCGAAGGAATGAATTTTTACATGAAAGCACAAAAGATTTTTGTGTAAAGTTTCATCTGTTAGATGAAGCCATTATAAAAACTTTTGGTGTTCAACCCAGTTTGTTTAGACATACGATTGAACTGAACATGAAAACACATTTTATCAACTCCTCGTGAAAGCTAATTATCATTATGACAACACATAAAATTTCTTTTGGGTTCTGTACTGTATTAGGAAAAACTAAATTAATTAAAATATGTGTTTTTACCTTCCCGATCTTATAGAATTCTCTTGATTAGTGTCCAATTGGCCATAACCAGTGGTTGGTTCAGGGATTGGAATGGAAACCCATGTTTGACCATTTCCAGAATTTGGTGTCATGAAAACAGTAGAAAATCCTAATGGTTTAAAAAAATTCTTCAAATCCTAGGTCAAAGGATTTCCAAAAATAAACTTACTGCTGCTACCAGTTATACCTGCATCCCCTTGTACTCAGTGCATATAACTCTTATTGTAATAATATCAGTAATAATCTTATGGACAAATCAAGTTCAACATACGTTACAGACCTGTTACACTATCAGCTTTGTTCACCAGAACACCAAAAAATCCACTATTCTTGGAAATTGAATATTCTGAGCTTCCTTTGGTTTTTAAAGTTACAATTTCACCTTTCTTCAACATCAGCCCAACAGATATTGATATGGACATTGTTTTATTAGTTAACTGTTCAGTTCTTGTCACTATATTACCTGTGGTATCATCATTGACTGCTATGCCTACAGAATAAGTCCCAGTCAAATGAGTGAGGAACTCCACATTCGCAGACAACTGATAAAAGCCATTGCATATTGGTGAAAACACCCCAGCATCCTCTGAAAAGCCAGTTCTACTTTTAAATAAACTAGGCTCATTCGAAGCTTGCCATTTTGATACTGCTATCCACTCAGAAGATGTAATGATAGCCTGATTGGCTGCTAAGTATCCAGAAAATCCAGGAATGTCCCCATAAAATCCAACAAACTCAACATTGAAAGATGACTCTGAATTTCCAATAACTATCCAATCTGTATCAACTTCTGAATATACGTATACAGCCAAAGTTTCTTGCGATTGCAATCGAATAGTCCCAAATACTGACAAGCTTTGAAATCCGTTGTAAGCTTCTTGAGAGCTTTGTAAGCCTCGATGGATAGTTTGAAAATTATTATTACGAACAATAAGTACTTTAAATAATCCTTCATTAGCTCCAGATAAAGTAACTGTTGTGTATACACTATATATACCAGATATTGAAGCATCAAATTGACCATTACTAATTGTGGCTGAGGATTTCACGTTACCAGTGTTTGATGGAACAGACCATGTTGCAATTTTTTTCCAACCAACTTTGCTTATGGCCACATTGCTTGAAAGAGACACACTAAAAGCAATTTTAGCATATCCTAGAAATAAAATAAAATAACATAGCATTATTTCCACATTCTCTTCCCTGTTACACAGACCGAATTACTCAGAAAAAGATATCGAAAGTACGTATGACAGAGATTGCGCCCTCAACTTCAGTTTCGTTTTCAAATCTCATCACCAACTTCCTTCTTTAACCTTCTTTCACGCGAATTTATTTATTAGTAATGGCAAAATAGTATCTTATTTCCTCATAACTTACATCGGTGAACAGAAGTAGTCATGCTCAAAATCAGACACGTATATTTTTTTTAAAGAAACTTTCTACAGTGGAATCTGTCTAAAGCGGACACCATTGGTGCAAAAGAAAGTGTTCGCTTTAGATAGATGTCCGCTTTATAGAGAGTTTTTTTATGAGAATTTGACCGTAAATCATTCCGTTCCACGAGATTGCGTCCGCTTTAAACAGATGTCCGCTTTATACCGTGTCCGCTTTAGACAGATTCCACTGTATTAGTCTGTCTAAAATGTTAAGCAACTTCCGTGATGAACTTTAATTACTCCTGGGAAACATCCAAACCATCAGTAGGCCGGTGTCTGAGGATCAAAATTCCAACACTTTTAATTTACACATCTAGGAACTGAAGTTTCTCACCATAAATAAGCGAATAATGTGTCACTGATCGGAAATCACCATGCTGCCACTTTGTAATGGGTGCGTTGGCCCACAATTGGGCAAAACAGTTCCCCCTTATCGTGCGGATCGAGCAAGCTGAAAAGGCGTTTTCCAAAACAACCGACCAAAAAAACCGACCAACCGACCATTAAAGGCGCGACCGGTCAAATTTAAAAATTAAAAGTGCGCAAAGATACAGAGTCGATTCTTTTTTCTTTTTTCTTTTTTAAAAAATATCAAATTTTGTAAAGTTAAAAACGAATAACATAGAAACACTGTTCTCTTCGCTAAAAAAACACCATCAAGACATTTCTTATATTTCTTTGTCTATAAACAATAGAAACTGAGTTGTTAGTCAGAGAGCATTCTTGCTATGCACATCTACTGATGGGTAATTTTTGGACAACAAATGTGTCTTGTTAAAAAGTTAGCATTCCCAATGTTGTTTTGATCGCACTAGGATCACATGACTAAAGATTTTCGGTAAGAAAACTATACGGTTTCACACCAACATTTTTCATAAGTAAATAAGAAATTATACGAAGTGTTAATAATGTCATTAGGAAAACTACGGGGTGAGGATAGCACATGTATTGCGAAACAATGAAGGTGCGAAGTAAAAGATTGAATGAAACATAGGACGCATGTTTTTGAGCCAATGTTCAAATGTAACTTTCGGAATAACTTGTTATATCTCTCTTCCTTAGAGCCATCGAACAAAACTATTTATTTTGTTATTTACTAATAAATTTGAATAAAAAAGGTGATCGTTTTGTACGTTGTTATTTGGTCATTCCCTTACATTTGCATATCTTATGCGACTGTCTTGACAAAATTGATGGTCTCGAATAATGTTGCATTTAATGGATTAAAATGAAATTTATTTCGTTGTTTCATAAAGCCCAATTAGTCACGGCACATGCCTTCATTTAAAAAAAAAAACTTTGACCACGTCGCGCCTTTAATGGTCCGGTTGGTCGGTGGTCGGTTGGTCGGTTGTTTTGGAAAACGTTAGCTGAAAACACGATATTTTTGAGAATCAAAAACAAAAGTGATAGCAGCCATCACGGACTTATACTCTTCGGTTAAGAAACTGTATAAGAAACTTTTAGTAGAAAATAGGACTGAAATCATTTTGTTCAAAAATATGTGTATTGAAACAAATTTACAAAAAGAAAGCTTCGAATAAAATGAAAAATGAATGTTTGGATCAGTTCATTGAAACCTCTAGTTGTATGGATAGCAGAATGCAAGTCAACTGAGAAATTGTTTTAAGTGGATTGGAGAATATTCAAGCAATAAGGACCCAAAAAGAAGAGACAAAAATGACTAGCTTTCAATTGTAAATAAATAATAAGATAATAGGTTAAAATAGATGAAAAACTGGATAAAAAAGTAGTAACAACATATGACCCTGACTTTAATTAACGTAAAAACATCTTTTCTTTTTATCGCGGAAATGGTCTGGCTGAAATTTTCTTTCCAATATTAAATATAATATTGTTTACAGCCATTTTAAACAATACATAAAATCATGGTCAGTAATTTTGTAACAACGTATAACATACCTTCTACACAAATCAACCAAATTTGAAATATCCAAAAAAGTTGGATGAAACTCATTCTCTCCGGTTTGATCCTTTTTTATCTTTCTTTATTCCGAATGAGTGATTCAATGTTTAAATCGATGTATCTCCTTACACCTTATTTATGAAACATTTATCAGTTATTCCTAAGATGAATAACACATTCAAGTTTTATATAAACTGAATTTGTAGATGATTGAATAAGTGAAATAAACTTCTTTTTCATTTTTCATCGAATAATGTGTCATTATGATCTATTTCGTTTCCTTAGCAATTGAATTTCATTGACCAAAGCTGCATTCATAAAGTTGGTTTCCAGGTCATCAGGGTTTTCCCGCTTAGCCCAAAATGATGAGAACTTGTGAAAAAATTACGCATCTTGGGATTTTAAAAACATCTATCGACAGAATTCTTGGAATTTATCCAAGATTCGTTGCTCCAGAAAGCTGGATTGACCTTTGAAGTTAGCTTTAAACTACAGTTTTAGCAAAACTTCAACTTTATTTCGTCAAAAAAAATGATAAAACCTTTGAATTCCTTGCCAGTTCCAGGCTCTTTGCTGGCTGGTTATTCCGATCACCTCAGAATTCACGTGTTATTTTTCATAATATCGATGGCCAACGCCATCAATATTGAACCAAAAGTCAAAATCCCTTTTGTGGATAAAAAAATAAAATAAAATGTCAGTTTCACATAATTAGCGGACGCTGTGTACGAAGTGATTAACAAAAGCAGTTGTATTTGCTTCAACCAGGGATGGTAAAGTTAATAGCGGAGTGGCCTCCTGGTTATTCGTAGTTATCTGCACTCATTGGAACTTCCCATTTATTCGAATTTATTTCCCTTGGTTTTCTCTTGAACAGATCCTTATTAAATTAGTCTCAGTTATTGGAACACACTTTTTCGAACTTTCGTTTGTCAGAACCGAAATCTAGCTCTCTTGAACCAGAATCCCTTCAGTTAGTCGAATTTTTTAAAATCTTTTGAAGGCATCATCGACTTACCGGACCCGACGCCTGGACCCCCGGTTAGTCGGTTTTGATTAGTTTTTTATAATTAGTTTTATATTATACCGACTTTAAATAAATAACTAATAAAAAAAGACCCCTGGACCCTCGAAAAACCAGACCTTGAAAAAAGCTGGACCCTCCAAATACCGGACCCTGAAAGAAACGGATAATAGGAATAGATATAAACTATTTAAAACGATCTGCCCTCTCAAATTATCACCCCGTAACTATCGATTTTATAAATAAGCGCCCCTGTCGGTTGTGAAAACAAAAATAACTTTTATAAAAACTAAATACGAATATATGCGATAAGAAAATCTTACTTAAACTCGTTACACCTCTGTTTCAACTGCAAATTCTTTCGCTGTTTAGAAATTAAAGTTATCTAGTTTAATTCAATCTAATTAATTGGCTTTCTTAGAATTTTTGTTAGGCGGCGTTTACATGGAGTTTTATTTTATTTCGGGCGTGGTCATAGCAACGGAAAAGGATCTGATTTTAACCATACAGCCGCAGTTATGACTTGGTTTGGACATGCGCAATAATCTTTGTTTTGGGAGAAATGAGACTTTAAGTATTTACATGAATAGAGACCCCCGACATGAATTTTCATTTCTGTCATTTTGAAAATGAAATTAACCCCGACATGAGGTTCATTTCAGCCGAAATCATGTAAACATTTATGAAGGTTTAAGTAAAGACTGAAATGAATTTCGCCCCGAAAATGAAACTCCGTGTTAACTCTGCCTTAGTCCCACAGCTCTGTTCTCTGTTCTATGTTAACTAGTTTTTCTCATCTCTCTTCAGTTTAGTCGTTAAAAAGGAATAAAAGTGACAAAATTTGGCATTTTAACTGGATATTTTCCGGAGTTTTTCAGGATCTGGTATTTCGAGGATCCATCCATTAGAGGGTCCAGACGTTCAGGTCCGGGTCCGTGACCGGTAAGTCGATGATGCCTCTTTTGAATCCCTGAAAAGACACACATTAATTTCATTTCAAAAAAATCAAAAAACACTTTTTTGAAACGAAGAATTCGAAAAGGCTATTGATTTTTTAGAAAGACATAATACGTACTAAACCTATGAAGTTTTACAAGAAAACAACTTACTCTTATTGATGCACTTAATCATGGCTCCGGTTTTAAGAAAAAGTTGATACTAAATTAAAATTGTCCCGTTAAGTTATTTTCACTTAATTGAACTGCCAGTTATTCGAACCATTTTCCGACTTCTCTTGGAAGGGAAGATAAAGATAAGGTAAAAAGGATAATCATCATTTTTCACCTTACTCTGTGAAATCAAAGTGTTCCGAATTGTATTTGAACTAGCAATAACAATGGAATCCTAGCATTGTGGCTAGAAGTAGGAACTTGAGAATTTCTTAAAAAAATATATAGCGTTTCCTTTAACCAAAGTTATTCTATTTTTGAGACATAATTTGGTTTTATCTGTTTTTCCCTCACACGTTTCTATATCAGAACCTACTTCCCAATTTGTGTGGTGGCAAATGTTTTCTCTAAACTAGTTTCCATTCTAAAGAATAAGAACTTTAACAAAACTTCATTTTAAAAACGTATTTTAGTATGGCAAAGGTTTTCATTTTATTTTTGTATTAAAAAGAAGGATTAGAGAAGCGGCAGGTGGATAAACACCTTCGCATTAGAAAAGGATCGAAGATTCTCTCTTTTTCTAGATGAATGTCTAAAAAACATGGCACTTGCAAGATGTAACAGAAATATTTCAAGTAGAAATTTCTTATTTATAATAAGAGAATGAACGATGAATTAACATAACCATGATATATCAATGAAATGATTATTTTACAACAAAGTATTTTCACCTTGATCATCGCTTTTTCAATATCTGGAAATGTGTTGGTTTGTTATGTTGCCATAAAGCAAAAGTTGACCAAGACTCAAATATGGCGTTTTATATTGAGTCTGTCATTTTCTGATCTTGCTACTTCATTATTCAATGTGCCAGTAGTCATGTACTCCACATATAATGACAATATCTTAGAAAACAAACATTTGTGTGCATTCAACGGGTTCTGTCTGGTGTTTTTCGTTACAGCCTCCTTACTATGTCTGACCGTGATTAGCATTCATAATTTTGTGCATGTTTACCGTCCACTTTATTGGAGAAGCGTCGATCATTCATACCAATTAATTGTCGGGATATGGTCTTTGTCGTGCTTACTGGCATTAGGACCAATATTTGGTTGGAGTAGATACAAACATAAGGAAGGAAGAAACCAATGTGTACCTGAATCTGAGAATAGAATTCATGGTCAGGTGTTTCAAGCGGTATTTCTCGTATTGACGTTTATCATCCCTTTCATCACTATAATATTATCTTATGTCTTTGTTTACTTCGAAGCAAGTTTTCTTTCAAAGAGAATACAAAAAAATACGACCACAGCATCGAGTAATGACCAACAAATCTTGAAAACTATCGTCATTGTTGTATTCACATTTTGTGTGTGTTGGTTGCCTTTTGCTGTTTATCAGGTCTTTATGTTAACTGACAGGGAAGTACCAACGCTTCTTCCAAAAGTGGCAATTACGTGTGGCTTTTTACAGAGTGCCGTAAACCCACTAATATATGCTATACGTCACGATGTACTACGCGAGGGTTTCAAAAGCGTCATTTGCTGCTCAACATACATGCAGAATGAAATGACCTACACAATGCAAGTACCAGCAGTCACTCAAAGTTCCCTTATGGTTGTGACGATAAACGTGGATAATCATTTCTTGATCCAAAGCAATGATTGTGTAAACTCACCAAATATTGTTCATAAAAATCGATGCTTGGACAATCCTGGATTCGAATCCAGCCAAACATAACCAGCTCTATTTAGATCATTAGAGATTGTGTGGTTATTAGAGATCATAATTCTGAGTTGTACTAGGAACTTCAATAGCTTGTCATTTTTAATTTTTTTTTAATACATCGATTGTGGCTACTCATCTACCATTATGTTTTACCAACTTGTACATCATAACATATTTTATCATTAGGTGACTCAATAAGGAATTGCATTGCACGTCATTCATTTCGGAAGCAATTATAACTTCAAGGTTTTAATTCAAAGTCAGTAACTAATAATATGAAATAAAATGCCACTCGATGAATATTAACATCTTTGAAAAGAACCTGGAACTACCCAGTGCCCTACCCAGGGCACAAGGACGTCCCATGGACGTTCAGTTAGGAGACGGCCCGGTGACGTCGAAAGTGAAGTCCGTCCGTTCGAATAGGATGTCCAACAGGGACTTGAAGAGGACGTTCAAAGGACGTCTACTGGACGTCCACAATGGTACGTTGACGAGAGGTGGACGAGAGGACGTCCACGGAACACAACCGGTTTGAGTCCACTTCGGATCTCATGTAAACGGCCTTTTAGAGAGCGAAAAGGCTGCTAGTGGATATAAGGTTGTATAACGTTTAATCGATGTATATACAAGAGCATTTTATGTGATTTCTGTATTTCGTATTTTTAAACAAAAGCTTTTCTTTCTTTTTTTCCTATGTGCGTCATTGTTTAACAACAAATGACTGAGGTGTCATAAGTACTTTTAAACAGAAGTACTTCTCAACAATTCCAGAACTTGTTTACGAATGAAAATATTCCCTTATAACATAAATTAGCCGATTGTTTTGTAGAATGAATTATTAAAAAACAACATCTTTAAAGCTTGATTTTCTCTTTTCTAACGTGAATAATCCTTTTTTTTTGTGGATTTCTAACTCCTTCACAATATGAAAACATAAATCAAAGTTCATACTCCCGGCCCAATATTTATAAAATTCCCCTTCTCAACTGGGGAGTTTTCGTTTCACTCTCGATAAAGAAGACTTCATAATACACTAACAAAACAACACTTCTCTTACAAAGTGGGACTGGTAGTACAGTATAACCCCGTTAAGTCGGACACGGTTTAAGTCAGACTTTTCTTTAAGTCAGACTAAAATCTTGTCCCCCTTGGATCTAAATAAGTAGAGTCTGACTTAAGACGAAGTTCGGATAGGTCGGACTCCCGATAAGTCAGACCGATTATTTCCGTCCCCTGAGAGTCCGACTTAACGGAGTTATACTGTATATTAGTGGGAAATGACCAGAAGGAAGACGCATAATTTTTTTCGTCAGTAGGTTCAATTTCTGCAATCAAAGGGATTCAGTTTTAACAGGGTGTTTCATCGTATGCTACTCCACATGTCTTTAGAACGAACCGTTTGAATAATTTCACGTATACTTTTTTTTCGCCTCCATTGACCAATAGTAAAGGAAATTTTCTATGCATTTTAAGAGAAAATACAGAAATTACCAGCACCACTTTTCAGATCAGCAAGTAGTTAAAGGTGCAAGAAGAATGGTGGCACTAAATGTTTCTTCTTTTGTTACCTTGTGAAATTCCCATACATGAAGCCATCCATCTCAGATGCTTTTTTTATAAAGCATCACCTGTAAGAATCACCAGCCTACTCAAAAGTGGAAAGAAAAGCATATTTGGAATATCACTTTGGAGGATTAGCTAGCAACCACCATCAAATGCTAAAATTCTTGCAAATTTCACAAAGAATACAAAATGAAAATAATGAAAGCAGTATTTGTATTTTTACGTAAGGTATCACTATTATTAAGGTTTGCGGAAGCAAGAGCTACTTGCTAACTTGGCAAGCCAGCCTTAGAGAAAGCAGGAGAACGAATGAGGGTGAAACTCTCCGAGTGAATCACCTGTGCTTTATACCCACGAAAATTAGGATAAAAAAAAGCTCTCGAAATTTCTGTAATTTCATTTTAAACTGAAATTTCTCAGAAGTTGTATTTCGGAATCCCTGGCCAAAATGAAATATCGATGCAACTTAGTTACTACTTTGCAGAAATGTTATTAGCAGTTGCCGCTATGAAATCAGTGGAACGATTTTGTTAGAATCGATTATCCAGCCGCACGATAGGTCGTCAAATCTGCCCAAATTGACCAATTTCAACCAATTCTAAGTTTCATAGTCCTAATTTTCTTAAAATAGATTTTTGGGCAAATTTTCGTTGCTTATTTCACGCTACAGCCTCCTTTGTATCATTTAAATTCGACACAACGCCCTTCAAACAACGCCTCTCTTCCAGAAAATTGTCAGCGCGAGAGCGACTTTTTGTTAAGAAAGGCATAGTTTGGAGGACATTAATTATTCGTTTAAACATAAGGAAGCATATAAACAATAAGTTGATTATGAAAATTATTTTAAATCAGCTGTATCGTGCGAGCTTAAACTTGATAAAACCCACGCTATGCTTCGAAACTCTCACTTTAAAAATACACCTGTTTCCATTCGCCTCAAAAGTTTAAGCTCTTTTATTTATTGAGTTTTTGACTGTGAAGTGCTTTCAAATTGTTAGTTTGTCCAAAATTCATAGAATAAATAACTGGTTAGGAAATTATTTCAAATCAGCTGTTGATTTTTTCATTCACATTCAGTGCACGCCATTCAGCTGGTTCTTTTGAAACCTTTTACATTTTATCAGCTTATAAAACAAAGCCATTTTAAACACTCCCAAAAGAATTAAGACAAAAGGTTAATGACGAAATTACCGAAAATATGAGACAAGCTGGGGGTCTGACTGAACCTTATCCTCGGAACTTTTAGAAAATTCTTTATCATATTCTTACTGCCCACCTATCATTCACGCACCTCGTGTGAGGAAATTAGTGTAAATTTCAACATATTCCATCTGGCCCTACTGATGATACCCACCACTATTGAGACAGCTGACCAATGAAATTCTAGTACTTTAATAAGTCTACATTACATTTTTTTATGTCAAACCTTTTGCCACAAATGAGGTGAAAAAGGTTGGTCAATTGCTCCCAGACTATAACAAACTTAAGAGACGAGACTTTTCTAACAAAGAATGGATTGTTTTTAAATTGCCTATTCATAACAAAAGTATTTCCAAAGAACCTTTATTGAAATGTTTCAATTTCCCGCATATTAGTTATAACCTTTTCCCTTATTCACCAACTAATTCTTCTTATATGTCGGTGTTATGATTTTGGGCTGGGAATCTAATAGCAGATGATCAAATTTAAAAATGTTTTGGAATCTTTAATAAATTAATTCCATAGTTGATTTTCATTTCCCCTTCTTTTATCAATGTTATTTCATCTTGCAGATGTGAATTCCAGTTATGTTTCTTAAAAAAAAACGATGGTTATCATTACCCTAACAAAGATTTAAAACTAAACAGAATGAGTGATGAACATGGCATCAAAACTCATATATAATACATGCTTTTTTAAAAGCACCAGTAAAAATCGACCAGGCTCATTGGTGCTTATTTTTTTGCCATTTTGAGCCTACTTTGGTGCTTAAGTGATGCTTAGTTGATATATCAAGAAATCAGAGTATATATCCTCAAAACTTCCAAAACCACCTGCTACCAATACCTTTACATAAGAGAGAAGGACTACCTGTTTCTTTTAGGCAGAGCAGAGTACATTGTTTTTTCTTCAACGATATGATTTTGAGCCTTGGTTGGCGCTGAGGTGGTGCTTATAAAGAAAAACGTGTAAACGAGTTATGAAAACAATAACAGAACTTTCAGATGTTGGATTCGTGCACGGCAACCTCGAACCCAGGGTCTCTTGCCTTTTCGATATACGGTATACGATATACGGACGGCGGCTTCGTATATCGAAAAGGCAAGAGATCCTGGGTTCGAGATTGTGTGCACGGATATACTATTGCCGAGGAGTGTTTGAAATGGGTTTGTTTCGCTAGCTGATAAAATATAAAAGATTTCAAAAGAATAAGCTGACTGGTGTGCACCGAATGTGAATAAAATCATCAACAGCTGCTTTGAAATAATTTCCAAACTAGGAACTTTGATGGCATATACTGTCTAAGCGAAAAAATGAATAAAAAAATATAAGAAAGGAAGCACTTTAGACACTTAGTACTGCTAATAAATAGGTTGATTTAAGAGCTTCACAGACCGTCTATAAATTCAATTAGAGAATCGATGTTTTTATTAAATCGTTTTTGTTTCTTCTTGCGTTAGTAGCAACCAGGGGGCGCGGCGGCCAGAGGTTTTTGGTTTCTTGTATAGAATATATGTTCCAGTTAATTTTCTTTACGCAACTTTCTCTCTTCTGAGATTAAAACGTGTTTTATATCTTACAAGACTGACTAGCCTCATATTCATAGGAACAAATATTTCACATCTGGTGGTAAAACATTAAACACAACCTCGTTTTCCGCAAACGATTCAATATATTTCTACCCCTTCCAAAACAAGCTTTACATAATAATAATAATAATAATATGTCATCGGTAGCCCTTTATACTGTTGAAAAACGACTTGAAAAATAACTGTTAGCCATGATGGGCGACATTTTTAGATTTTACATATCCCCTTCACTTAAAATGTTGTGGCGCGGGCCTTGTATAATTTTTTGGTCAGCGATCGGAGGAGGTGAGTATTGGTTTTCACTTAATTTTTTTTTTATTATTATTATTAATTTCAGTCTTAATATATTTCAACTTGTTCAAACATAATTACGTTATGTTAAGAATAGGTTTCCAGAGTCCACCATCATATTCATGCGATATACATGACTCACGTCGATGAATGGGTATTGAAAATAATATCAGCTATTACATTGAAAACCAAAGGAAATTTCATTTATTTACAAACCTCTGAAAATCAATGTGTGTTGTTATTAGCAACGTAGAACAGTTGAAACACCTTGCAGTGTATTATCGACTTCTGAACTGAAGTTGGAAATTAGCACGTTAAAAAGGAGCTTTGAACCGCAGATGTTCTGCGTGAAAAATAAAAACATAAAGGAAAAAAAAGGAGAAGAAGAAACTCGACAATAAAATACTGGAACATGTAGAAGTTTGAGAAAACACGAGATTATCACCAATGTAAATCAGTTGATTAGCGTTTAGTGTTACAAACTTAACTTCGTTTAAAATAATTAAGAGAGATATTTCTTCAGATCCGTACATTGAATGAATTGATGAGATGTCGTTAGAGCAGGATTCCACGTTGAGTATAGCTAACGTGAACTTTTCCGATAATGAAATCCTCAGTGGCAGAGGGATTCAACAAGACGAAGAAGAAAATTATAAACAAATCGCTGCCATGAAAAAGAGTTATTCTGATCCGAACATTTTACATACATTTGTTACTATGGACAAAAAGTTATCAGTTAGTCTAGCATTAAAAGGGAACCATACTGCCAATAAAAAAGAATACTACTCGCTTTTTTGCCTTGGTCCAACGAATCCTATACGATTATTGGCGATACTGATCACAGAATCCAAATATCCTTTTCTTCTTGTTATATGAGCAAAGTCAGGCTTTTGTAGATATTTTATAAAAAGTAACCCTTAAAAGGCAGTGTGAGAAACAAGAGGCCTAAATGTTGCCTGGTAAGTGGGCAGAAAATATTATAGGAAATGTTATGATAAGTTTATCCATGGTTTATTTGTTTGGTGGCATGGTTGATGGTGTGGTTTTGATGTATTGGCTTTCATATACAGTGCCGTACCAGACGCTAATACCAAAAGTTTAAAATGCATAATTATTTCAATGTAAAAGTACGAACGATAAAATTTACTCCCAGGGTGGTACAAGACTAGAAAGCAGTTTACCTCCCCCTCTCCTCCTATAATTTTTGAAGATCGTGATTATATCAATGTGGACAATAAAATACAATAGAATTTTGCCACTAGTGAAGACTGTTTCCTTTTTTTCTTCTTCCATGTTCAAAATTCATTCCTTCGTTCAATTGATTCTTGATGAACGTGCACAAATTGGCAAGGAAGAGAGTTATAGTGTCTACTAGCACGTAAACTGTTTCATCTGTGATGTAATAATTGGTCTAGATCCTCGTTGCTTAAACCAATAGTTTTCATTTGTATTTGTACACGTTCTTTACTTCACAATAACCTGGAACGACCTATACTTTGAAGTATAAAAAGTCTCTAAAACCTGCCTCTTTAGTTTTTCATCTTCCGTGCAATTAAGCTATGGGAATGAGTAATTAAGCAGCTAAATTTATTATAAAATTTACCCCCGGGTACGGCACTGATATATGTTCTGGTTTGCGAGCTTCTACATCAATTTCCTATAAAGTTGTTGAAGGGTGCAACAATCTTTTTGCGTTTTATGATATTGGATATAATATATATGTTTTCTTTTTGACGGACGGGCGTCTTGGGAGAGTGTTAATATACGCGATTTAATGAGCGATAGTGAAAATGGGAGGCATGCAGGCGGTGCTTAAAAGTAAGATGCTTTTACCATTCTAACATTTCCAAGACCAAAATTTTCTTTATTATGAAGGTAATACGAAAGTTCTCTACATTCAAATAAACAAACTCTGTTATTCATTGCAGAAGCAAATTTTGACTTGAATTAAAAGATCCATTTTTAATTGTGATTGAGGAATATCCGTGTTGTCATATCTTCACCAAAAGTGAAAGTGAAAGTATTTGCTCCACGAAAAAAGCATTCGTGAACTTATTATTGGTTTACTACTTACACGAAAATTTCCTAAAGAGATTTTCAACAAACACTCAGAACTATTTTTATAAAAACCCAAAGAACTTCATTGGATTTAGATTCTTTACACCTCTGTTGGAGATCCATTCCTAAAAGACTTTCAAGCTATACTCTGCTGAGCAATTATATGTTAGGTCACGTTGGCCAATATGGACATAAATTTATATTGATGAATGAATGCAACTGCACACAAACAAACTATTGATGTAATTAATAACTCTATAATGGTATAGGTTTAAAATGTCAGTGATGAAAAGAGGCTTGAAATCAAGTGCAGAAAATCAAAGGCTTCAAGAGAATTTTTGTGAATGAAAGTTTCATATTCTTTATTAAAATTAATCAAAAAAATAAAGAAACTTGTCTTTAAACCAACCAAACAAATATCGTGAATACTTTATAATCTTGGATTATAGAGAATAGAAGTTTCATTGAAACATTGCTTATAAAAGTTTTTTAATTTTTCATTGAATTGTAAAGGAACATGAATGTACCACAGTAAAAGATTACTACTTTTGTATTACATTTTTTGTCTGAAAGTAAAAACTGTCTAAACATTTCACTGTTAAACGCTCACTGAACATTCCGGGGGTATATAATTTTGTAAATGCAAGTTCAATAAACGGTAGAACGTTCATGTATGGTTCAAAATAAGAAGATTCAGAGGACGATGTATATCTTTAACGTGTAGAATTAATTTAGGCGGTTGACCATATTTGAAAAAGGTTTGTGGAAGAGATATATTTGTGATTGATCGATTTTGAAAACCTTTCTGTAGAAGGGCCAAAATTGCAAAGTTTTTTCCACAAAACATTCCTACCAAGATGCGTGAGGACGTTGATAGAAAATCATCCAGCTATTAGATAGCAAAGAATCGGACATTTGATAACAGTATGTCACTTGAAAAAAAAGTAGATAAGATGTCCTCCAGATTGGTTAGTGTACTCCCACTTTGTATTTTTGCTCAGTGGAAATGTTCTTTTACAATTTTTCTTAACAACTTCTTACATTATTTGAATACTTCATCTTGCTTGCTATTCTGTTTACATGTGTTGTCATGGCTATTGATGCACCTCTTCCTGAAAATGATAAGTCAGAAACCAATAAAATTGCAGTAAGTGATCAATTATAACAAAGTTCATATCTTTTTCCATTGCGTTGAGTGTTAGAGATACCTTATAAAGTAATAGCTACAGTACAGCCTGAATGAAACTTTACATGTCTGCATAAGATAATTAGCTTTCACAAGGAGATGGTGTCTTTTGAAGTTAACAATCTTTTTTTTATTTAACGAGCATTTTCATGTTAAGTTCAATTGGATGTCTAAACAAATTGCGTTTAAAACAAAAGATCTTAGAAATGACTTTATATAACACATAAAACTGTACACAAAATCTTTTGTCTTCTCATTTAAATATTCATTCCTTTGCGAACGCCTAAAGTTTCTTTCGGGATGTACTGTAATTTTAGATTTTATAATTAACTAAAAGAAGAAAAATTATGTAATTCTAGACAAAACATTTATAATTCATTGTGCTGAATGATTTTCTTTATTTCATAGAATCAAATTGAGTACTACTTGCTAGCTATCTTCAGTATCGAAGCAATATTGAAAATTATTGCTATGGGGTTTGTTTTGCACCCTAACTCATATCTTCGTAGTATATGGAATGTTCTTGATTTTATCGTTGTAGTGACTGGGTAAGTAAGTTTGTCATTAAATTTCAGTGTTTAAAAAGCAACATTGGACAAATTAGTTTTAATGTGTTCTCATATTTATCTCGATACTTTTAGTATTCTTACATTAGAAGAAGTGGTGGGTAATAAAGCTGGTGTTAACATCAAACCGCTACGTGCTGTTAGAGTTCTACGACCTTTAAAATTAATTTCAGGAATACCAAGTAAGTTTATTAATTTGTGAAACTTTCTCACAAAAATCATATTGAATATGCTGATTTCCACTCACAATCTTTATTTAGGTCTTCAAGTGGTGATGACATCAATCGTTCGAGCAATGTTTCCACTACTACAAGTTCTTTTCTTAGTAGTTTTTGTTATCATCATTTATGCAATCATTGGTCTAGAGTTCTTTGAGAAGAGATTTCACTATAATTGTTACAGTAATAAAACAGAGGAATGTAAGTGAAACAAAATGTTAATGTCAATTCTTTCCATTTATTAGTATTGATTAATTTTATTTCTAAATGTGTCTGATTACTTAGTATATCTGGTAGGGTTTTGTTTCAGCAATTTGTTGTCATTTTGAGGATAATAGTGGTTCTAAAAAACAATGCTCATTTGATTTTAGTTGATAAACATGCATGTGATATTGCACATGAAAAACAAAGAATTTATTATGTCTATGGACGAAAATGCCCTAAAGATTCCCAATGTAAAAAGAATTGGCCAGGAATCAATTATGGGATTACCTCTTTTGATAATATTTTCCTTGCAATGATCACAGTCTTTCAATGCATTACAATGGAGGGATGGACACAAATGATGTACTACGTAAGGAAGTTATGTTATTATTATGTTGAAAATCATAACCGATGAAAAGCTTACATTACTTACATTGATGATTTGATATTTTGTTATACTCTCTTGTGATTTAGACATTCTACGCAATGGATGAGAGTGGATATATTTTTGCAATTTATTATATATCACTTATTGTCATTGGTTCTTTTTTCATGCTAAATTTAGTGCTTGGGGTTTTGAGTGGGTATGGTATATATCATGTTACTGTTACACTATACTTCTGTAAACTGCGAATCTAAAGGGACCAAAGAATGTCCACTTAAGCAAATGAGGTGACCACTCAGTGGGACTTTATATACAGGATTTCAAGGAACCAGCTGATTAGGTCCCACTGAAGAAAAGTCCCAGTTATCCAGGATCTCACTAAACAGGAGTATACTGTATTTCTGTTTCTTTTTTCCATTTTGTCAATGTGTATAATGTGCAAAAGGTTTAAAAACACTTTTCCTTTTACATAGTATTTTGTAAAATTTCCATGTATCACAATTATCTTATTTGAAAGTTACTCTTGTCTACTATTAGGGAATTTGCAAAAGAAAGAGAAAAAGTAGAAAACAGAAGAGCCTTCCTAAAACTTCGTTATGAACAACAACTAGAAAGAGTTTGTGAATCATACATGGATTGGCTTCAAAAAGGAGGTAAGTGCATGAGCAATGTCATTTTAATGTATTGACAACATTTAGATATAGTAAAGATTTTCATATATATTCAAACAACATCGCCTGCCTACTGAGTGAAGAGTGAAAAAGTGAAATGTTCCAAATTAATGTCAACTTTAATGGATGTTTGCTCCATTGTTTTCAATATTCATTTTCTTAATTTTTTCAGTCTCTTTCACAAATTTCTAAATAATGTTACAAATGATATTTAAAAAAAAAACAAGTTTTGTCATAACCATTAAGGTTCAAGTTTTAGTAGTTCCAACCCACAAAGTACAACCAAAGTTACAGAACTCCATTTTGAAATCATTTTAGATGATGTAACAATACATGAACAAAATGAATTGAAAATTCATTCAGACACCATACAAGAACTTGCTGAAAATGTTACTGTTAATCCTGCATTAGTCTTCACTGCCACCAAAGAGTTAAATATTAAAACTGCCAATCACAAAAAGTCAAAGCTGGACCGGCTCTTAGTTTCAGTCAAAATGTTACGAATCAAAATACGTAATATGGTTAAACATCAGTATTTTTTCTGGACCGTTGTGTGTATGGTTCTCATTAATACAATCATCATGGCTACACGACATTATCGACAACCAGCGTGGCTGTCTTCTTTACAAGGTTAGATGTTTTATAGTTTCTTCATTCTTTTTGAAGTAAAATGATTTCCCAGCATTCATGTTTTGGAAAAATTGTGTTTCTGTTCAACCAAAAGTGTGTTGCAGTTTTTTTACTTTCATATATTTCTTTTTCAACTATTGAAAGAAAAGAATACATTAGTTAAGTTAGTCATATTAAGTGGAAGTCAAAAAACAATATGTGTAAAACAGCTGAAGTTTGTCCCTTTGTAGATGGTTTTTAGTGAGTTTTTAGACTGCTGCTTTTATACATGGTCAACATTCATCTGTTCATGCAAAAAAGCACCTTAATGTTCATGAGGAAAGTTCACTGTTTTTCATATTAAAGGTCCTAAAGAAATTGACTGAGCATCTTATAATTTGACATACATGTTTTTGTATATGTATCCAAAACTACTCTGTTGTTAATTGATTTTTGGAACTCATTTTAGAATATGCTGAACAAATATTTGTATCAATATTCATCTTAGAAGTACTTTTGAAACTTTTTGCTCATGGATTCGTTTCTTACTGCAAATCACACTTCAATGTTTTTGATTTAGTGGTAAGATAATTTATTATTTACTTTCCAAAATTATTTTCAAATAGTTGTTGCATGTATCTGCACTATGAGTGTTCTATGTTGTGATTCACCTGTACTTAAAAACCTTTCTGAACTCACAAAAATAGTTACAAATTTTAGGTTGTGCTTTTGAGTATCATGGAGATCATATTAAACAAAACTATTGGAAATATTAATCTTGGGCTGAGTGTCCTAAGATGCTTGAGATTGCTCAGGGTTTTCAGGGTTACAAAGTAAGATGTGTCTGAACATTGTTTACAATTCTAACGTTTTCTCTTGACTGGATTTTTACTTGTTGAACATTTTTGTTTTTGTTTTATCAGATACTGGTCATCCTTGCGTAACTTGGTGACATCATTAATGAATGCAATGAAATCAATATTAAGTTTAATGTTTCTTTTATTCCTGTTCATTGTGATATCAGCCTTGTTAGGCATGCAGCTATTTGGTGGCAAGTACGTCTATCAATAAAATCATCATAAAATCATATAGATATTTGTAATTTAGTTTGGCAAGACGTTCAAGTTTTTTGGTTCATTATAATCAAAGATTTTTCTTACAGGTTTGTGAAATTGGAAAAATTTCCAAGAACCAACTTCGACACATTTCCAGATTCATTGTTGGCTGTTTTTCAGGTTTGTGTTTTCTTTCAATATAATAAAACAAGTCTTGAATGTATTGCAAGTTGCTTTGAAGCAAAGAAAGGTTAACTTACACTGTAATCTGTTTAGGTTATAACTGGGGAAGATTGGAATACTGTCATGTATGATGGCATGATGGCATATGGTGGACCCAGAAAAATTGAAGGGGTGCTTTGCTCCCTTTATTTCATATTTCTAGTAATATTTGGAAACTGTATCTTTTCTGCAGTAATTGTTCCATTATATTTTGTACATTTTATTCGATTTAGAAACTTATCTATTGTTTGATGATTTTGATTAAAAAAAATCCCTCTCGATTCAATTCTTTAACAAGCATGGTAGACACATTATTGAATGTATTTTTGGCTATTGCTGTTGACAATCTTACTAATGCCGAAATTTTAACCCATGATGAAGAAGAGGAAGAAAGTAAAAGTAGAGAAAAGAAGTTTTTGACTTTGTTACATACCAATAAGACCCTAAAAAGTAATGCTAATAAGTTTGTTACGAATCTTCACGCAAAAGCATTAACAAGTGACATTGAAGGAAATGCAACTCCTCCTATTGCAATAAAGGACATGACAAATGACAGCAATGAAGAAATTTATAAGAACGGACATGTTAATGGAACAATGTCAACTTTAAGTCCACTGGGTCATACGATGGGAAATCCACTGCCTGCTGCTTCGCCAGGTGAAAGAAGAAAATCTGAAGGCATGTTCAAGCAAGCTTTGCTAGATGGATCCGGAGCATGTGGAAAAGGCTCTTCAACGTAAGAAAAAGACCCCAATATTCAATCAATAGATCTTAACCAGACAAATAGATTTATTTTCCATAGTTGGAACTTTCTATGTTATTTTAGGGAGAAATATTTGAATGCAGTACAGAAAAAGGTTTGTTTATTGGCTAATGTTTTAAGATAATGAAGAATGTGTTGCTATAAAATTATGAATTTTTTTTTCATTCAGTGGTTAGCAATAGTTGATTATAATAGAGAACATCCTGATGATTTTCTTAATGGTAACACCAACACAACTTCCAGTGAGAATAATAATACAGGGAAGGTTTTGGATGACGAAAATGGTGGTGAAAACCCGAATTCAGATGGTTTGTTAATTTTTATCTTTTTTTATTAGCTCATAAAAGCAACAACTCAAATGTTATCGAGAGTTGTGTATCTATAATATCTTTAAAATATTTTCGTTAAAGCATTATTTTAATGATCTAGAGGAAAATATTGAAAAACAAATTCGAAAACAAGGAATGATTAACGTCATGAAAGTTAATGTGACCAATAGAAGACGAATTGTCAAAAATGTTCCTATGGTCCAAAAGTCTTCACTTTTTCTGTTATCCCCAAATAATCGGTGTGTATTATTATATGAATGACTTTTACTTGATGAACTCTTATAACACCAATGTTTACCATGTCTGCATTAACCATTGTCAGTGTTTGAGAGTACAGTGATAAATATGAGAGGTTGTTATTAGTGTTTTTCTTAATTAGATTTCGACATGTTTGTCATCAGATCATTCACTTTCAATATTTTGATTGGTTTATCATGGCTGTTATTTTACTCAGTTCAATTACATTAGCATTGGAGGACCCATTAGACGAGAATGCAGAAATAAACAAGGTTATTTTGTTTTTGAGTTGATAATTGCAATTTTAGATGACAAGACAAATGATCACATGTTTAAGTTCTTTTATAGGTTCTTCGAAAGTTTGACTACTTCTTCACTGTAGTATTTGGAACTGAAGTGATATTAAAGGTTAGATCTAATGCTATAAGAAATCGAAGATGATCATCTTCAGCCCTTTACTTTGGAAAGTGTTTTCATAGTTTTTTTGTGTTTGTAATCAAAGGATTGAATCTACTAGTAATCATTATGATTCCTAAAAGAGATTTAAGTGTCTAATTTGATGAATTTGTATTACACCTTACACAGATTACTCTTCACCTTTCTGCGATCAAACCATTGAGCAGAGGTGTTCCAATGAAAAAAAATCATATTTATAATATAGTTTATTTCACTTGTGGTAGATTATTGATGATGGCTTTATTCTCCACAAAGATGCTTACATGAGAAATCCTTGGAATGTTCTGGATGCCTTTGTTTTTGTATGCAATTTGTTATCTATTATTCTCAAGTAAGTAAAGCCAGAAATTTGCTTTTTGTGTTTTACTATTAAAAGTTGTATCTTTATTATAGTAAATTGTTTAAGGTAAAAGTACCAAATAAATGTTTTAGTTTATTAATTTTTTATTCTTCTATCGTTCTTGTCTTGTAATTATCAAGCTCAAACGTTTTACATTATGTTTTGAATTTCAGTTCATATTTCAATTCATATGGCACTTCCTCATATCACATTATACGAGCACTAAGAGTCCTTCGTGTTCTTCGTCCTTTGAAAGCTATCCACAAAGTTAAAAAGTTAAAGGTACATTTATTTCTATATTCTTTATCTTGAAAACGAAACTGTTAAATGCAAATCATGATTGCGTTTATTTGGTTGTGCATTATTTGCACGAGCATTTAACAACAATTAGTCTATGCCAGATGTTTAAAGATTGATGTATTTGCTCTTATAGGCAGTCTTTCAATGCATGGTTTACTCGTTAAAAAATGTCACATTTGTACTTATTATCACTTTTATCATCCTCTTCATTTTTGCTTGCATTGGAGTCCAGCTGTTTAAGGTAAATCTATCAAATTTACTCACCGACCTCTGTTATAAAGAAACACAAATGGAAAATACTTCGTAAGGTAAATTGGCCGAAATGTCTCAATGTCATATTTCTTTTCTATTACGGTAGGGTAAATTTTTCTACTGCACAGACTTATCAAAATTAACTGAAGAAGAGTGTCAGTAAGTGTCGATGTTGCTTCTTTAGTATTTTCAAGTTTCAATATTGTAAGTAAAATAAGTGAGGTGATGCCTTTCGAAATGTACTCTAAATCATATAACACGATCTAGATAGAAAACACTTGTGATACAAGGGGTTTGAGTGTCACAGTCTTCCTGCGAATTTGAATAATGTAATATTATTAATCAAGCGATTTGAGAAGTTCTTAGATTTTTTTTTAATATGAATTTCTTTAGAGGAGAATTTTATGTATTCCCAAATGCAGCTAGTGTTGTTGAAAATAAACCTCAGGTTAGTCACTTGATATAATTTTCACCTGGTTGGCAATCAATCAGCGAACTATTTTAACCACCTGTTATTTTGAAAATTACCATTCTGTTTTGTACAGTGTTATAGCAAACAAAAAATGAATTGTGTAACAAAAAAAAAATTATTTGATAATCACATTTGTAGTTTTTTATGACTACATATTGTACAGAATTTACACAAATGCTTTTTTTTTTCAGGTTAAAGAACGTGAATGGAAACGTCATAAGTTTCATTTTGATGATATTGTTAATGCATTACTTACCTTATATACAAGTTCGACTGGGGAAGGATGGCCAAAGTATGTTTATAGTTTGAACCACTTCCTAATTCTATAGTCATTAGATAGGCATTGTGATCTGGAAACCTAATAAAACAACTTATTGTTCATTTTTTTCTTTGATCTTTTCAATAGGCAAATTTAATCACACACTTGATTACATGACATATTACAACCAATGCGCAGTAATTATTTTCTATCATGTGATCAAAGTAAATAAAAAACAAAGTATAGTTTGAGTAAAAAAAACGACAATAGAACTAAAAAATAAATTTACAAACCAGGGAGTTTTGTAATGACTATGCTTATTCCAACTTATCCCTTCACCTAAGATCTCTGTGTAAACGAATCCCCGTAAATCGAACATTATCAAGTTGACTGCACACTACAGAGTCTAATTTTATATGAATTGTTTTTAAATGTTTGTTATAAGATCACATTTCAGCCGCGTAAGATAATAAATCCATGTTGACTCTGGCGTTATTCTTGTTCTCTTCCAGTTCGATGCATAACACTATGGACGCTACTAAAGAAGACCGTGGTCCCCAAACTAACAACAACCCTCACATGGCAATATTTTACATTGTATTTGTGGTTATTTTCACATTTATGATCATTAATATTTATATTGCATTGATTATACTCACCTTTCAAAGACAAGGGGAAAAAGAAATCGATGGTGGGCTTGATCGAAATCAGGTCTGCTTTCTGTTTGTCATTTCTTGCAGTCTCTGTAGGTTGTTGTTAATTCTACTTTTGTTCAATGACAATTTCTCCAAATTATTTCCATATTTTCATTAGCGTGATTGTTTACAATTTGTCCTCAACGCAAAGCCACGTCAAAGATACATGCCAAAAGATAAAAAATCTCTTACATATCATGTATGGTACGTGGTCGACTCCCGGCTATTCGAGTACTTCATTATGGCGTTAATTATATTGAATACTTTACAGTTAATGATGAAGGTTTGACCATTTTTTGCATTTTAGTCTCTCGTTCGTATATCTGTAGGCGCGCAACTAGACTATTCAGGGCAACAGACATTTTGACGAGTTACATATATGTCTGTGGATTGCTTTTTTGTTTAGTTTTGCAACAGTTTCTCTCCAAAACATGGGATGCAATCATGTTTTGAAAACCCCTCTACGTCGCGCGCCTGAAATGCTCGTATCTGGTATCTCATTACAGGACATTTTAGCTGGTGATAATTTGAGCTTGCTCAGAATGAGGAAATAACACAAGAGATTTGTCCCTGTGAAAGAGAATCACTGTTTCCCATTTAAGACTACGGTCACGTTTACCTGAATAAAAAAACTGATTAAACCTGATAATTGTTTTTAGTATGAAGGTAACTCCGAGTCATACGAAGAAATGCTAAGATCGTTGAATATTGCATTTACTGCGTTATTTTGTATTGAAGCAACCTTGAAGATTGTAGCTTACCGTTTAGTATGTATTTCAAAATTATTTCTGGACATAATGATTATCTGGGCATTTATGAGGCTTCATAGAATCTTGACTTTTTTGACAATTATTTGTGACTATTCTTTCTTCCTTTGAAGTGAAGTTTTTCTTCAAATGTTTATTGAAGAAGCCGCAACATTGAAATTTAGCATGACGATAACAAATGTCTGCATTAGTCAGCAAGTGGACCTCTTTTCTTATTCTATAAACAAAAACGTGGTCACAATTTCCATTGCAGGTGATTATTTGGACGTTTCTTTTGCCACTATTTAGAATTACTTTAAAGATTTATGGAATGTATTTGATTTGCTTGTAATTACTGGCAGCATGCTGGATATCATCTTAAGTTGTTATGAGGTAATGTTCTTCAGCCAAGGAAGCGGTGTCAGTGACAAATTTTACACGGTCTACTAACTGTGCTAGTCTAATTTCATCTTGGAGCTGCACGTACCGTATTTCTTTTTTTAGCGCCCCCTCTTTTAAGCGCCCTTTAACAAGCACTCACTCAAATTTCAAGAACATTTATAACCGCCCCTCTCTAACAAGCGACCGGGGGTTAACTAAAGAAACAAAAACTTTCACTTTAGGAAATAAGCGCCTGGGCGTTTTTCAGAATTTCATGGAGAAATGATAAATATAGAAAAATTAAGTATAACAGAACACGAGAGGAATGTACGAGGGGAGACATGAAAATATAAAAAACAACACAATAACGATGTCAAATCGTTATCCTCAGTGTTTTGCTGATACCCTATGTATTTGTATGTGTGCACTGATTTCTATAATGTAGATTTTTATATTTTAAGTAATTTTTACAGAACTTTGTTAAGTGCTTTTCCATATAAGCATTTGAAGATCCTATTCCCTTATTGATTGCAGAATTCAACAGAGATTATAATCGATCCAAGCATGTTCAGGTTATGTCGTGCCGCTCGAATTGTCAAGCTTTTGCGAAAAGGCACATCGATACGCATCATGTTATGGACGTTTCTGCAATCATTCAAGGTTTGAGAGTTTTTTTCAGCTCGGTAGCTCGTATTCACTCCAAAATTAATTGGGATATGAAACACCTATGCTCCCCATGGTTGTGACGCGAGGCGTATGTATGATAAATAAAAGTCTTCATAACCTCTCCACTTGTAGGCGCTACCTTATGTCACAACGCTTATTCTGCTACTCTTTTATCTGTATGCTGTCATTGGAATGCAGGTTGGAATAGTTTTTTGTTTTTGCTGGTACCTTCTTTGTCTTGCTCGGTGACAGCCTCCAACAGTTAAAACAGAAAATTCCCTGGTCTGGAAGTCTGTTATACAACTTATTGTCAAGTTTTCCTTTGATCTTTTCAATAGACTAACTTTGTTTTGCACACGTTTTGATCACATGACAAAATTCCAACCAATCCACAGTAGTAATTTACCATATGTGATCGTGCGAAACTAACTCCAGTTAGGCAGTTCAAATAACTAATGCCGACAATACACTTTCCAGGGAATTTTCTAATGACTATGATGTTGACCGTCTTGTTTTGATTTAGCTTTTTGGCAAAATAAGTACGGAGGATGATACGAGAGAAATCCACACCTACAACAACTTCCAGGCGATCATACCAGCCCTGCAAGTTCTTTTGAGGTATGTTTACGATACTCTCTTCTTTACTTTTTTTGAAACAGAAGATCGGAAAGGAATAATTCCAGAAAAGGGCGATGTATATTTCAAGACAATTTCGTTTGTCTTTTTCTCGTGTCCTCAGGTGCTCCACTGGTGAAAGTTGGAGCGCAATAATGCACGCGTGTTATGATGAAGCACCCTGTCAAGGTGACCCAAAGGCGAAATGCGGAAATACGCTGATAGCTCAATTCTACTTCTCATCATTTATCTTCTTGTGTATGTTTCTGGTATGGGAATTTTGTTAGTTTGAGCAATGCTCTAATGTTTGCATCTCTAACGTTTGCGTTGACACAGATGTGCACTCGCCTAGTTGTTAATTTCCTGTTTCAGTTACTAAACTTATTTGTTGCCGTGATTATGGATAATTTTGAATATCTAACTCGCGACAGTTCCATACTTGGACCTCATCATCTTGATGAATTTGTACGTTGCTGGTCAGAATTCGATCCTCAAGCCAGGTGATATTTACGAAACCTTCTTTCAGCAAATACATGTTTTATTTATCGTGAATATGTTATTATGGATGCGTTTATTGATTTGGTTTTAGTGGAACTATCCCGTACGACATGTTGTACAAGATGTTATGTCACTTGACTCCGCCTGTTGGATTTGGGAAGAAATGTCCAAAGGAAATAGCTTACAAGGTAAGAGGACTGAGTTTTGACTGATCAGCCATGCTCTTATATTATTATCTGAAAACAAATTGAGCTGACTTTTCATATTCTCATCTATGTATCATTTTTGGATGATTTAGCGCTTAATTCGTATGAACATGCCTGTGGATGACCAGGGGATGGTGTCGTTTGCTTCCACGTTACTGGCGCTTATACGAACCAGCCTTGATGTTTACGTCAAAGGAAATATGTTTGACAATGATAAAGAACTACGAAGGATTATGGCCAGCTTATGGCCGAAAGATGTCAAAAGATTAGATAAAATTTTGCCCAAAATAAAAGCAGGTGCGCGAAATAGTAGTGGCACCCTTTTTTTTTTACTCGAAAACTTAGTTCTAATCTAAAATGTCAAAATTGTCCTTTTTTTATAGGTGATGATACTCAGTTAACTGTCGGTAAGATTTACTGCGTACAACTCATCATCATGAAGTATAGATTTGCGAAACGCAAACCCATTTCTGACAAGATGGAGAGCAAGAAAGTACGTGATTTCTTCAGTTCTTCTCACAGATATGATAGTATCGTCACAAAAAATCTTAATAAAACAAATAGGTTTGCAGAGAATTTCATGATTCATGCTTTATTAAGAATTCATGAAAATATAGAATTGATTAAAAAATAGATAAAAACTCTAAAAATAAATAAAAACTGAAAGTCATCAAATGGAACTGCTATAGAACGACAACCGGCATAATGTGCGATTTCTTTGTGCTAATAAATACTCCTCGTGCATTTTTCCTTGAGATGTAATGCGATCAGTTTCCAAACGGTGTTTTTATTTCTGATATCTTCATTCGCTTCCGTGAAGGTGACGTACCTTATAACCATGACATAATTGACAATCATCCACGATTTCTTATCAAGCGTTTTATTAACTATATGTTTCTTTGATTTGTTTTGTTTTGTTTTGTGAGTCTGAAAGGCGATAAACGGTCTACTCATCGCTTGATTTAGTCACCACCTTCGGTTTTCAAGCGTCTAAACACACTAATCTCATCCATACGAAGAGGAAAAGACCCGAAACCCGAGACGAACGATGACATTGAACTCACTCCGTCTCATCATTTCAAGCGCAACAAAACTTTATCAGCACGTTTGAACAAACTAACGTGAGTTTTTTGTTTTTAAGGTTTTTTTTATTTTTTATTTTTTATATCATAATTCCCCTCACACGTCCTGGTACTTTCATTAAGACTTTCTATATCAGTTCAAAATTATTTTTAATTAACAATAGAACTGAAAAAATCGGTCTACCCAATAGTTTTTCGCTATCTCATGGTTTTACTTAACCGACTTCACATTTTCTTGAACATCTGCTCTTCTTATTCTATAAAAGGGTCACCTAGGCGTTTAGTTCATTTCTGTCTCTGCAAAATCACTTACAGAATATAACTGGTAATATTTTGGAAGTTCACTTAACACGGGAATTGGAATGTTTAAAAAGATTACAACTCCTTTCTTCTATAGGTAAAATTTTTATAGCAAGCAAGAAATATGTTGCTTTTTCTTTTTACCAAGCTCCCAAACAAAAGTGTTAAGAAGTGTTCATGGTTGTCGTATTGGCGATTGATTGATGGATATGAAGTTTTGTTCCTTGTCTTTTGTTTGTATAATGAAATTACTGTGTGAATGAAACGCCTAGTTCGTTAATTGCACGATACTTTCAGTCCATCTTTGTTATTTCATGAAGGATGAATCATAGCTCTGAATCGTCCAATTAGCCGGTAGACGATCGCCAAGTTGCGTTTCAGAACTTTCTTCAACACTCGTAAATTATTCAAGATAACTTTTTTTCTATTCCATTTTTACAGCTTTATCTACCTGATCGCATTTTCAGTTACAATAAATTATTCTCTGCTATTTATTTTAACAATAACGCGTTAGATTATCACGGGGGTTAAGAGTAAGTATCTTATTTTCTCTCCGAAAATGGGCGGAAAACAGTTTTCCAAGTTACTCAGAAGTTAAAAGAAATTTGATACATCTATCCAAAGAGAAAACATCTTGAATCTGCTCGATCGTTCAGTGATAATTCAGTTGAGACACAAAAATATTCCACATTGAATCCCTACCCCCTGAAACTGCAGATGGCAAGGTGTTCGTAGCTATTTATTTGTTGTGAGCAATAAATATTTCAGAAAGAGTTGTAGTCGAAAAAAAAGCTTTGAACAAAATTTATTGAATCATATAGAGTGAAAAATAGAATTTCGAAATCGCGTGAAAGTTTTCTTAAAAAGCTAAATGATATCGTTTTCAATGATTTTCATTTCTATTTTGTGAGCTTTTTATTTCACTTACCAAGAGGATGTTTGGGATACAGAAATTCAAAGAATTTATGAGCGATCTTAGTAGCACTATCAATGAATTTGCATCGATACCGTGAGTTTTTGTAGGCCTCTTCTTTGTTTATGTTTGCTCGTGGAAATGTCAACAAAGTTGGTAAAGAAAAACAAAAAAACGTTCTCTTGTTAACCTGCACGTAAACGTTTTGTCGCCAAGCCAGGAACCTTCATGTCTTATTTGAAGGTAAATATGCACTGCCAGAAGGTTGTTGCGTTTAAAAAGGACGTCCTTTACGACTGGGCAAAAGTTTCGACAACTTCAGAGTAGATTGTTGTGTTTACACTTAAATAAATAAATTGGAAGGATAGACTTTTTGACGATACTCCTCCTATGCCCGACTGATCTTACATCAGTGAATAGTTTGTTGATATCTATATTTTTGAAAACATAAGTTACGATCTGAATAATGTTTTTACAAGAAAGAGAAAAATGAGAATTCAAGATGGATCAAAATAATTTTACAAAAGACGTGTTCTCAACAAAAAATATATATATATATATAAAAAAAAATAAAAAAATTATAACATGATTTCAAAGAAAATATTGCTTCAACTAAAATAAAACAAAACAAGAATAGCTGTCATACAATGAATTTTTTATATGTGTTACTACTGAAAAAATATAAGCCTGATATTGTTTATAACCAACTATTTATTATATTTTTTCGTATAAAAGGTTTGGCAAACTAGTTAGTTATGTATCGGACCGCTTCATATAAATATATCAATCAAACTTCCAATTTCAAAAATGGAGGGTGTGTGTTGTGTTACTTCAAAGCGAATATTTTTAACGGAAATTGGTGACAGTGTAACATGGTAACCTTCTTTTCATGTTGATTTTTTCCCATAGGACTCAGCACGATAATCCACATCATACGCGCGATAATCAATTAAGGAGACGTTCCTCTTGGAGTGATCTGCCAAGTTTTTTAAAGTTTGGAAAAGATACCCATGTAACGAAAGCGGAGTTAAAGAATGAGCTGAAGACAGATTCAAGGGTAGCTGCATCTTTTTTTCAACCAACACCCCCTCTAGCCTGCCCCCCCCCCCCCCCCCCAAGCCCCTATATCACCGGCTAAACTTTAAACAGAAAGAATAACAAATCACCGCGTATATGTTGACCTGTCATTGTTGTTGTTGTTTGTCATTGTTGCTGCTGTTGTTTATTTTAGCAATCCTCAACAATGCTTGCACATACAAACAAAAACACGAACTTTACAACACAGGTAAACAGAAATGATAAGCTGCAAAAGCCAGGATCACTCAATCGGGCGCCAAGTTTACGTACAAATTCAAACGGTAATGTCGTACCCACTTCCCAACGACGTGTAACAAATAGTGGCCAGTCCTTACAATACGAGCCAATCAACAAAGGAAGTTCGGTTAGGTATCAAGTAAATAAATACAACAGAACTAGACAAACTTATCCAAATTCAGCACCAACGACACCTAGAGGTACGCATGGGCCAAATGTGACGTCACTGACGAGGCAAAGCTTTGATTTTAGAAAGCAGATACCAGGTTCTCCACTGACGAGGAGAGCAAACCCATCTGTTCCTAGTTATCCTGGGGGCGTGGTCATTAGAAAAGGCAATTTAAATCCATCCAATTCTTTGCCAGATACACGTGATCATTATACGAACAATTGTGATGTTTGCAGTTATGAAAATCACGAAACTTTACACGAAAACTCACATTATGAATCGTACGGTTCCAGAGCAAGAAGTATATCAGATCCACGTAAGTACATGCCTCATCATTCACAAGTAAGGCAGGAACTTTCGAAGGAGAATTTAGAAACATTTGACCATTACGGTTCTGCAATTCCGCTGGATTCCATAAGACGCGGTCAAAGAGGGGGAGAACATTGTGATCGCAAATATCCCCCTCCTCCGGATAGCAGATTTGTCCAAAATGAAAATGCTAGATTCCATTCGCACCCTTACGACGATAATAAATATTGTTACGATACAAGTCAAGACGGCAGATGCACGAAAGTTAATGCTGATCGTAGTTTCAAATCTGCAGATAGTTTGTATACAAACATGCGTCATGAGAAGAATTCAGATCTTGATTATAGGTTAGCAACAGGTGATTCTTATAGACGCCATGGAATGCCTTCAATACCTAAACAGGGGCAACTTTATAGAAATGAATATGTTAGTGGTATGTCTGAGCAGAACCTGCATCAACACAATAGACGAGGTTCAAATTCGCCCAGAGGAAATCATATGAATCAAGGTGAGGGAAGATTGCTTTTTTTCCCCTAGGCTGAATATTGTTTCTTTTTGTATGAACGCTCAAGAATTTCTGCCCATTTTTTTCCATGTACAGGTGGTCACATGTCTCCAGACCGCTACTATATTCCAAATAACAACGAACTGATAAACGGGATGACATCACAGCAATATTACGAGGATATGATTTCACAGATCAGTACTCAAATTGCTCGTGTGAGCGAGGGCGGCGCTGCTGCCACGCAATCATTCAACACGAAAGGATCGATCCATCACACCTCCCCCACCACAGCAGGTGCTGCAGCTGATTACGATGACAATGAATGGTGCTGAAAGTTGTTAAAATAGCTATGGTGGAGGGGTGCGAATACCTCCTACGCATTCCAATTGATACAGGAAAGACATTTAATTGTTTATACTAAATCTATGAATTTCTTTTGAATTGTAAATACTGTTAACTGAAGATTATTTCATGTACAAACATTTGAGTAATCATTTCAGCGTTTCACCGACATGGTGACGTACCGACATAGTGAATGAGTGTTGAAATTGAAGCAGACCGATGAAGTCCATCGAGGTTGGTTGAGGATAGGGGGTAGGGTCGTATATGACTTCAAAATCCGCCTGAGATTTACGCGCCCGATCGGTGCTAAAAGGCCGTTGCCTCGTTGATCGCAACCGTTTTGAATTTGTCAAGGTAACGTACTAATGTGATCTGTTCAGACCAGCCACCTTTGCGATCAATGCGATCTAAAATTCTGAATAGACCCGAATTCCTGTTGAATTTCATAACTTGATTACCCTATTACCCCGTTTTAAAGGGTGAATTCCGGGCGGATGCAAGTTTCAGCGTGGGTATTATTTCTAACAATTTCTTTTAAAACATGAATTGAAATATTAACGCCTTTAGGAACCATATAAAAGCCAGCTGTAAATTTTTTATTCACGGTATGATGCAAAGGACTTTGGCAAATTTTTGTTTTTGTTTGATTTTTACATCTCCTGAAGGATTTAAAATTACATAAAAGTATCGACCATATTGTTACATGTAATCGGAACTGGATGGAGACGCGTTTGTTTTTTAGAGAAACGCCTTTAGAAGAAACTGAAACCTGTCTACGTCTGTTACATGTGTTCTTTAGAAATTAATTTCTTCTGGTGTAATATCTCTAAAAAACCCAACTATTTTTACACCATTTTGGTACAATGTTAAACAAATAGGTTTTCCTCACTGACCTAAAAATAACACTGGATCGAGCATCTATTGTTTAAAAATGGAGATATAATGGCTAATATTTGGGTTTTAGTCAGATGGCCGCCACTGAAAGGTTTTTCAATGAAAAGTAATGTAAAATGCAGTTTTAGGAAATTGCAGTTCCATGATTCTAGTTTAAGGACATGAATGAGCAGAACGTAGCTTGCATCATAGCAACTTGAAGAGATCAAATTGACCTGGTGGAGGATTTTTCTTGTAAAACAAAACCCTCTCCCTCTCCTTTCAACCTAAATAGATGTATTTATAGACAGCAAGGAAATCATAAGCTAAATAATTGTTTTGTTTTCCTTTAAATTTTAACCCATTTAAACCAAGCTGATCTGTATGATCAAAATGTTTGAAAAAAAAACTAGGTTGAAAACATTGATGAAATATCATCAAAGGGGAAATGATTTTTTGAAGTGCAATTAATACCAATCATACAATGGGTCTGGAAGGAGCAGCTGACCCATTTCTTATTGTTCAAATGAGGGATTCCAACTGCTGACATCACATACTGCAACCCTCAGTTCTATTTATAACAGTTCATTGTCTGTAAGTTGCACGGCATTACCATTGCGATAAGTATATTGATGCTCCAAAGACTTCATAAATATTTTCAAGTCAGGTGTAATCTTAGTTTTTTCAAAAGGGAATTTTCTTGAAAGAGGGTAAACACACCACGCACCCTCCATCATTGCTCTGCCTGCCTGTCAGATCTTTCATTAAAAAAGTTTACATGGAGATTGGTCAGAAGAGCCTGTAATAATAATTGGCAACAGATGTTATGAGAGCATTTTTAATGTTCAATTTAATTTGTTTCTACCAGGGAAAATCTCAAACCAAAAAGCAATCAAATAAAATTTATTCTTTGAGTGATTTAGGAAGAAAGAGAAGCTAGCTGCAAATCTGAAGTAAAATTACAGATAAGCTTGCTCTTCTCGTAGTTTACGCAAAAAGAAATTCTACTGTCTACATTTGGATCTTCTACTAAAAACTGGTTTGCTTTCGTAATTTTTGGTTCACGGATACGTAAGTGGGTGTTGGTAAATGGCAGCGATTAATCAGAAGAAATGGAGCTCCGAAACAATAGGATCCAGTGTTATTTTTAGATCAGTGAGTTTACTCAGAGTCTGGCAATGTGGGTTTAATTTTTTTAACCATTATTTTAAGTCGAAATACAGTATATGGTGTTCAATATAGGTAGCTATACAGTAAAGTTGTAAAAGGCAATATTCTGTTATAAATACAGCAAAAATCTGATTCATTATGTCACCACCACACAAAACAATTATAATTCACTGGTCATAAATACAAACCACCAGTAAGCATTGTTTTGATTGATCATTTTTTCAGTAGTTAATGGTAGTTCAGTGGACCAGTTTTTTCGTGTGATGATTTCGATTCCTAAGTTGATAGAAAACGAAACGTTTGAATAAAACAACGGGTTTCAAAAACACACACCAAAATTTAATTTGAACCAAATTGCTTTCTTTTCTTCTTTTTTTTTATCACACCACAATTTTTTGACCCACGCTGAACCTACGCCTCAATACTTTTAAGGCCCACGACCTACGCCCCGATTTATGACTAACGAACTCACGGAACCCACCCACGGAACCCACCCACATAATTTAACAGCCCTTTTGTTGGTTGGGGTAAAAAAGATAAATGCATATTTTAATGTCATTGTGAACGTTGAGGAGGGATTTCCCTCCAATATCACGCCCTCATTCCTGTTACATACTTTCTGCTATGTTGAAACTTAAGTAAATCGTGTTCGACGTAATCAAATGTTGAAACTATATTTGAATCGCCAATCGAATTTTATATGAAATTTCACATGAAATGAAATGAAATGAAATGATGAAATGGAATCACATTTTCAATTATTGATTAAAACAGATTGTTTGACTTGAAGTACCATGAAATAGCATTATCACAGCATATTCACAAAATTATGAAGCTATCAACGAGATGATGGGTCATATTTTGTAACAAATATCATTGAAATGTTTTGAAATGTTGAAGGCAGACCTGTTAATCGCTGTTCTAATACTTACAACTAATGTAGTTGATGGGAGAAATCTTACATCAGTAACGTTAAATACAAGATTGAATTTGACACATGGAAAGTTCAAACGCCATCACAAGGTGACAATAACTTTAGGAGAGATTTCAAGTTATTCAGTTAAAGCAAAAACAGAGTGTGGAGTAGCTTGCATGTCCCATGAACAATGCAACGGTTTCACTTTGACAAGAAGTTTGACATCACCAGTACATTTGGAATGTCGTTTGTTTGAAGGAAACTTGGATACCAATCACTACTTTGTCAAGAGTGATGATGAAGTAGATTTCTACGAACTCCAAGTACGTCATGTCTTTAGATCATTAATATTTTATGCACATCATCTTGTATAGTTCATTTCCCACCGAAATCAACCTAGCTCTCTGCTACAAACATTGACCATGCACTACAACCTGCAAATATTTCTGGTTTGTGTAAGCTTTATATGTATTACTTTTTGCTGATTGAATTTTTAGAACGCTTGTACGTCAAATCCAGGTATATGTGAACATGGGAGTGTTTGTATACCCTATTTTAAAAACAACAGTTATTTTTGCGATTGGTGTTTTCCACCCTTTTATGGCAAACATTGCAATGAAACAGGTATAAACATTATAATACCTTATTTTAAACTCGAGAGTTATTAACGAGTAAACGAAGATTTATTAGGATGTTCATTTTGTTTGTTTTTAGACTTTTCAAAGTATTTTTTTGACTCATCTCTAGAATCCAAACTAACTCCTTCCTTCGTTGAGTGATTTTGTCAGAACAGTCAACCGCTCCAACATTTCATCTGACTGGCTAAGCCGAACAGATCGTGTTGATCGTGTTGAATGAAAGTTTGAATTGGTTTAAACATTTCATGCAACATCAAATGTGCTCTTTTTATGAAACTTTTCAATGCTGGAACGTTTGCGTCAATTTCAACCAGCATCTATCCAACATTGTTCCAACATGTCCAACATTTACCCAATAAGTTGACTTGGGAAACAATGTCTTTGAGTCTTGAATTGTTATAAAAACATTTGCTGATATCAACATCGTTTAGGAAAAATCGATTGTCTTTGTTTTAAGTTACTAGGCGGAAAAGTTCGTACAGACCAGACATCTGTTGCTTAATATGATGGAAATCTTTAAAAAGTAAAAGCAGCGATTAATACTGTGTGGTTATCTTAAAGAGGTTACAGTCAAACCTCTCTATAGAGGACACCTTCGGAGCAAACAAAATAGCGTCTGACATCTTCATAAAATTCTTCTCTTTTATTTTAGATATTGACATGACAAGAAAAGAAGTAGTCGATCCAGGTAATTGCTAAACTATCACTTTCTAAAGTTAATATCGATTCACACGTATCCTAAATAATTTGGCACCTCATGTATTAGATTGTTATGGACGAAGAACTATAGAAATTGTAAAATACCAGTAGAAATCTAAAGAATTCTTTTTTATTACCAGTTATTATCCTATTACTAGAAAATTAGCCGCCCGGGTAAAAGCTTTTTACCGACACATTTTTACCGACACATTTTCCCGGGAAGTTGCAGTCCACCCGTGCTTATTAAAAAAAGGAGCTTATGAATAAATCTACTCGCCCACGTATCAGCTACTACTGTTGAATAAACTTATTAGTCTGGGGCCGGTTGTTCAAAAGATGATTTAACCCGAATTAGCGTTAATCCTAAATTAAAACCGGGATCAACTTTAATCCTGAGATTAAGTATGTTGTTCAAAACTTGATCCAGGATTAAACCGAGATTCCTTCCGAGGTCGATTAAATGCTTTATCCTTTATCTGAGTCTGTAGTTTCTTATTCAAATTTCATTTCAACTTATTTAGACATTTTGTCTGGTAAAAGATCGTCTTCTCACCAATTAAAGAAATATTACGGTGTTCCTGCTGGTACTCAGTACATTCATCCGTGGAGGGATTGGAGAAAAATTACAGTTTACTGTAGTGGTGAGAAAATTCAGAATGAATGTGGTTTGAATACAGTATGTTTACACTCAATTAATTTAAATATCAAACTTTTTTTTCAGGTGATTCAATGCGCATTTTCTCGATTAACCACGATAAAACGCCAATAAGTAATCCTAGTCTTACTGATGGCAACTCCTACGTAGATGATTTCTGGGTTTCACCAAACTTTCTGAACATGTTCTACAAGTTGACAAGATTCGAAACGATTACTTGGAAGTGTAAACAAAATGGCAAGAAACTGATGAACATTATTTTTAAACGATACAGATCAACAAAAACAGTAGAAAGCTTTAAGTACCTGATTGGTGTGAATAACAATCGAGCAAATGGCTGTAGCTTCGGTGGTTTCAACTGTACTCTCGTTTCTGGAAGGAAAATATCAACCCCTAGCGTTGTGTTTGATAACAGACTCATCGATGAATTTGTAACATTGACTGATGGAAGAATGTATGGATTGAAAGGTGATTCTTTTGGATGTTTTGACATACCATCACTAAAGACAGACAACATGGAATATTTTTATGGCATTGTGATCGGATAACAGATGGATTTTTGGTTAAGATGTTGTTTAAGTTTGGAATACTGCTCCGCTCTTAAATGATCAAGATCAGAGCGTAGAAAAACACTATCTATGTAAAAAAAAAAAAACTTAAACAAAAAATTTTGAGACGAAGAGCCATTGCAAATATGGATATGCTCAGAATAAATTCCGTTATTATTATTACACGTTTTTAAATATGTAAATTACAGTATTTATGTAGAACAAACGCACCTAACGTCGAGTTAAAGAAAAGTTTTTTTTAGTTCTTCATTTACCGAACTTCTTATTCTTTAGACCTCCCAGCATTATGTCACTATCATAGTTATTTCGATTTGTCAAGCCAAAAAGTGCTTTTTTTTCAACATTTTTTTGCGTAATGTTGCTGTTTTAAAAAGACGTGGGGTCGCACAGGACCTCCAGTAATTATCTCTGAAGAAATGGAACCTTTCTTTGTCCCTTAGGACTGTGAATGTGTCCTTCTGTTTTGACAAGAGTGACGTACATATATGCCTTCCAGGAATTATTGTATTCCATTTGTAAGGTCAGTCTTTGTTAAAACAATCAAGGCAATTAAAAATTTAAAGGAAGCCCTCTAAAGCATTTCAGAACGTGGTATCATATTTGAGAAGACAGAGTAAGAGCAGAAAGCAGGAAGCATAGGAAAGAAACTATGTTGTTAACAGAGATACCCCAAATATAATCTAAAAAAATGTATTTTATCGATGCATATTCATGCCTATTCTTACGGCTGTTTTCCATTCAGCGTATTTTACAGCCAGGCGGATGACAGATTCGCGTGAAAAATGCACCGGATGGAAAACGGATAAATTCGACTCCAAAACAGAACCCAACCCTAAAAAATTATCTAAAAAATTATTCTAAAGTCCATTAAGAAGAAGAAGGTGTAATAGGGTTAAAAATAAACATGAGTGAAAAATATTTACTTTAACTAGTTACCTTTACCCGTGAATTAAACTCAAAAATATATATACACATCATAATGCAGATTCCGAAAATAAAGTCTCATACGCTAAAATGAAGACACAAGTGAAATTCCTCTAAGATTTTTTCTACAGCAAAGTTTATTGGTGAGTTGAATCCAGCCGAAAAGTAAAGAATAAACGGAGGATTTTGGGAAGCTGGTTACAATCAAACCTCTGTATAGCGGACACCAACACCAAAAAAGGTGCTCACTATCAGATTTCCGTTGTGGCTGGCACTTTAAGAAGAAAAAACATCCGTTCCCAGCAACATGGGTCCCCTACAGCGAGGTGTCCACCAGATGGAATATTCTCTATAGAGAGGTTTCAATATATAATACAAAAGAAAAAACTAGCGCGTATACAAAATCAGTATGACTGACTGAAAATAAATGTACCGCTCTTGCAAACATCTGTTACTTTAATATTACCCTTCACCTAAACAGCACTTCTGAATTCAAATCCCCATGTATGAAACAATATAAGATTTACTATATGTACCAAAACAACAACAACAACAACAAACAAACAAACAAACAAACAAGTGAATAATTACGTAAAGTTGAAAGTATAGAATAATAATAACAAAAAAGAGAAAAGTAAATGTTATTCGCCATCAATACAGAATCTGTATAGAATAAGATTTTACTGCTCGCTGTGTCTTTTCAAATCATCAGCAACTAGTTTCCAAAACGAACAGATGTGTTTCAGTTGCAGTTCGTCGCACAGGTTTTCCCTATATTCATCCTCATCGTCAAGTGAACTTGCCTTTTGATCAGCGTAATCCTGTAGAGCTTCGGACAATCTAAAAACGGTTCAGAGATGAGTTTTGAAGGTAATCCTCTGTTCATGCTTTGTAAAATCAATCAACGAACTATCTCATCCATAATGTTCAACAAGTGTGTCTATTGAGCATTATGGTTATGTTCCACCGGTTTATGCAACCCTCTCACCCTTGTTAGTTTGATACAAGTAATTCTAAAATACCACGCAATTTAAAAGCAGAATTTCAGTTTTCAGCCACCGCATTAGGAATACATACGAATAACACTTACGGATATTCAATATCGTTGTTCGTTCTTTCGTTCAACTCCGTGATGATATACTCAGTGATTACAGCTAAAACATGGTTTGTATCCAGCTGACGCAGAACATTCTTCAGTTTATTCGCTAGATTTTCCTCCAGTTGAACATTGAAAATGTCCTCCACATCAGCAAATGGCTCCTAGAAAACAATTTTCTGGTTATGAATTGGGTTACTGTGCTACAATAATACCCTTACTATTCATTGGTGGACGTAGCTCTACAAATAGATATTAACATTCAACATATCAATAAATTCAAATGAGAAATAATGGCGCTATTTGATCTTACAGTATTTAAGTTTTGGAACAGTAAACCTAGTCACTAATTACGACACTGTCTCTTATTATTCTAATTATGGCACTCCCTTGGACGATTAAAAAACCCAATTTCTTGGGATTATAAAACTTTACAGACTGGTATTATCATGTAAAAACATATAACTCATTACGATAATAATTTTTGAATCATTGTTTGAACATGAATTATGATATACATCACAATCACTTTCAAGTACAAAGTGACTGGGCGAAACCAACGTGTTTCTATCAGATTCACTCAAAAAATGAAATATACAGTACATCTTTACGCAATATTAAAACGTGTAATTCTCAACAATTGCTGTTGGTTTTCAAAACACAACAGCTGATCTGCTTACCAATAGATTAGTATAATATCAATCAAATAATTTGAAGATCTAAAAGAACCCACCTTGTTGTTAGAATAACGCTTCTTGGCCTTTTCTACTTGCAGCATAATCCATGTGGACACAAGATGCGTCAATCGTAACATGTTTTGCATCTAAAAAAAATAACACGTTTTAATGCTCTTTAACTTGTCAAACAAAAAATACTCCTCTTTCCATGAAAGCAAATCGCCAAAAAGACGGAATCAAAATCATGTAAGAATATATAATGTAAGAATATGCAGCAAGAATTTTCATGTTAAATGAAGTGATAATAATACCTTCACGCTGGGAATGTATTCCTCCACGTTCATTTGCAATGTGTCACCCAAATATTTCTTGTATAACAGATCGGGATTGGCTTTTGTGGTAACCAGAAATCCAATAGCTATCTCAACAGCTCTTAAACAATTTGACAGATCAGCAATTTCCTTGATTTCTGACATCATCTTCTGCTGCTCAGGATAAGGAACCGATTTCTACAAACAAACAAACAAACAAACGAACATCACACAACATCGAAACTTCCATATCATTAAAATAAACAAATAAACAAATAACTATTATTATTATTTAAAAATATTTAAACAGGGTGGTTGTTTCAATGCATATATACACTACTATAAACTGAATACCTGTCGGTTTATACAAGCAAAAATATTAGTGCGGTTTTTAGATTTTAGAGAACATAATAAACAAGAGAAGTGACCTGTGATATTATCCAATGTATCTAAAAATTTAAAGCTATATGTATATATCTAAAAAATTGTCTTGAAAAATCATGTTTCCTTGTTATCGCCAACTTCAACATTTTCATTCATTTTTTATATCAGTTTTACTGTAATATTTATAATTGTATAGACACACAGGGATTTTGTTAATAGTAGTGTTTATATACATTGAAACAACCATCTTGTATAAATATCTTCAAATAATGATACTGATATTTATTAATTTACCTATTTATTAGTTATTTCAAAAACATGTAATAGAAAGGCTTAACTTATTCAAAACGTTACACGAAGAAGGATCTGATTCTATAAAGCATTGTCATAAAATCCCTCACCTGTTGAATGGATTTCTGCAGCTTCAGATGCTTCTTGCAACGTTTCACGTCATCCGTGTACACAAACTGCTCCACTTCAATGATGATTTCCGCTTTACCGAAGAACATGTTTTCAATCAAGTGTTTTTCAATGGCTTGCAAGTTATACTCGACTTTGGTCCCACGTCCTATCTCCAGGGTATAATCACAATGGGCGTAGACAAGTGGCAGCAAATCCTTATCAGGTTTATAGGAGATCAAGTCATGTTCTTGCACCTTTAGCAAAGACACTTGACGTGGGGCCTGAGTCAGACCAGATATGCTTCGACATTTTTCGAGGAAATCATTTTGGTGGTAAGCCAAATAGTCAATTAACGCTAAAGCACATCGACCAGGACCTCTTTGACAACACAATATGTAACTCAGTGGGTCCTTAATTGACAATACGTCAGGATGGTAAGCAGCTTCTGTTTTTACTCGACCTAAAAGAAATAGAACATCCTACAGAATTTGTCTGCTCCATTACTCAAGTATTCTCCAGAGTCCATATAAAACTTCCGCAATGCATTGATGCAAAGGTCCCCATTATTTTATAACAACCTGGTTGTTAATGATAAGTAAAGAATGTGTTTCAACAGAGGAATGGTTTCGTCATTGAATTAGAACATTTTCAACGATCTTTCAACAACCTATGGAGATAGTTAGTGATAGAACTGTGATAGAAAACATTGATCACTAACTCAATGGAAGGTTTAGCTCCTTGGGCTATCATATCCTCTATCCATTACAGTTGGTTCTACCGGTCACCCACTTGCAACTGGGAAGTTGACTTTCCACCAGAGATGTGTAAAGCATTGCTCTAGCTTGCACCAAAAGTCAGTGTGCAGTCAGTCTATAGTCTGCTTTTCATGCGTATCGGAGAGAAGCATCGAAATACGGCATGAGACTCAATCAAGTGTCTCCGTGGTCGCCCTCGAAGGTAGTATCCACTACAACATCGTTAAGCATTATGAATAAGATACCATGTATTACATTACTTACCATAATCTTTCAGTACAAGTGACAGTTCTTTCCAGAGTGAGAAGAATTTATTCAGTAACTTTGTGACAAGTCTTTTCTTATCTGAAAAAAATATAGAAATATGAGGATGAAAAATCTATACATTATCTATGATGAACAACCAACATTTCTTGCATTTCATAAACAATTAAGTCACGCAGATGTTGTAAAGTTGATGCTTTTGTAACTTTAAGACATAATGGTCTCGAAAATGTTTCAGCAGATCTACGGTCATCTGTCTGCAAAGATGTGAGAAAGGAACCTATCCTTCGACCCTCGCCACACAGCAATGACGAGCTGCGAGCGGACATCTGCGTGCGCGGTGTCTGGAAACGATTGCAAGGAGCATTTTTAGATGTAAGGGTCTTTTATCCGTTCGCTCCAAGGAACCGCTGTCAGTCTGTAAGCACAACAATGAAATCAATGGAATCATCGAAGAAACCCAAGCATAACGAGCGCATTCTAAATACTGAAAACGGTATTTTCACACCACTCGTATTTACTATAAACGGTGGTACGAGCAGAGAAACTCGGTGGTTTTACATCAGACTGTCGAAGATGATATCCGAAAATCATAATCTATCATTTAGTGAAACTTCCGCATGGGAAAAATAAGATCTTTTCAGTCTGCTGCAGTCAACCGTGATGTGCATAATAGGACCTCGATCTTGTAAATTTGCCATTCCAGTGCCAGATATCGGAGACATTGATATAAATTGGCGAAGTTCGGTATCAGATAATCATTCATAGACCGGCGGCTTCCCGGTATAAAAATAGCGTCATCTCTATTTTTAATTTAATCAGAATATATTTTTATTTATAATTTAAGTGTCGCAGTCGATTCATTAGGCAACAAGGAGGGCGAGGTGCGAAAAGTCCATGAATTTTCGGAAACCAATGAATCAAAAAGCAATTGAAAGTTTAAATATGTGGTTTGTTGCAACTAAAAGTTTGATCACAGAACTAAGAAAGAGAGAAATTGCTATCAAAACAGGATCAAAACAATACAAGATACTGCTATTCTTGCAGGGTCTTTTTCAGTGCGACTTCAAAACATAACAATATATTTCTTGCATACATAAAATTTATAGTGGTTCTTCTCTCAGAAAAGAGTATGTAATAAGTATATGTGTGTCACCTGTTGTTAGCTACAAAAAGACAAACAAAAAGTAACAAAACTAGAAGCTCCGTAACATGTTGGAGAATGGGTATGACGACGTAAAGGTTAGTTTTCAAAAAGTTTTCTGAGAAAAACAGACAAACAGAAACAAAGGTTTTGTTTCGAGAGAAAATCAAATTTGATGACGATTTGAACTAGAATTCTAGGTATACCTTTGCCACATTCTGAGATTGCCTCTTTGATTGTCATTTCGTTCCCTGTTTCTTTCTCAATTGTGTAATTAAATCTTCCGAACAATATGCGTTGCAGCTGAATGATTCCTGGCAAATCTTTCATTATGCGAAACAACTTTTCCTAAAATAAAGTTTCACACGGCCTAACGGTAGTTTAACAAGAAAAAAATAATGAGAAGAGACTTACTAAGATTCACAGTAAAGACCCATACCCCTCCCCCCTGTAACTGCGTGTCCCACTATGCTTTACTATATGCAATATGTCAGACGACGGTAAGATTCATTAATTAAAAAAGAACGCTGCACCTTACCTGTTCTAAGAAGATGGAGAGCAATCTGAAAGAGCTGGACTGCGTCGTCACTCTTCTCTCTTGGACAACAAGTTTAAAATCTTCTAATGTCACAGGCTGTCTATACTCCCAAAATGGTGGACAATTCATGAATTGTATGTTTGTGAGTTCGGGAATCTCAACAGGATCCAGTTCGTACAATTTTCGCATCTCTTTGTTAGAACCAATCCTTGTGTCGTTGATAAGTTTCTTTCTGGCCTCCTCTAAATCTGTTCGACAGGTCTGTAGAACAAAACAGTCACATACAAAGACTACATGATTGCATGCAAGTATCACCAGGGGGAAGTTGCTACTGACTGATAATCTCTTTATCCTTACCGTAATGAAAGATTTAACAAATTTTTCATTGAACTGAGATTCCAACTTGTCTCGAATTAATTTGTTGGTCAAGCCGCCAAGCTGTATATTACCTAAATTAGAAATTAACAAATTTGTAGCCTACTGCAAGGGTTCTGAATTACTTTTGACCCGTGCTAGCCACCATTAGAGAGCACTTCGAATCTTCGGCATATCTTAACATAAACCTCGGGAAGGAAAAGGCACTATACCTGGCTCAAACACTATGAAAATATGCTTTAAAAACAGATGCAAAATGACGTTCGTATCCTCACTGCTTTTTGCAAAAACTTTGGACAACATTTGCAAGTCATGCTTTATGTGTTCTACCAGAAAGTTGGGACACTCGTTGACATTGATGGCAGGCATTATCAATCCAGCAATTTCCTAAAACGATAGCATTATGAATTCTTACTGTTCTATTCAAATCCTGATACAAACGAGTTATTTGAATACAGTTCGCTAGAACGGATGATCTGCTATCATTATTCAAGACATACAACATCACGCGTTGCCAACATTTTGTTTGGTTAAAAAATAATTTTCTCAACGTTCATTTCTTTGAAGAGAAATGAAGACGCTGCGTGTTTTTGTTTTTGTTTTAATTTTTTTATTCAACGCTTTGAGTTCAGTAATAAAGAATAACAAAATTGATTGGTATCAGTAACTATTCTATCCGACGAGATAGTCGATGTAGACCTGTTATGTGTTCGTGTTATCAGTTCATCATTTTCTACCGTTGTCTATTTTTTCAATGTGTTTCAACGTAGCTTTTTCGTATCAGTTAGTTTTGACTACTATGCCGAAATGTGAAGCTAGCAGTTTATTTGGTATTTCATTGTAGTTTTGACAGTGTTTGATTGATATCTTTTTATTTTAGATTAGAAAATTGAGTAGTATAGATGAATGTAATACAAGAAGAGATACATGGTTTTTGTATCATGATGCACGAGTGGAGTTTTGGGTTTTAACATTTCCACAATTCATAGCAGAATAAAGATTTGAAAGATAAAAACATAGCAGAATAAAAATTTGAAAGATAAAATAGTCTGAGAAGGTATTGTTTTTGTTAGCTTTAGTTAATAGGGAAATGTGAAGGTATTTTCATATATTTCAGAAGTTTAATCGCGGTTAGGTAGGAGTATACGTTGTATTGTCTCTTTTCTAAATCTCTGAACTATGATATAATTCCAACATGGAGAAACACAACAATTTTTGTAAATACACAGACTTATCATTGCAGTATTGCGTGTAAAAACAATTTATGGAGAAAAACTGTAAAATGTTTTTACACGCTACACTCGTAAAATATAATACAACACAACACAACACAATTCATGAATTCCAACCAACCTGGTGATGTCCTTCTTTTACTCCCAAAAGCATGGACAAATGAATCAACAGCCTCTGAAGAAATACTGACACCGGTGATAGACTTCTTTCCGGAATGGCATTTTGAGACTGAGCAGCTGGAGAGCCAAGGATATGACCAGGCTTTGTTAAATCTCTATATAAAAATGAAATTACCTTGGACGTAATAAAAACGGAGATTGAACACAAAACTGAATTTAACATTATGAAACGTTGACAATTAATATTCGTGAAGATGGAGGCCTGGCAATTCGAATTTGACGGAGATTTTGAAGAAAAAACTTAATTCCAAAAGCAGAACAAACAGTTTTTATGACCAGTAAAGCATTTTAATTATAACATTGAGTAATCTAACTTATTTAGCAGCACAAACCCTTCCCTTAAGCCGAATTTCCACTAGGCGGAAAATGTCGCAGGTGTAATGTAGATTCAACGAAAAGTAGAAAACCATTTCAACTTTTTGATGAAGCGATAAAAATCCCCCGCTGTGACATTTTCCTCCCAGTGGAGATTCGCCATTAGACACTAGAATCAACATCGATTATAATGGCAAAAAAACAAACTAGAAAAACTTAAAAATACTTGCAAGAGGAGAATTTTCTCACGTTTCTGAGACCGATTAAAGCTTTCGTCTCAGTGAAAAAGGTTTGTACCTGTTGACGACTTGAGTATTTCCTGCATCAAGCAGATGACTCATGCCGCCAATACCAGCCCCACAAACTGGACAACCATATCTTTGGTCTGGTTTCCCACACTAAAGAGAAGCACATTGAGAACGATTTTAATTGCCAATATTATTTCCTATGAAAATAGATAATATCACATGGAACACTTGGAATATTCTTTAACCTACCTCTGTAATAAGGTAGGCGTGACCTTGTGGACATTCTGAAATTGAGAAAAAAATCAATATCAGCAGAACATTCTTTAAACCTCCTTTCGTATTTCATTTGGACGTAGATCACAAGTTTAATTTTAAATGGTAGGAATTCGAGAAAGGTGCATATGATTGAAGATCTTAAGATAAGCACCCTGCTTTCAACAACAAAATCTACAATTATTTTAGACTTACGATAGAGAACCCACGATTGTTCCTTGTGCTGAGCATTCGCAATGTCAGCAAAGTTATCACTGGGCATAGTTGGCAGAAAGCATCCCTAAAAATGTGAATTGGTTAAATGATTCGTATCCAGTTGGAAAAATATTTTATCTTATCATAAATGTTGTATTTAATAGAGTATTCAGAATTCCTTCATTAGTTGTAGACACTCATCAATGTTTTCTCACTAATTTAAGCATTTGTTGGCTGCACAAACAGTAAGGAAATAACCAAAAAGCACCTACGTTTAGGGTAGCTGGTGTTCCCATCATTACTTTAAAAAACGCCAGTAAGGTATTTGCAGGACATGCTTTCAATATTGCCATGAAATGACACAGTAGTTCTTGAATGTTTCTATCGTTGGTAAAGCTAACAATCTGCTGTATTTCAGGAAGGTATTTCTGTAAACGAGGAGCATTAACGTAATTATTATCAATCAAACTATCACAATTCATCTTTGTGACAATATCTGATTGGACAATGGTATTTGCATGGTTAAGCCATTCAAATTGCACCAAAAGGTTTTTCCATGAAGGCTGATATATTGTTATTATTATTGACTCAACCCAGGAACTTAAGCAAGAAGCACTATTACTCACCTTAAATACTAGCATGTCTTTGCATGATGTGAGCATCTAGATGAGGTGGGAATAATTAAAACACAATTAAAAAAATCTTTAAAGGAATATTTTCTATGTACTTTATATCTTATATATTACCTCTTTTGGTACTTAAACAATATTCTTTTAACATCAACCTACAAACTATAATTACCTCTTTATCTGTTATATAGAGTCTCATAAGGATAAAATACAGGAACATTTGGAAGTTCTCTCCTGCTGGTTGTGTCTGTGAAAAAAAAAAAAACTTATGTATTCTTTTTGTTCTTGACAACATTTATTTTGCAATTTTTGATAAATGGAGACTGAACAGATTGACAAACAATCCTGCACCAAAAGAAAGGCTGATGCCATGTTTTGAAATAAAGATGTTTTGCCATGTTAGAAAAAACTGAATATTCAATTAATTCAGGTGCTTGATAATATTAGTTACCGATTTTAATATATCAAACTCGCTCTCATCAGCTTTTCGCATGACCATTTCTGTTACATCTTCCCTCAACGTTTGGTAACTGTCGTCATATACCAAATACTTATCAGAATCAATTGGGGATGACTTAAAAGAAGAAATTTAGAAATATTGGTAAAGTTAACAAAAAGGCACAATCTGAAATATTTTCATTATTAACCATATTTGCATCTTTCAGCTCTTTTAAAAAAGTCTCTAAATTCCAACTACAGTGAACTTATTACAGTAGACTCTCCTATCTTGATCAATATTGAACTAATTTCTTGGTCCTTCGGACATTTCCGTGTTTAATTTCTCTACCACAAACTAAAATTCACAAGTTTTAGGCAGATACAGTCCACTGAATTGTTTCCTCTTTTTAAAGAAAACATTATTATTATTATTATTATTATTATTATTATTAATGTTTACCATTATTAATGTTTACCCAGGATAGCCTCTTAAGTTATGATAGAACTGTTATCAATGAGTGTCCAGCATAGGAGGTCCTAGAGACATATTTTTGTATCAGTCCATACCTTTTCATCTTCAGTAAGCTGGAGCTTAAGCCAACTGAACTCAGACTTTTCAATCACCATTTGCAGTTCACGATTACCATAACACCGAATAATTTGGCGCAACAGAAACATGTGCCCATCACTGTTCACATCATTGCGGACAAACTTCATGAGGAGTGCAAATAGTTTCTTAAATTCCTTGTCCATCTTGTCATCGTTGGAGCCATAATCGTTAAGATACTTAGAACAAAGAAGCGATGAAGCCGCACCAACACTCAGACGAGCATTTGCAATATTCTTCAACATCTCGACAGTGATATTGTTCACACCTTCGAGCTCTTCAAAATACTTCAAGGCACTGTTTAAAGTGTTTGCAATGTGGGAAACATAATTATGAGTTATTTCTGATGATCCCTTTAATAATGATGCATCAGATGTCTTGTGATCCTGAAATAGATGGATATACCATTTTAATAACATCATGCAAATTTCCTCAAACTTTAATTAAACATACATTGTGACCCCTTCATGAAAATAGGGAATCCTGAACAGGTTTTATAAGACATTCAGTGCTAGTCAAAAAAATATTTCTAAGCAGATTTCCATTACTAACATCTGTTTTAAGCAAATTTGAATTAACATAATAAATCAATGTTAATTTATTCCATTAAACAATGACACATCTGCTCACATTCTTCCCTTCCCCAAGGTCCATCACAACAATAATAACCAATATACACAAAATGAACTTACTTCATAGCAATGGATAAACAGTTTGCAAATGCTCCACTTATCCCAGTTTGACTTGGCAAGTATAAGATTGGATTGTAAACATTCATCAATGAATTCCTCAACAGAATCTTCCCTAAAGCATGAATTAAAACTCAAATTTTACTTAAACATAACTAAATAAGTTTGAGAATGTCAAAACCAAAACATGTTTTAAGACATCAACGATGTAATAACGAAAGATGGTACCGCTTTAACAGCTGTTGCAAAATAAATGATCTTATGATTGGTGTGGGATCCAACGCATAATCCTGCATGGGTGAAAACTTCTTTGTCTTTCCCTCTGGTGAGTGTAATGCATACCCCATAATTCTTTTCAAAACAGCCTCATCAATGTCTTTGAAATCCTCTCTTGCAAAGCAGAAATCAGTCACAATTTCCACAAAGAAAGTCAAGCATTTCTTTCCAAAGTTGTCATACATGTAGTTTTGTGTTCTGCAGGGAAATTAAAAGAGAATATTAGACCTATAAATTACTTCTGATAGAAATATCTAGCTGGTCAAGTTGCATTTCACATGATACATATTCAACAGATTTTAGCAAACTCTTACTCTTCTTCCTTATTCCCAGTGGAGTTGGATTGCAGAGCATCTTTTAGAAAATCTTCAATTAAGTTCCATGATTCAAGACTTTTCATATCGTCCTCCAAATGGTTGATAGTCTAAAAGTAAAAGTGGAATATTCCTCAATACCGTGTCATTTTATTCTCATGCTTTCATAATGGTGGTATTGTTAGTTCACCAATTTTGTCTATTGACAATCATGTCTTGCAGAAATTTGGTGGAAGATTCTTGGAGAGAAGAAAACTCATTTTGTTATGTAGATGTACAACATAGAGGCCTAAAAAACTAGTGGTGTTTAAATATACAGTTATAACTGAATAACTGGGTTTTTTTTTTTCTGTTTCTATCCTAAAAATAAATTTAAGAAAATTGGTGTTAAATGAAATGACAGAGCTTTATCAAGAGGCAGGTAATTCTTGAGTTATTATTCTCGAGTAATATAAAGTTCGAGTTATGACATCATAATCACGTCATGACAAAAAATGTCAACTCAAGATTTTATTTAAATTAAAATTCTCGAGTTATATAACTCAAGATTTAATTTTTCTTAAAATTTCGAGTTATATAACTGGTGATTTTAATTTTTATTAGAATCTCCAGATATTTTGTAATAATCCTTCAGTGTTCCATGTGTTCTTGCTCACGCCATACAACAACGATTTCCTTTAATATGTTGTAATATACTACTTGTAATAAGTTTCTTTTAACCAATAGACCTGTTCAAAGTAGTTAAAATCTTAAAGCAACAAGATAGCTTCAAAAGAAAAGATATTGTGAAATTGCATAGGTTTGTAAAAATAACTAAATGAACTAAGAACTAAAACTTGTGATCATGTGTGTGAAACCTTTTATCACAATTACACCAAACTAAGCATTTTCTCAAACTCAATTGATAAAATGCAAATTTGTCAGCTTTAACTTTAAATACTGTATCGACTTTAATCACTATATTTGGAAAACGAACACCGTATCATACTTCGAATGATTCTGCCTTTGCAAAGAAGGCCTTTTATGCAAAATGTAATAAGAAAATCTAGGGTTAACTTTAAAAGTGTTTTTTTCCTTTCCAGAAGGTGGTTGGTTTTCACCAAAGCAACACCTAGAAGACTTTCTTATGAAGAAATACAAGATCTCAATTTTATCATAAAAGAGAATATGGTGGAAAACCGTATATGAGTAACATCAAAGTTCCACCGCAAATATTAATGTACTAAGAAACAGTCAATTGACCAAAGGAGACATCAAGAACCTTTTTATCCATCGTGGACTAATAACTTATAACGGATGTAGATGATGCTATCTTATAGTGTTTATACGATGTTTTCTTGTGCAAAGAGGCATATCATTTCTGTTTTTGAAATCTTCGGTTTGAATCATTATGACGTCATAACTCAAACTTAAAACTCGAGTAAAATAATCGAGAATTACCTGCCTCAAATATCACCAGGTGACTAAAATAGCTGAAAATGTTTCCCTGATAATAATTATACCCATTAAAATTTTCTCCGCCGGAAATTTTGTCTTTTAAGGTAGAAGGAAAAATCCTGAGGAAATAGATAGATGCAAAACATGAATAGTATCAAAATAATAACAAATGAACTACCATCCAAAGGTTTCGGATTGATTGCTTTTCAAAATCCTGCAATTCCATGCTCGGCGTGCTCACATTGTCAATGAATATCTGAAGAACTCTCAGTTTTGTCCATAATAACCTAAACATCCAAAAGGGCTCATTACCGAACTGTCAGTTACTATAGTAATATAAAGAAAGAAAACACAAATCAGTAGAATTGGAGAATTTTTGAATCATTGAAAAACAATATAAACAAAACAACTTTCAACATCAAGTGTCTGCAGCTAAGCATTTTGCCATATATACATTTATTTCTTACCCATCAAGATATTTTAATTACTATTTTTTTATTGTAACATAGCTTAGAGCCAATAGTTCTTTTTAGCAGCACATTTGAAAATAAAAAGAGTGTTTTTAATGAAGTTGCTGTCTTTTGTGTATATTAATTTTAGTGGCTGCAATGACTCTTTCTGATATTTGAGCACAATGAAATTAAAAACCTTGCTTCTTGTATTTGTTCTATACATTCCGCATCAAATAATTTAATATTTTGTCTTTGATGACGAAATATTTTCTTCATCAGAATTCTGATTTCCTTGATTCTTGCTACCCAAGGGTAGTCTTCTTCATTTTGTTTACTTTCAGCACTAAGGTCAGGAAATAGTTTCTCCAAAATTAGTCTCGTTCCTAACGTGTCAAGTACCTAAAGAGAATACAGTCTAAAATAAATACTAGTCAAATATCTAGTTGAAAAGGAAATCAGATATTCTATAATAATATCAACATAACTGAAAGTAACACACAATTAAGTGACAAAATAAATTTCATAAACATAACATAAACAATATGATACATATCAACATAGTTGCATGCAAACAATTTGCGACAAACACATAGGTAATACTAGTTTAGATCACAACTGAAAAATGGAACAATCACTTCCAAAGAAAGAGAATAATCTTTAAGGCAAGATTTTTAAACAAAACAACTTACAACGCCATGTTCTTCATCCTTTATAACTTTCTTTACACTGACAGTTATGTCAGCATTTGTATTGAATATAGAAACTGCATGGTTAAATCGTTCTTCGAATAAAATCAAGGCTGTGTGAACAGCACAAATGTTAATATTGTCTGCTTCAGATGCATAAGACTCGCTTTCCATTTCCGTAATTGCTGGAATTATTTTCTTTGCAGCATCAAGGAGCTGAGAAACAATAATCTAAAGAAAAAAAATAACAAATAAAAACACAACAAACTTTAAGTACTTCCTTTCTTATGGATTCATTTGGAAGAAATCTCATGTGCTTAAAAGTCAATATTTTCAAAGAGTTTTTAAAATCTTACATCATATGCTATGTCCTCATTACAAACAAACATCCAATGAACCAAATCATTGGTGTAATCACGTAATGAATCTTCATTCACTTTCAAGATTGTGCTTCCAAACACCAATGATTCCACATGCTTATTTATTTGAGCCATATTCTGATGAAGAACATCTAGAAAGACAGCAAGACTTTTAAAGACATTTTTTCCTTCTTTGATGCTACTCAAAAAGAATTGCATTACAATGTCATTTCAATACATAAAGAATTTCTGACAGTTTCAGTTTCCCTGCAGTATTGTTACAATCCTGATTTGCATGTTCATATTTTATTAAGCTCTGATAGCTTCTTTACCTTGATTAACAAGATGTTTGATTTTCTCGTGTAATGTTGGTATTATTTGTGCAGAGAATGGAAATTTGCATCTTTTCCTGTTTTCATTTCTCTTTGTATCACCCTTGACATCACGTTCTTCATCTGTAACAGTGATCAGTTGTCCAAAAAGCTCAATCCACAATTCCATGTAATCAGGATTCTCCTTCAATATCAACAGGTTATGATTCATATCAGACTGACGAAGGATCTCTGTTAATATGGGGGTAATTCGGTCCTCTACACATCTGACCAATGCCTCACGAAAGGTCCCATAATCAGGCAAATGGCGTTGTTCAACAGCTTCACTCTGAATCCAATCCTTGACCTGTTCTGGAAGAAGTAATGTCTCTTTGTCTTTTAAGAACTGATGCAAACAATTCAGCATTTTCGAAACAAACCCACGTCTCAATTCTAATTTAAATAAAAGTATTTTAAACTATGTTTCAAATCATTGTACCTTTAAGTATCAAAGAATTATATTACTTGATTGAATATCTTCACAAAAATTTTCCAACTGTCTTACCATTTTCCCCGCTCAATAAATCAAAAATAATTCTGAGTTTTTCAGATATTTCCTCCGAGGACATGTTTCTTATGTCATTTAGCTCTCTCATAGCCAACTGAATACACCCTTTTACAATCTGCAGAAGTTCTAACACACTACTATCACTTCTCATATGCTCTTTGGTAAACATATCACTAACTGACATTCCCAGATATTGAATCAACGATGGAAGATTTTCACTTGGTTCGCGCAACTCATCAATGTGTATGCAGCTCCAAGAAGATAGCGAATTACTCAATGCTTTGAAGCCTCCATGGGTGTGATGAAGCTGAAGCAAGAACAAGATGTACACTGGGTGACGTTTCCCCCAACATTCCTCCTTCACTTCTTTACAAATGTGTTGTGCACAAGCAACTAGATCTGTTGTTTCAGCCGAATTTCCACATTGAATGATAAGTATTGACGTTGAATCTTGAACTCCGTTGAAAAAGGTTCTAAAAAGACAGGTTTTTTTGCACAATAATTTACAAGATCAGGTGCGAAAATATTCAATATCGAGAATGAATTTTGAAATTAACAATGAGGGCTCATACTTTAATGCTTCACGGAAAGATTGTTCAGTTTGAAATTGCATTAAAGACATCAATTCTATGTTAATATCATCGAATTTCATGTTTTTCTTTTCATCAGGTGATAGTAATCTCGAAAATGTAGTAACCTGCAAACAGATAAAAAAAAATTTATTCTAGCCAGGCAATAAGAATAGTTATTTCAAATTGTTTTGGTCAGCACTACATAATCTGAGAGTTTCAAAAGTCGCTAAAAATCTACCTGCAAAAATCCACTGTTTTCTTTTTTGGACTTTTGAAAGAAATCTTCCAAAAACACTTGCAAGGAGGAATGCTTTTGTTCATGAAAATAAATCTTCCACAATAATTTGGAGTCATCTCGCAATTTCGATTGATGAATTCGAGCAAGAGCGTCAGGTGTTGCCAGATTAAGTAGCTGTCTTTTTCCTTCCTCGAAAATCTGTCATAAATGAAATAAATGAAAGTGTTTTTTTGAGTGTAACAATATTACTGAATCAGCTTTCACACAAATGAACCACTGTTTATTGTAATCGCTAAAAAAGTACAGTAACATACTTCAATGGGATCACTGAATCCATTTTGCACCAACTGAATAACAATTGATGCACAGGTGTCATCATTGAATCCAATAAATGCATCTGCTTCTCGGAACTTTAACCTATAAACATGCAATTAGTTTGGTAACTAAAAGATTGGAAACTTATGAGTATACCATAAAAACTGACAAAAAGGTCACCTGCTGCCTTGAATATAAGAAAAATCCTGTGCCCAGGTGTTGAGACGATCCACAACTTCATTATTTTCTGGTTTCATGCAGGTTGATGTCACAACATAATGTTTCTCCAATCGGTTGATCAGTGGAATTGGGAATGATTTGTAAACAGTGTCTTTATCAGCAATCACAATCAATCTAAAATAATTAAGGACTGTATGAAGCCTTATTTTGACACAAATGTTGTATGATGCCTGCCTTTTTTTAAAAACATATCAGTGTTTTAGAATCAAAAAGTTCTATAGTTTAGAAATACGTCTTGATATGATAGGTACATCAACAATTTCTTATTTTTGTTGACCATAAAATAATTTTTCACAATTTTGTTATGTCATACACTAAAGGAATCTTTAATACACTTACTTAAAATTTTCATGTACTCTGCACTTCACACGATGTGTTCCAAGGCCAAGATCAACATAACTTTGTCCTCCAAGATACACATAGTACTTTAAAAAAGAAAAAAAAGAAACATGGTGTATAGTAGGAGCCACTAGAAAACTGAATTTGCATTTTTTTAACATAACCACTGTTGAAATATGGCAAATTATAAAAAGTTGTTCAATGTTTTTAGAAGTATACACGTGTGATTATTGTTAAATCGTCAATTAATTTTATAGGTCATCAAAGGGTTTCAGAAGTATTTTTGTGCGATTGTCAAGTTGTCCAAACAAAATGGCAATAAATTAACTTCATAGCAATGAGAGATATTTACTTGATTAAGGGCATCATAAAGGCTTTCGTAAAGACTTTCCATATTCAATAACACCACCGTTCTACCAGTTTCCATGCACATTTTTATTCGATTGACATCACGGCAGATCTGTTCAGAGAAAAACAAATTGGGGAAATGATTATAAACTTCCCTATTCCCTATCAACATTTTAAATATTCAATTGATGTAGATTTCATGCTATTAATATTTTAGGTCATATTTGTAAGTAATAACAAAGAAATTTTTTGATGATTGTTGACGATTTTTGACAAGTTAATGCTTGAGGATTGCATCCCTTTTTTACCTGTGCAAATTCTTGATCTCTAGGAAAACTGCTTCCAAAGATAACATTGACATCCTCACGATCTTTCAGGAACATTTTTTCGATGATGGGAAGAGCAGAATATTCTTCTGTCATAACAAGAAGATAACGAACATTGGTGCAGTGTGGTTTCTTGATGCCTTTACGTGCTTCGTAGCATGGGCAGTTTTTACTGAAGCTCTCTTCAAGAAGATCCAATGATGACACTGTTGTTTCATTATCATTTTCAGAATCAAACAATTCCTGAAATGGAAGCAATAGTTTTATTTTCTTCTCTTCCTTAAGTTAAATCCACACTGAAAACGCAAGAACAGGTATTCACAGAAATTTACAATTTTCCTTCAGTTTTTATACGAAATTGTTGAATTTTCGATTTGCATAGGGAAGGTGCCTTTCACTGGTTCATGAAATTGTTATAAACACAGAGGAAATGATTGATCGATAAATAATGATAATGATAAAGCAAAGTTTAATGAACAAACTATACAAACCAAAACATACACACAAAGAAAAAACAACAGAGAAATACCAAACAGATCAGTAAACAGTGACGGCTGCAAAAATTAGTTTTCAGTTTTTAAAAACATTTTGGAAATAAAACAAAAACAGTCATGATTGTATATACCTTTAAGTTTTCCTTGAAGAATTTCCAAGGTTCCAATTCATCTAAACCGGAAAAGTTTCTTCTAACAGCATGCTCTATATCTTTCAAAGATGGTACACCACCACATCGTCTTGCAAAACAAAACACCATCTTTATGAGACTATTGACAAAAATATACATGCAGTAACATAACAAAGAAACTGAAGTTTTGAACTTCAAGAAATACCAGATAAAGGTGAATAGTCAATGGCACCTGTAAAAATCCCGAAGCCCAAAGAATTCTTCTTTCTTGTGCATCTTCAACTTTGCACACTTTTTTTGCTCCTGATAAACTTTCAAATAGCTCTTGGCCAGAGGAAGAAGCAGTGTTATAATTGCTCCCTTAATGTTTGGATCACAGTTGCAAATTTCACTGAAATAAAAGGACACCGTAATAAATGAAAAATAAACACAGGAATTGGTAATATTAGCTTAGTTGCATAACTGCTAAATGAAGCTAAAACAGAAATAATAACTTTGTTGTGTATTTACATTAGAATATGAATGAAAGACCTTACCCTGCAGTATTAACGAGCTCATCTAAATCAGGTTGACCACGACACAACATAATTCCCCTGTTCATTTTAGCGGGATCAAGAGACCAGTTAGAAATGCCAACAAAAGCCACACGCTTGCTTTTTAACTTTGCTCCATCAATTGTCAGTTCTTCAGATCCATCCGTGCCATCTTCTAGTAGAGGATGAAGAGCTTTCAATGGCATACGCGGTGAATCTTCAGCCAAGCCTACTTCATCTAGAACAACTACAGATGTAAATTTCTCAAGATCTTTTTCTTCTTGAAATCGACTGCATTGTTTGAACGTGCTGATTATGCCATCTGCTGTTGAAAGTGGACTACATTGGTATGATGACATGAATATCTAAAGAAAATCTTTGTGAATACCCAAAAAGTCAAGGAAGGACACAGAAAAACTTGAAAAACTGGCAGAGGAACTATAGGTACTTTTGAAAGTACCAAAGACGATTTAATTCAAACCAAAATAAATTAAAACTAGAAATCTCATGTTTTTGTCATTCAAAAGCCAGAGGACTTTCGGTAGTTCAAAAATTCTAATACCTGCTTGAAGTTCTTGAATAACTGTGACTTTGATAAGTTCCCTTGCATATTGTCTTGCACAATGGTTTTGGCCAGTGATTTTGAACTTCCAGGTTTACCCACAACAAATAAAGGAATCCGTAACTCTATACAAATCACCATCATGAATACATTTTCGCACAATGCCTGATTTCTTGCAATATTGTCTTCCAGTTTAAGAGCTTTCAAAAATGTTTCTTGACACCTGACAATGAAAAGAGAATTTGAGGGGTAAGAAATCACAGTTCAAACCCAATGAAATGTAAGTTGAAACCAATTTGTTTGTTTACATCTTTATTTCGTCTTTTATTTGTTCAGCACCGTTAAGTAAAGTGAACTTCCCAATAAAAAAAGAAGCAATGAATTCCATATATTCGGCTCTGTTTTCTAATCGGGCAATATAGCAGACACCCAGAGCCAGAACAAGTGATCGACGTTGTTTTTCCGTACTTAACTAAAATAAAATAAAAAGAAGTAACAATAACCCATGAATCCAATATTTAAGTCAAGTCAATTTTTTTTAATGGAAATACAACATCTTTTGATTTCACCAGGGGGCTTTGTATTTTTCCTAGAAACATTCTTACCTATGCCAAACAAAATGATTAAAAAAGTATCATTTAATCTTTTTCCAAACCATCGAAACAGTTAAATTTCAAATGGTTGAAACACTTAAACAGCTGCATTGAAGTTAAAGGAACAGACACAATCTCTTTGAAATGTTTCTTGTTAGTACTAATATTAATTTTAATGAGTGGACTGACTATGATGAACAAAATCTGTGTACCTCAAATCCGTTTAATAGTTGTTCATCTTCGTCTTCCTCATCATCTTCTTCATCATGGTTGTTTAATTGAATTAATCGTAATAAAAAGTTCATTTTCTTATAAAACCATGCAGTAACTTGTACAGCTCTTTCAACATCACGAAGGCTCACAAAACTACATTCATCCTAGATAGGAAAAATTGCAGACACATTTTGTTAACTTGTTAATTACCCAAAATGTGAAATTTGGTAGAAATCAATGGAATGATCTGGTGACTGAATTATACTTCAAGAAAACAAAAATAATGAGTACAAAACCTCTCATTTTATATCAAGTACATTTCCATAGATAACCATGACAATACTCAACCACAAAAGTTTGAGAAAAGATCATTCATTTTCTTAGTACTGTCTTTTGATTTCACTATTTCACAAGATTGTATTTTTCAGTCACATACATTGTAATGAACCACTGATATTAAATACTTTCCAATATTCTGTCATATCAGTGAAAGAATTATCAAAGCAGATGATACTTAAAGAACTAAATTAATATTACCTCTTGATTCCTCATGTAAACTTGTGATGCTGCTAAGACATTTACAAGGAGATTAACAAAATCTATGTTATTTGGAAGTTTTTGTTCACCAACCTTATCATGTAACAAAGCATAAAAATCAAGGTGTCATAATAGCAAAATAAATAATACAAAATAACATCAATGAAAATAAATCTGGAAACTCACATATCTCAATATGATTTGTTTAGCGTAGACCTGCTCTGTTTCTTTATTAAGTTGACCAAAATCCCAAACCAATGGTTTCATGCTTTCTGGCAATGGGTGCACTCTATAAACTAATTGTCGCAGAGGAATATGTCCTGTAAAACAAACACAATATTATTTAAGAAAATCTACCTGCTAAAAAGGAATATTTGTGATTGTGATAACATGTTGATATCAATTTACCAATCTTCTCGTATGTCTTTTCTGCACTCACGTGATATCCGAGACCAGCAGCTTCTAATTTGTTAACCATATTGTCAGTATGCCTACCAAATAAGATGGGTTAGATTTAGTAAAAATTGGCATAGTTTTTATGTTAACTTTCAATTAAATTTGAGTTTAACCAATTAGGTTGGATTTTATTTCTAGTATTATTTTATCGTTCACCACTAAGGTAAAGATCTAGTGGGCAAAATATTTAAAAAGTCTATGAAGAGTGTTTTCTAAAAGAATTACAAGCAATATCACCTGCTGTTTCAAGAAAAAAACACTCCTCCACAGATACAAACTGAACACAAGACAATAGATAAACAATTTACTTTCTATAAGGATTGCATGCAGCAATTACTTCTAAACCAACTTTTGATAAAGCAAGGGGTTGCCCATACACTCGTTTATCAATCATTATTTCTTTAATCAAACCGATTCCATCAGTTGTGTTTGCTTCGTCCAAAAACAAAATAGTTGACAAGTTATGATTTTCAAAGTTATCCTCAGCTAATTCTTTTGCTTCAAATATTCTTCGCTTGATGTCTTTCGATGTTACTCCACCGTGAACCTATGATGAATGATAAAAACTAATTGAATTTGGTTAAATACAGTTTCATTTTTTCCCGAAATAATCAAGTAAGTGTGCTTCACTTTTGTGTCAACCGTACTTTCAGTTTTATCGTCATTTCACGAAGTAACTTTTCATTATTATTATTAAAAAGACTTTTGACCATTATAAATACTGACATTAAGAGCTACTTATCATATAAGGACCCAAGTGCCTAAGTTGAAAACAGATTGTTAATAATGTCTGAACTGGTTATCCTTGTTAAATATTCATTAAATAAATAAATAAATAAAAGTTGAGAAATTTTTCAAACAAAAAATATCAGAAAACTTAATTTACCAGAAATGCTTATAACTATACCTTCACAAGAAGCATATTTCGCGCATTAGTGTTCCCAGCTCTGAGTTCGCACATAAATTTGATCAGACGTGTTTTTCCGCAACCCGTCTCTCCCATCAAAATAACTGGAATGCCACACCTTAAACGGATTTAAAAAAAGAATTTAATAGAACCGTGTAAGACACTCTGAATTTTAGCATAATACTAGAATATTGAACAAACCTCAATCTCATGTGAATAGCAAGAATCTTCTTCATATTATCAATGGTCAACTCATAAGTTTGGTCAGGATCGTTATTACCGGTTACACCCATTACACGACGCAGTAATGTTAATTTTTGGTCCCTAAAAGTACATGTTGAAATTTATCAATTAAAATGTTTTCCCTTTTTCCTTAAAGCTAAGAAACAGGTTGTCTGGTAAGTGTTTATTTGTTTATAATTATGTGTTCAATTTTGTTACAAAAGACGTGATTTTATTTCAAAACAAAAGTGGGACCCTCGTTTTGAGTTATTTAAATCAGTTGACTTTAAAAATATACATGATAATATCCAACTCCGTTGCACGTCATCAGATATTTCTTGTCCCAATGTCAAATATCTGCTTAATATTTATCAGTGAAATAAGAACCTCATTTATAGATTCTCAAATTGAAATTTCAATTTAAACTTCCTCATAGAAACACAAAGAAATTTTTATCGTCATGATACTCTTAACAGCTTTTATAATACCTATTAAGTTTCCTCATAAAAAAAAGGAAATAAAATTACCTGCTCATTGCCATATAGTTTGTGTTCAAATTCATAAAGTCCCCTCTCATTTGTCTATTCAAGTCTTGATACAAATCATTGGTCATTATACGTTCTTGAATAACATTTCTTGTTTCAGGATCAATAACATTACCGTAGAGATCAACATTAAAACCCAGGAAACTTAATGTCATTCCATCTTGGTTAAAGAACAAATATGGATGAAAGCTGAAAAAAGCAAAAACCTTGTAAATGTTTTCAACGATTTTCAATACAACACATGCTGAAGATGGAAATTTCTTGAAATTATGTAATTTACAGGGATGTTATTGAGGAAGTGAGGAATAAAAACAGTTCATAGTTTTTTTGTTGCTCTTAAAAATTCTGACATAAATCGAGAATAGTCATCATTATCCATCTCACAATAATTGTTTACACTTTTGAAATTCTCCTGAAGATTGTGAAAACCATTTGCCACAATTGTCATTTTGAAAATCGTTTTTTAGTGAAAACCTGTCTTAAGAGACAAAATAATGAGTATGACGAATAATTTCATTTCAAGTACAGAAATAATGAAATACTAGCACATCCTTTTTTTTTAGTTATTAGGAAATTGCTTACGAAAAAAATCTAAAACTTAACCATGACCTTATTGAAATATAACTACTATCAACCACAACATCGCTTGAACTTCAGTCAAATGAAGCACTCCTTAAATACTCTCTAACCACAGGGTATATGACAAGCAACATTATTTAACCTTTGTTCCCAATGTCTTTTAAGCTGCACTAGAAATTCATTTGCATCATCTTGGTTTATAGAATCAGGATCAACCGATCTTGTTGAAAAATCCTAAAAATGACAGAAAGACAGAAAATAAAATCAAAATGAAAAGAAAAAGTTTGGAATAAAAAGAAATTGAAAATTATGACAAAAGAGTAATGTTTGCCTTAGCCATCTCTAGAAGAAATTTGATGACAAATGCTTTGAAGCCACGTAGGTCATCGCGCATCAAAGCACTGGTGAAAATACTGTTTTCACTGTCTAACAATTGTTGATTGAAAAAGTAGATGAAATTTCGAAGCTCCATCCAGGACGGATTCATAACCCCACAATACCTTACATGATAAAGAAAAACTTTAGTTATAGAAAATGTTTGCTACACCAGGATTCATAAAAGATAAACATATATTTACTTCATCAAGATTCGGATGCAGTTTCCATGATCAAGTTCTAGTTTGTTTGCATCAAATTTAAAATTTTCAACAGCTTTTGGTGAAGTATCAAATATCTTCAAATATTGATAAATACGTTGCATAGGTGGTTTATTGAATTCAGTGGTGTTATAAAAGATCTCTTTCCTTGCATTCCCTGAAATTATTAATATTAGAAGTTACAGAATTTGAGTTTAAAGAGACACTTTGAGAAAACGCCTTTTTTAAAAAAAAATCAATACTGATCTCACTAATAAGAGTGTATCATTAATTTAAAATGTCATATTGATTTCCAAATTAAGGTGTAGTCGATGCACCCAATTAAAATAAAACTTAAGAAGCTTATCATCTTACCACTTGTTAATATTTTGTGTGTTTCTTCAGGTGACACGCATGCTGTGGATGGCAACATTTGAAGCATGATTCCAATATTTGACCTTGATGGTTTCTCAGACTAATGGAAAAAGTTTTTTTTATTTAATCAATATAGAAATTGAAGGTTAATATTCATATAAAAAGTGTCTTGAATAGAAATTAGAGACTGATTATGTGGACACAATTATATGGAGAGTTTTTATCATCTATATGACATAATCAAATAGCATTTTTCATCAGTGAAAATCGAAAGTAACAAACATAGTGGTGGCTTTTAATGCAATGTGCAATGTGAGATGTGTATCTCTCGTTTCATTTGATATTACAATTTCTTATTATGTTGATCATTCAAGACAACTTTACTTCTGGCTTGCTGAATATAGTTGCAACAGTTCCCGCAGAATATAATCTCAAAATCATAGCTTGACATAAGAAATAAGGGAATACATTTTTGTGTTTCCATACCTCTTTCTTATGTTTGGTCACTTCAATCATACATAAATCAAACTTGTTTTTCTTCCATATTTTCCCATTTTGTGTTTGACAAAATCCAAGTATGACCAGATTGAATATAAAGCAATCCAAACCATGAACAACCTAAAACAATTACAACCAATGCCAGTTGTATGTTGTTCTATTACGAATTGTTTTTTGCATTTACTAAATCTGGTTTAATATCTTTGGTTATTTTTTCATTAAACCAAATCATTCTGGTCAAGAACATTAATTACCGTAGGAGCTATATCAAAGTGATACAATCGCGGAAATATGGCATCAATCCTCTCCTCATACAGCAAAAGACATTCCATAACTTCTTCGTTATCGACTGATGTGCCATGTATTGGCACGGTAACAACAACATCATCTCTTTTACTTTTTGCCATTCTTCGTTTACAGCTAGGTGATGATCGAATCAACCTGTCTAAATCACCACCTTTTTCAGACACAAGCAGTGTTTTACCCATACCTCCGGTAAGTGACGAAATTAATCGAGTGTTGTAACTATAAGAGTAGAAAGTTTTTAGAGCACCATACAAACCAATTGCAGCAGAATGATTGATGTAATGTATTGAAATTGTGCCAAATTTAAAAACATTTAGAAAACTGTATAATAAAGATTAAGAAATGCAATGTAGAAGTAAAATACTTGTCAGAATCAACTTGAGCTGCAAATTTAATGGTTTTGTTGTTTTCAACACTATCTTTCATACACAAATGCGTCCAGAGTAATCCTTGAATATCCTTCTTTACGTTAAATGGGAGCATTTTAACTCTGTAAGCATCAAGAGCAGAAATCAAGAAGGAACGATTTTCATTCTCACTACTACAGCATATGGCTAGTGGTCTCTTCATCCCTGTAAAGAAACGATGATAATTAGCACCCACAAACTGATAAAAATTATGAGTGATTTTTAAACTGCAAATGAGGTAAAAACATTCCACGTAAACCTATAGAACCTTAAGATGTATCATTATTAATAATATAAATAATATTATCTTATTATACTTATACAGTAAGTTGGCAGCCTGGTTGCATGCTTCTTATTTCATTTTAGCATAAAAATTGTTAATTTTTATTTCAGTAAGTGAGGATGCAAGGATGCGCAATATAAGTTGACACAAAAAATGTTGCTTATACTTTTATTGCGGGGTCAATGAGACACCACTACATTGCATATCCAAATATAAAGAAAGATATCTTGATAACCAATGGGGAAAACTGATATAATTTGGGGTTTCAAATTTTGGCTATAGGTCTAAATATGTGTCAAAAAACTGGGGATGGGGAACATTATGACGTCAACAAAATCTTTGAACATCTCCATAACGGTTGGTCATCAACATGGGATCTGATTCATTTTTTCAATCAGTGTTTCAGGCTCTATAACATAATACTTTCAATGTGCAATTCTGTGATTTTATATTCCATCACTCATTCTGAGAGGGGAAGCACGGATGCCGGTGGGGTGGTGACTCATGGGGTAAATGAACCTGTAAAAATTTTTCTACACTCTATATTAGTTAATTAATATTATCAATGATGATTAATGATATTATATTATTATCATTGCAAACCAAAAAATGTATTTTTGAACGAGAAATTCCAATACCTGACTTCATCATTTTTTGTAAAAACAAAAATGATTTCTCGCTGACATCATATCCCAGATGGTCAGCAAACACTAAGCAATACATTCCGTAATCATTGTAGACGGCGCGCAATATGAGAAGCTTAATCTGAAATGAAAAACAAAAAGATTGATGGGCTCAATTATTTGCTAACGTTCAATACACCAAAAATACGAATTTCTATGAGAGAGTAATTGCCATTTCATGCTTGCAATATTATGACATACACTTACAATCAAATGGAACCTTTTTAAATGAAGCTTTAAGATAAGAAATTCAACTGTCTACCTGTTCAAGTGAGATGTTATCAGAGCATAACAGCACCTCTTCTGAATCTGGCAAACAATCACCTTGACCAATATACAAGTCCAGTATGGTATGCAAAATGTCATCTAAATAATATTTAAATAAAAAACAATTTAAACTTCAATAAAGATGGTAGAATTAAGTAAATATTTTCTTGAAAACCTCCCTGAAGCAAAGATATTATAAAAAAAGACCACAAATTCCAAGGCAGAACAAACAATGTACATTTTGTTTGTTGATATTTGTTTTAGTTTGAAGGTACTACACAAAATAATTGACCATTCCATGAATGATCCTAAATCAAGTACATTTCTATTTCTATTTCAAGTCGTTTTTGATAAACATACATCAACAAACACAAATGACATAAAAAAGCTTAATAATTGGAATGTTGGGAAACAAAAAGAGCAAACACCAGCACTAAAAACAAAGTAACTTCTCTATTAACTACAAACCTTTCGGTACAATGATCAGACTTGGTCTGTCGGAATTTAGAAAGTCAGGAATTTTTCTCTGCTTTCTTTTGGTAGAACCTACAATATTCAAAGTAATTATTTCATGAACTTGCGAAGGTGTTGGTATTTCTGAATGTAAATAAATTATGATCATTATGATTATTACAAATAGTTCTTTTTTCCAATTCAATATGTGATCTGGAACTAGAACTTCAAAGTCAATTCTATTAGAACCAAATGTAATTTTCAACCTTCTTCATCAGCAAGTTCTTTCAAAAACCTTCCAAACTGTTGCAACGACAAAAATGGAGCAATTGTTTTCTCATCCTCATATTCTGGAGTTTCTGTTTCTTCACTACAAGAACAAATTAAGTAAAAATAAATCCTTGGAATTTTGATTGAAAGTAAAAATTGTATTTTCATTTGTAAGTAACTAACTAACACTTTTATGACAAAATAGAAAAAGAACCTGCCACAAAATCTATGTTAAAAATGAATACATAATTAGTCTGTATTTTAATTTCTGACTTCAGACGATATATTTTTACCTTTCAGAATCTGACTTTATTTTCTCCAATTCCTGTTCTGCTTCTTCTGCCAACTCATCCACCAGTTCATTTTCAGAATCTTGCTTTCGACACCAAATAATGGCTTTACTTTCATTAAAAGGGTAACATCTGATAAGAGATGCTAACGCCACATTTTCTTCTATATCGTGAGTATTCTGCAATGTATCTAAAAATTCTCTCAATTTCTGATATGAGAACTGGTTGAAATTAGTTGGCTTGTCATACTGAAGTGTACACCACTCCTCTTTCTGATTACTTTCCTCATTAAGATGGGACAACATGAATGCATTTTTAATATTTTCTTCATCAATGTTGTGGGTAATGGACTTAAGGAGGGTGAACACCTGAGGATCCATGTTTTGGACATTCCTCGTATCCTCCTCCAAAGCATGCAAATTTTTCTGAAGAACCAGACATTGTTTGACGGTGAAGTAGTTCATTAGAGGATTTTCCTTACGATAATTTATCAACTCAGTTTCCCAGACATCAAGTTGCTGTTGTAGTATCTTTATTTCTTCTTTCAATTCTGAAAATAAGTTCTCATCTTCATCCGAATTCTCGATATTACATCTGATTTCCTTCTTGTAATGAAGTAGTCGAATGTCACCAGCTTCACAGAGTGCAACAAACACACTGGCAAGCTGTGTAACAATTTCAGACACCTGAAAAAAAAAACAAAGTTACCATGGATTATTGAAACTCATCAACTCATAAAGTATGTTTCCCAATAGGTGTTTGAACAGTCTTTACCTGCACAAAATATTCTCTTTCTTTCTGCTTATTCTCCTTATTCTCAGCAGGAGTAGTAGCCACAGTATCACCGCCAAGCAACATGAGACGACTTTGTAAATCATGAATTTCACTGAGTTTATACTCTTTTGTTTCTGTTTTACCAGCCTCATTTACAGTTTCAATAACAAGTTTAATTACTTCATTCAATGTTGCTTCTTCATTGATGAATTTATCGTAATCATTTGTGATGTTACCAACAGAGTAACAGCCAAATCGGTTTGCTTGCTTTGCTTGCATTAAAGATCTTGTAGCAACAGATCCTTGTGAGTCTTTTGCTTTCTCAAACCATTCTTTGTGATTGTTAGTGTCCCTCTTCGACAAAAAATTAAATTTTAATAACCACCTTATATGGTTTGATATTATGATAATTATTCATAAGCCTTGAATTTCAGTTAAAGTTTACTTTAAAGCTCATTTTTTTATTGGCTTAAAAGATGTATTGTAATGCACTTTTAATGAATGTAATCAAAAAAGTTGCTGGAAAGATATTTTCCAAGGTTATTACAATATTTCTGGAATCTCACACTTTTTTCATAAGACGAGAATGATTATTCAGTTGTTGAATGAATGAACGATTACAGTTAAATATGCAACAAACAGATGGTAATCATAGACATTTTAAACTTTAATACTATAATAGGTACATACCAGTTTTGTAATGATGTTTACATCCTGCTTTAAACTTTCAGCAGTTTTCTTACAGGCATTATACAGTTCCTCAAAACCTGACTGTTCATCCAATTCAAAGATAATGGGACTGAATGCCAAACAGCTTGCTTCAAAATAAGCAACACGATCCACTTCATAATCGTATTCGCCAGCAGCAATTGACATCATTTCTACAAATACTTTAACTTCTTTTGGGTCTAAAACAAAATGTTATGCATAATATCTATAAGGCCTAACATTGCCAAAAGCAATAACACAGTTTACAGGAATGCCATTTAGAAACTATTAAATCCATTAGTAACTTTTTTCAATTATAACCTAAAAATCATTTTGAATATGAGATTTTCTTTGAGTTAAAACAATGTAATCTTCTGTACCTTGGAGATTATTACGCAGCCAAATAAGTATAGTTAAACAGCCAGCTATCGCATTAAATACTTCTTTCATTTCTGGGGTAACATCTAGTAACTTTTGAGCAATATGTACAATGTCTTCTTCAATGTCCTTCAAATATGTGCCAGTGCTCTTTATAGCCTAAAGTAGATTAGTTTTAATCAAATTGAATATATTTATATTGTTTGTCAGTCTAGTATTCATAATATATAATTAGAGTTTATCATGTCATAGACCGGTTGTTTTTGTTTGCGACGTTTCGACAGTTACTACTGTCATCATCGGGCGTTTGTAAATGAATGATGTAAAGTTTATATATGTTTTCAGTAGGATCGAAATTAGGATCGAAATTATTTCGGACCTGGAAGGAAGCAATGTCAATATTTCGGACCTGGAAGGAAGCAATGTCAATAATTTGTTTTGCGTAGAGCTGGAAACCATATCGCAGGAACATTATACGATGTACTATTAATACTGGAATTGTTTTTGACACTGTATATAGTCTCTTTGACTTTTCGAGCAGTCCATCCTTTTTCCTTGTCAAGGATCTTTCTATTCTCCCAATCAAACTTGTGGTCATTAGTCCAACAGTGGTCAGCAATTTCGTGACATGACAATTGATATGACAGGACGATTGTTAGAAGAGTTGAAAATAGAATAAACAATACTCGAACTTCAAACACCGAAGAATCAACAGAACAAGAACCGGTGACCACTATTAGTATTCCTTATGTATCTGGTATCAGTAATGCTTTACAAAGAATATTCCGTGCACACAACATCAAATGCAGATTTCGATCAACGGAAACTCTTCGTAACATATTATCTCATCCGAAAGACAAGATCTCAATGAACGACACAAATAACGTGATATACCAAATTCCATGTAGTGATTGTGAATCAGTTTATATAGGAGAAACAAAAAGAACATTTGAGCAACGCATCAAAGAACATATGCGAGCCGTACGGAATGGCGATGTAACCAAAAACGAAATTGCTGACCACTGTTGGACTAATGACCACAAGTTTGATTGGGAGAATAGAAAGATCCTTGACAAGGAAAAAGGATGGACTGCTCGAAAAGTCAAAGAGACTATATACAGTGTCAAAAACAATTCCAGTATTAATAGTACATCGTATAATGTTCCTGCGATATGGTTTCCAGCTCTACGCAAAACAAATTATTGACATTGCTTCCTTCCAGGTCCGAAATATTGACATTGCTTCCTTCCAGGTCCGAAATAATTTCGATCCTAATTTCGATCCTACTGAAAACATATATAAACTTTACATCATTCATTTACAAACGCCCGATGATGACAGTAGTAACTGTCGAAACGTCGCAAACAAAAACAACCGGTCTATGACATGATAAACTCTAATTATATATTAGATTAGTTTTCCGGTACTTTATATATGTGTTACTCAAAATGGAAATTGAAATGTTGCTATCAATTGATAAAGAGAGCAGGGAGTCAGAGAGCAGATAAAGACAACCAATAAGAAATCATGTATTTCCACCTTTAAATTCTTTTACTTACACTGATAGATTTAAAGGTGCTGTATTTGCTCCTGAAAAGCTGTTAATGTCTGTAGGAATAGTGGTTCACGGTTGAATGTAGTGTTTAAAATCGAAACCTCTACTACTACTCTAAGAAAGGGGTTCTGAAAGTCATTTTTTCAAACAAACTCTAGAAACTGATTGTTGTTTTAATCGAAGTTTATTTACACACATTAAACGAACCGCAGTGTAAATATTTACTGTATTGCTGTGAATACGAAAACTATTTATGATATGCGAGGGTATGGAGAAGTATGGTTGAGGGTAAAATCTTGATGGGAATTTATCGTAATCCTGGAAATTTGTTTTTTTTAAAGTACCACGAGATTTATAAACATTGTTGATTTTCTTCTGTAAAATAATACTTGTAAAACTATTTTCATATTGCCTTTTAATTGGGAATTAAAAGTTTATAACATTGTTATAATCACTCAATGAGTAGACTCTCCTGAAAATCCATGCTGTATACGACAATTTCATGTTCTCGATTTCTATGGATAATATATTCATAGAACACACCCATGGGACACAATATGTTCTTTTGGAGCGTTCATAGAATCTTGTTCTTTCTACAATCACTTTTATGTAAATGTTGAATCAAGATGTGATTTTTTTATTAAAAAAAAAGAAAACATAAAAATGAATATAGCTATTTGTAAACGGTAAGGTTTACATTTTCTATTACATAACGTATATATATTTAACTGCTTTTGATAGAACATATGGATTAACAGCAACAAAATGTAAGTCTTATTCTTACTTGTTATTTTTTTCGGTTGGTGAGGAAGTTGAACTGCTACACCCGATGAGCATAAATATCATCAGGTTGATAATTACACTCAACTTTATTTAATAACACACTGATTTATATTTCCTATTTTCAGAAATTTAAATGAACTGCTCTCACTCACCTAAACAAAACAAATTCTCCACTATATAGACATAGGTAATACATTATTCAACTTTTTTTGGAAGTTCATCATCTGCAGGGTTTATCAGTTATGTTTATCAATAATATTTATCCTTTTGTTCAGGATTATATTGCTAATTCATGGCAACAACAGGCAAAGTGCAACATCAGGTATATCATCAGGTATATCTTCAAGTCTAAGTAATTATTAGAGTTGAAACAGTCTTATTGTTTTTTTCTCTTCCCAGGTTGAAAAGCCACTACACAAATGATGAAGGATACCCATAATGACGATAAGTGCTAAAGAATCATTTGATACGCTGGAGAATCAATAAGTTGCATTGAATAATAAAGTATTAGACAAACAATACCAGAGCAGACAAAATGATTTATGACTTGAAATCTAGTGCAAAAGTGCTTAGTTAACGGTTATGTTTTCAGTGAAGGAATGCTTGTGAAAAATCAAAAACATATTACATGTATTATATGAGAAACCTCTAAAAATAGATTTGTACCAAAAATATTCTGGAAGATTTCAATCTGTTTCTAGTATAAAATTTTTTAAATTATGTATTTGCTTAATCGAATAGTGTAATTATTATTTTCTATAGTTTACAAGAAAATTGTAAACCTGCTTTAAGATTGGCAGTTTCTTTAAAGGCGTCAATACTGAAGATTAAAATTTAGACTTACCGTATTTCCTCTAATAAACGCCGCCCTCTGATAAACGCCGCCCTCTAACAAACGCCGCACCTGTATTTCAACATTCGTAATAAACGCCGCCCTCTAAAGAACGCCGCCCTCTAATAAACGCCGCACCTTAGAAAGCGGCGTTTATTAGAAAACTGACTAAAAAAGCAATAACAAACAGTTTATATGAGTTTGACTTGTTTTCTATCGACAAATTCTTCCACAACTAAAGATAAAAACGAATATTGTTTTTTCCTCTTCAACAGTTCCTCATGAAGAATTTTTGCATGAACTTTACTTGATGTGTAACAGTTGAATTGTGCAGGAACACTCAAGCCAACTTCTCGTATCCTTTTACCATTTACGATTGCGCACACGTGATTATCATCAGCTTCAATAAAAAATGCTATTAGTTTGGACAGTTCTATTGGTACATGTCCGACTAAAATTTCCTCGTCTGATATCTTCTTGTACGTTCCAATCGCATACTCATCCAACTCTTTGGCCTCCAACCGCTCATCGCGTTTACAAACCAAAGACTCTCCAATTTCAGGTGTCCATACGTTTTTGTAAACATGATGGCCACGGATATTGGAAAAAAATCTTACATTGAAATACACTTCAAATTGTACTGGAATCGCTCGAGCCATTTTTACTGAAATCACTCTTCGTAATCTGCTAAAAAACGTTTCTTATTTGAGTGAAAGCGCTTCGGAAAACGTGATTTAATTAAGAATGATGTGCATGAAATGAAAACCGAAAGGAAAACCGTTCTTTGAACTCTGAAACTTCTTTAATTGGTTATTCAATTTTAAAGGAATGAAGGTGTGATAAATTTTCATCATAAGGTGTGAACAAAGCCAGCTGCAGCTTGTCTCATACACGGACAGATTTTGTCTTCATAGTTTATTTCATCAGAGTTGTGTGGTGACGGAGCAGAAAAAATGCCAAACGAAGAAGTGCACAAACAATCTATATCCCATAAAGGGGAAAAAAGGCGAAGTTTTACTTTTGAGTTTAAGTCCACAGTTATTGATTACGCAGAGCGTTATAATAATTGTGAAGCAGCAAGAAAATACAGGGTTGATGAAAAGAGAGTGAGAGAATGGAAAGCTAATGCGGATAAGCTGAAACAAGGAGGAGCAAAAAGAATGAAACTGGAAGGAGGAGGATGTAAAATCAAAAATGTCGACTTAGAGGAAGACCTACTCGAATGGATACGTGAACGAAGAGCAAATTCTTTACGTGTTTCTCGAAAACTAATTATGAGAAAAGCGAAGGCCATCCATGATGAAAGTGTTGGGGAGGATAATGTTGCAAAAGATAGTTTCCAGGCTAGCCGTGGCTGGTTAGAGAAGTTTATGAAACGAAATTGCCTTTCATTGCGGCGCAGAACAACAACAATCCAAAAAGATCCAGCATTCCTTGTTGATAGACTAGTACAATATGTGATCCATGTCCGGCGAATGTCAAGAAAGTACAAATTCAATGCAAGCTCTATAATTGCAATGGATGAAACAGCTGTATGGGTGGATATGGCTGCACCAACAACTGTAGAGCGACGTGGTGAACGGGAAGTAATGCTGAAGTCAACTGGCCATGAAAAAGTCAGAATTTCTCTTTGTTTGAAAGCAAAAGCTGATGGGACTAAATTGAAACCATTTATTGTCTTTGGTGGTGCAAAGCGAGAATGTAAAGAACTTAACACTGAATTTAGAAATAAATGTGTTGTTGTGTCATCAAAAAATGCATGGATGAATGAGGAACTCACATTACACTTTGTTGAAACAATTTTGGGCACATTTTCTTTCAACCGGCGACTTTTGGTTTGGGATTCTTTTGAGTGCCACATCATGGACTCTGTTAAGCGAGTATTGTCGAAAGGAAAAATTGAAAATGTCATAATTCCAGGGGGTTGCACAAAATACATACAGGCGCCAGATGTATCATGGAACAAGCCCTTCAAGAGTCGGATGATAGATCTTTATAATGAATGGATGGTGGAAGGCGTACAGCAGTTTACAAAAGGGGGAAATCAGAAACCTCCACCCCGACGAAAACTTGTACAATGGGTCTTAGAAGCGTGGAATGGATTGAGCAGTCAGATAATTATCAAGTCTTTCAAGTCATGTGCTTTAAACTTAGCTACGGATGGATCAGAAGATGAGCAAATCTATTGTTTCAAAAAAGATTCGTCTTGTTCAACTGGAGCTGATTTATTGAAGCAGGCAACGAAAGCATTGGATGAAGATCAATCTGCTGAAAATCCATTTCAAATTTTGGATTCTGACATTAGCGAAAGCTATGAAAGCTTTCATATCATAGAAGAGGATTCTGACGGCGACAGTGATGTTGATATTCTTTCTTAACATCTTTTGTATAAAACATTTTTATCTTTTGTTACGCTTTTTAGGAAAAGAAAACATTGTGGTTTAAAGTCTATTTTTATGTCATTTTTTCATTTTGAAATAAACGCCGCCCTCTAAAGAACGCCGCCCTCTATTAAATGCCGCATCTAAAATCTGCCATTTGTAATAAACGCCGCGGCGTTTATTAGAGGAAATACGGTAGTTGAAATAAAATAAGATTTTAGAATTACGTTTTAGAGTAAGAAAAAATGATCTTTAAGATTATTTGATGTTGAAGCTGCTGATGCCTTAAACTTGATCTTATTTAAAAAAATGTGTATATTTTATTTCATGGGGTAAAAAGTATACTGACCATTTTTAATTTATTGAGTTAAAAATTTACATACAGTATTTCCTCTAATAGGCAGCCGAGTGCTTATTAAATTTTATCAGAAATTGGGTGGGCGCTTATATTTCAAAATTTCAAATCAGAGAATTTACTGAAGAAAATGTTGTCTCGTGTAATCGTAAGTTTGAACACCTTTATTATTATTAAATTATTTTTGAAATAGGGTGAGCTTAATAGAGGAAATAATGGTATTGATATAATAGTATTTATACAATTAATATTCAACATTTTTATTTAGTATAAAACTTTGATCTATTTATTTTGGTAAGTTAATTTTTAACAATTTTCATAACATTTTAAAACTCAATTCAACAGTTTGCTCTAAAGTGCAACCTTTATGGTGGAGAAAGAACAACCTAAATTATCACTAACGACTCCAACTTAAGTCCAACTTTTTATTATATAATTGTTTATAGAAGTTTTTTTTAATTGCATATTTAGACAGTCTTGTTAGCATTTTTAATTTGTATATTGTTTGAGAGATCAATACTTACAGTTGTTAAACATGCATTTTCTTTACTAAATCACACAAGCATGATTCTTTAGGGCATAGAAATTTAGCACATTAAACCGGACTATTTTGGCACCCATAATAGTGCTAGGCACTTGGAACCCTTGCTGCTCATTAAATAAATGTGCCATTTAAGGAGTGCGTACAAGGTCTGTTCAGAAGAATCCATAATGGTGCCAGGTTGGCACCTCTAAAACTATCAGTGTAACTTTATTGAAAAACACATTGATTGAATGTAAGTTCTTTTCTTTTAATTTTCAATACTTACAGTTAAAACCAGTTGGAATTTCTTTCAGTTTTTAGAATGCTAATCCTGATATATTTTTTCCTAATAACATAATGACTTAAACTTACTTGTATTTTTATGGATTTTGCCTTAGAAAAATCTCCACTCAGCTCCAAGTCATTTGCCACAGTTAAAATATCATCCAACACTTCCAAACACTCCTCTAACTGATTCTGGCAATGTATTTTATGAACACATGTCTCAATATCTTTATCTGTAAATTCCAACTCAAGGAATGACCCTAAAAGTTTCAGCTCCATTAATTGTAAATCCCTATCAAACATTCCAATCAGTTTCAAAGCATCATCTATCACAATTTCTCCAGTCAAAATGTTAGTTATTTTTTCTTCGAGATGTTCTATAGTTGGTTGAAAAACACTTTCTGCAATTTCCAAATGATTCAGTTTATTTGCGCCTTCTATTAGAAGACCTTTGGAAGTTTTCTTCATCTCTTTACAGAACAACTGGCTTCTCATAACTTCAAATTGTTTCATTCTTGTCATCAATTCATGAAAAAATGCTGTTATGCCAAAATAAGTACAGACACCTGTTTCATGGTCATAAACTTCATTCATGCTTACATTATTATGAAGCTGTTCCATACTCACTTGCAATACTGCCATATCATCTAAGAAAAGGCCAAACAATAAAATAAAACAATAAAACATTTTTGAAATTGAGCACTATAAGGTAGCGCTTGATATTATACTAAAATACTGTTTCATCACATAAGCAGCAGTATGCTTTATTATAATCTGATTCTCTACAATTGCTTCATATTACACTAACTTTTTATCTTCATTGGACGGTCCTTATACCTGGTACACACTATGGGTTTAAGTGAGTTTAACAGGTCTTTTTGATAAAAACATGTGTCATATGCTCTACATGCTTGTTGCAATGGTTAGAATTGAGAGTGAAGACATGCATAGAAGAGAAAGTTTTAAATGGAAGCTGTCACTGCTTCTCAAACTTTTGAAGATTCAGGGACATTTTATTTGCTAATTTAGTTGAAGAAACAAAAACCACAATTTTGGTAGAGAGAAATTTTCAAGAAAAGTGAGGGTTTAGGTTATTTTGATAATCTTTTATTGGAGAATGATCGTGAATATTTTTTCAATACTTGTGGATGTTTTCAAGATCTTGCTTTCTCTGGTAAGACACAAATCTTGAGATGATGACTCAATGACATGTTTATTAATTTTTGGTTGTGGAGAATTTGTTTTTACTCAGTTTTCTCACAGGCAGTTTTTATGCTCACAGAATAAAATATTTTGAGGTTTATCTTTTTTAAAACTTTAACAGTTGTTAAATCAAGTTGATTTTAAAAATCACAAGTATGCAAAGTGGTTTTTAATTCACTTGAACTCACTTAAACATGCAGTGTATACCTCTGCATCCAACAACATAAGCTTGCTTAATTATTTTGGAAGAATTATTTTAAAAAATAAAATTTTCAAACTTTACACTATCAAAATATAAAATTCACTGACTATTTCTGTTCTTCCGTTCTTACATAATTATTAGGCTATCATAATTTTCAAGAAACAAAAATATGTAACAGAAAACCAAAAAAGTGAATTTCACTTACATAATCCTAATGGAAGAATCTTAGTTATTTCAAAGAAGTAACTGATTATTTGTTTGGTATTTTTAAAGGCATCCATTTCTTTTAAGCGCTTTTCAAATTCCAGTTTAAGCCCAACTGCTTGCTCATCGTCATTGACTAAGCCAGCCAAGTCACAAAATCTCTCCTTGTGATCTTTTAGAAATTCCATTATTCGAATAGTTACTGTGGCATCCAATATCCATTTTGATGTCGAGCTTATCAGACTAACTGTTTCAGCCACAGTCTCTTTTAAATCATCAGCATTTTGTGCAACTTTTACTAAAAATTAATGTTGCTGTCAAGAAAATCTTTCACTATTTCCAGGAAAAATTACAAAAATTTATTCAGAAGTAGTTGTGGTTAAGTCCCAATCAGATACTTATGATGCAGACTTGAATGCAGACTTGAAATCTTAATTAAAATCACATTGAAAATGTTGAAAATCAGTATACGTGTATAAACATATTGGCCTACTTGCCTTTTTTGACGAGAATAAAACTGTTAATTATTTAATTCAGTAGATGTGGAATTAGAAACTCATAGCAACAGACATTTCAAATTTTAAAATAAAACTTACAAAAATACTTTAAACAGCTCTTCATTGGTGGCCAGGCTAAGCAATGGAGAAGCTTTTCTTCATATGTTTTTTTTGTTTTCCATAATCGTTCAAAGAACTTACAGACAAACGAAAATGAACTATCACGTCGCAGTAACAATTCCAAAATACTAGGTGAATCATCATGCTAAATACGAAAAAAGAGAAGCAGCATAAACAAGTAGAAGAAACTGCAATAATGAAACTGTTAGGGTAGCTAGGAACCCTGCCTTTTTCTTTCACTCTCAGCCACTGTAATATCTAGAAAGAGAAATAGCCAGGTTCAACCCTGCGGCCAGATTATGGCCATAACTGTTGATTGGATGAAACAGGTCACGTGACAGCCAATATAATTTTCTACATCTAATAATTATTCTGTTAGCACTTTGAACTCAAGGGATATTATTTCAAAAATAACAAGGCAACTGATTATTATTATTGTTATTGTTATTATACAATATTTATTATATAATACATATTTTACAATAACCTAAATCTCATTGGATTCTTTTATTTAAATTCAAACTCAACTGTTATCAACTGTTGAAACTGGCTCTCTCTTTCCCTCAAATCATACCAGCTAATAAAAATAATAAGGGAAAGGGTTAGCGTCAGGTTTCATAGTTACTGTCAGGGTTATTGCTTTCAAAATAAAGCTCTATAATATGATAAATATTATCTTTTGTAAATGTAATGTTTCTTTAAAAGCATTTTAATGGAGTTGCAATGCTTTGAATATTTAAATCCACATTAAATATTACCTTAGTAAAATCTTCAAGTCGGTCTGAGCAGTGGTTCTCAAAAACTATAGCAATATCTGAGTGCAGTGTGGTTTCTGCAGTGCTACTGTAGATCTCAAAGAATTTCTTCCCTCCATCTTTACACTAAACAGTAAAAACATACATGATTTAATCAGTTCACTTCCTCAGTAATGCTTTTTTATAAGTTCAGTACTACAGCAGAACTTACTGTTTGCAGAATTTTTTGTTGCAGGATATTCAAAGCAACATGTCTCATATTCATGCTATCTTCATCACTTTTATGAAATTTCATATGTAGAAGATTGCTAATGATCTAGTAGTAAAACAAAATTGAAATTCTTTTTCCCCTATTTCAAGAGTGGTTAAAAAAAGGACAGAAATAAGATGTATCTTTATCTATAATTTCTATGACCAATAATTACTAAAAAACATCTGTAACAATAACAATACACTTCCATTCTATCTGTTAATTTCTTGTTAATTTACATAATGGGAGTACCTTCAGTTCTGCATTGATTTCATCAAATTCCATTTTATTCCAATTACTTCCATCTATTAAACTTTCAGAAATAGATTTTGCAATGTCTGGAAGCTGATTATCAATCTTATTTTGAAGATTCTTCATTAGTTCCCCATCATCACCAGTTTCTATCACTGTTTCTTCATAAAAACTGATAATGGTAGTGATGATGGTACAGTAGTAATCTTCATTAGCAGCAATGACATAAATTTTTCTTGATGATTCATACAACAAGTCCAGAAGTGTTTTTACTAAATGAGCTCTAAAGATTTTATGAACAATTTTATGTACACCATTAACTATAATATGCATTGGCAGTTTCAGAAGAACTGACACCTTAACTTAAATGTTTAGAAAGAGATTATCAATACTAGTGACAATAACTGGATATTATTATCAAAATAATATGAATATCCAAGAGCATCATGAAAAAGGTAAGCTTGCATCAAACAGATTATCTTAAGAACCTGTGATTTTTTGCTATAAATAAATTCAAAGAAATCAGTAACACGATTATTACATACCTAGTAGTTGTTGATTCAAGATTATCAACCTTGTAATTTCTTGCAATGCATTGTAAAGCTTTGTTAAGGTTACAGACCTTAAAGAAATTGCATGATAATTTTTTTCTATTACTTGAAAGTAGTTTTGTATCAGTAATAGTCAGGGCACTGACAGCAAACAAACAAAACAAAAACAAAAACAAAAACAGCCACAAAAAACAAACAAACAAACATGTGTTGGACAAATTGAAAGTTTCTGAGCTTGTTCTCTACCTTGATGGGAAGCTAAAATCATTTTGAATTCTCAACCCGTTGTTATGATAATCAAAAGACAAAACTATATATTGTAATGCAACAAATCGAACAATGTATTTGGATGTATTTTTGATGTATTTTGAAGTATTTTGGTACATTGTGAAGTGTGATGTGACTTCTATTTACTTTTTTCTAGCAATTATGCGGCTTTTATCTTCATTTCAATGTTCACTAAGACTTTAGTAAGACAGAAAATCATGATATTTTCATACTGTATTATTTTTACAGATGTGTATTGTGTAGCGCATTTGGTAATTCAACAGCCTTCGTTAACATTGCCACGTTCCATTCAAATAAAAAATTGTTGTATAACCTGAGAAACTATGTAAATAACCCAAAGACCACAAAGGCTTGGTTTTGGTACCATCGAAAAAAAAAAACGCTTATTTTTATTACTTCAATGTGAACGACAGGAAATATATCATTAATTAAACTCTAGTGGGTCATTGACGCATTTATTCCTTTTTCACCTCCATACCAGACACTCTCTTCTGGTTATGTTAACCTATGCCAACAACGTTATTATCAGCTTCTTCTTGGTGGGAATGGAGGCATCATTCTTTAAATAGTTCATATGTCATACCAAAAGTTACATGCCTTCTTCAAAATACTCCACTTTTCTCTGATTTTCTTTGTAATTAGTTAAGCTTACTTTCCACGAAAATTCTCACCAAGATGTTTTTCTCATTGAAATTCTCACCAAAATCAGTGAAAATTATGATGAGTCATTGAGGATTTATTTTTCACTTCCACCAGTGAGATTTTTAACATTTGCATGAGAATTTTATCGACAATAAGTTATTGAATTTTTCTGCTTTTCCGAATGTTTGAAACAAGAATTATACAAACAGGGTGTAAAAAACAAAACAAAATTCAAGTTTATAAAGATAAAAACATCAACTGAAAACTACCCAAAAGATGGTTTTGTTTCATGAATATGTAGGTATATACTTGGAATGAAAGTAACAAAATGTCTAACTTGACTCTGGGTTTCTCTTGTACATCTTGTGACACAATCTTGGCCAGTAAAGAGATTTTGTTTCCTTGTACATCAAAGATATGTTTGATGTTGTTTTTAGTTTGTCCCCCAAAACTGACATGCTTTCGAAATGTTAGCTCTCAGTGTCCTGACTATCCATAATTTTTATCTAGTTGAGGCATGCCCTATCACTCATTAAATACTTCATATTGGTTTAGTACTTTAAAGTTTCCCACACTAGTAATAAAATGATTCCTCAAGGTAAAAGAAACATCTTTCGTGGTTTGTGATCATAGTTAAAATGGAAAAGTCACTGTCTGACAATAAACAATTCTAGAATAAAAGTGCCCACCATTAGTTGTGTAACATGGTTTTCCACTACAAATCTGATCATCATATTTAACAACAAACGATCGGCAAACATCCCACTTTTAGCAGCAATAGGAAAGTGTTTATCTTTCATAAAAAATGCCAGTGATCTTTGAAGTAGCTTATCTATCTTAAGACAATTCTTATACTTCCATAAGTTTTCTAAAGTATCACTAAAATAAAAAATGAAAGGAAAATTCAGTTATTGTTCCTATATATGCAGATTTCAAAGTTTGTTTGGCATTATGCTAGCTGATTCTATTTATAATGTCTTTCTATCTATATGGAACAAATAATTTGAAACGACTGAACATTCCAAAACATGTCATGTTCTTGCTCATGATTTTGCCCAATATTAAATTTTAGTCATATAATGAGCATTTTTCAGGAGAAAACAATTTCAAAACAAACCCGTAAGTATCACTATAACTGAAGTTTAAAATTTGCAAAAAATATAATCCCAACTTATGAACTTAAAAATGCTATCAATGGTATTGGTTAAAGGAAACCTCTATGATTATAAATACACTCAAGCATAGAATTTGGTGAATACATGAAATTCATAAGAATTTTAAAGGAGAATTTATAATAGAATATTAATATTGTCTCAAAGGAGAATTAACTTAAAAATAATGATTTTGGTTAAATATTTTCTTTTTATCTCAGAAACAAGGTTCCATTATTTAGAAAATTCTAAGAATTATAAATAAGTCTAAAATCAAGGTCTTTTTAATTTTATTCTATTCCACTAGGATTACATTAAATCATCTCAAAATTTCCTGGCATGATAAAATAAATCAACTATTAGACTAATTTAATCATAAAGAATGAAAGTTTAAAAAGCTACGCAGAATTCTGTTTTGTAATAATAACTTTCAGTTAGAGAGAGAGAAAACCTCTAACATTAATCAATTGATCTAGCTCTTTCTTCTTAAAAAAATATTTGGCTGCAAATGGAAAAACTCATCCAAAACTACCGTTATCTTTTTATATGAGTTAAAAAAATTCTTTAACATATCAATAAGAACACAATCCTAACTAATACATAACAAACAAATTGTGCAATTTTATATAGAAAAATGACATAAGAAAATGAATATTCCTTGACTTCTCAAAATTTCTTTGAATTTCTTTCTATTAACCTTGAATTATAAATGCCACATGATCATAATAGTGATGCCACAGGATTGTTAAGATAAAATTTGTTGGAAGCAACCCAACTAAAACATTAACATTTTTCATGATAATTCTAAGATTTTTTTATATCTTATTGCTGTATTTGAGGAAAAAACTTTGTTAAAAATTTCTCCTAATTGTCGTCCATTTAAGAGAAATTAACTTTCTGATTTTTCCATTGTGGAGTGAAAATCTCCCAAAATCTAAAACCTTAACAGAATTGAGAAAATTTGTTCTCGCAAAGATTTCTTCCATTAAGCTAATATTTTAACGATGCTGTATATTCTGTGCTCTATCCTTCGATATCTCTTTCTCAGGGATCATGTAATCTACTTCAAGGCAGTCATGATAGAAATGGTCACTACAAACAGCCTTATTCTTGTCATTCAATTTAAATGTCATGGCAGGTATAGACCAGTTCCAATATTATGCAACCTTCTCTGGGTTCTACATTCAAAAGAGACAGAAAGCTTTCTCCAACTTTCATTCTTTTAATTCAGCACCAGTACGCCAGGCAAAAACGTGACCACAACGTTTAAAACAAAAAAAACTTTACACCCTTATAACTTTAAAACTACTCATCCTAATCTGTTCAAAATTTAGATGAAGAATAGATTTTCTAAATATAGAACAAACTCTTTTTTATAGGTAATTCTCCTTTAAACCATTTATTTCATATTCCCTGTAAAATCAATTAAAAATCAATAAATAATAAAATGAATTTACCTGACGAATAGTTCATCAATGATACCATGTATGCCATAAAGTCCACATAATTCTTTTGTAACCTTGTATGGATCAGGCTTGGTTTTTAACTTTTTTGAACTGAGCTCACATTGATCAGAGAGCACATGAATAATAACAAGCGGATAACACCAAACCTTTGCATAATCTTTTCGATAATAATTATTTAATGCAGAATTTAAGAGGGCATAAAGACCATCAAGGATGACCCTAAACCAACAAACATCGTCATGAAATTTTGTTTACTCTCCTTTGTGAAGCCTCACCATCCAGAGGCAGAACTGTATTGTTGTTCAAAAGATGAAAACCAAGGAAGAATGTAAATATCAGAATGGACTTACCATTTATTATCTTCAGTTTGTGTTGACAGAATCTCATCAATGTATTTCACTTTAGATGATGTATCATAAAACTCCAATGAAACACTCTCAAACAATTTGATAATGTATTTCTCATAATACGTGAACAATGTATACACGTCTATAATTTGTAGGTAACCAAATATTTGCAGAGATGAGATAACAGCAAGAGTTCTACGGTTTGTATTTTGTGTTGAGTCATTTAAAATAGAGACATTGTTGTCTACCTGTGCAAATGCAGCTTCAATAAAGTTCTGAAGAGAGAAGAGAGAAAAACTAAACATACCTGTATGACGAAACATTTTTAATGAGTTTAATGAATCAAAATGGATCTAACATTCTGATTGGCATAACTTACCTTTTGAGGAACAAATTTGACCCAGTTAAATTCTTTACCATAGCTCCTAGTTACAGATGAAAAAAACCCTGCATAGATACCAAGAAAAAACCAAACTTTATTCCAGGTGCCATCCTTAAATGTGTCATAACCATTCCCAAACTGCATATACCAACTCATCAAATCAGGCATTAAATTTCTAAATTGTGTCTTTGCTTCTTCTTCAGGATTATCACTTTTCCAAAATTTCCACCATTTTTTAGATGAAAGCTTAGGGGGCATGATAATGTCATCCACTTGCATAAAACTTGTAGCTAAGTAAGTCAGCAATGTATCTTTAATTCTACTGAGTAAACACTTAAAGGGGAACTAAGATTTGGAAAGTTTTTAACTGGTATAATTCAGTATTGAGAGAGAATAGGCTTTTTGAAATTCACTCCACAATACGCTATTTAAATTTGATGATAAAAACCATAGCTAATATTTGAGCTTAGTTCCCCTTTAAGGTGAATGGTAATGAAAAGCACAATGTGATCAATGCCTTATCCATGAATGTAATGGTCGGTAAGATACTAATTTTCAAAACTCACAAAATTGTGTGAGCTGGTACAACTTATAGATCACGATCCATGTACTTTGCTTATGTCATTTGGAGACCTCCCTCTCTGATCTGAATAAAACTTTCAGAAAAAGTGATTTAGAGCATACATTTACAAAATCCATTAAGTTCCCAAGATTTCACACAAAGCTTGATTTCTATCAAGTTTCACCATAACTTATAATAATAAAAAACAGAACAAAACTCTTCAGATTGCTCCGTCTTAAAAAATGCATCTGGTAAATTTTCCTCTTCGTAAAAAAACATTTGAACAACCGATACGCGAAATTAAATTTCTGCAAAAATAATATTTTTCTTACATTCGTAAAAAAATTCGCGCAAAATCTTTCACTTCGGTGAATTCACAAATTTCTGAAATTAAAGTAATGGCTACCGATGCAGATGTAGAAGATTCTTGTTTAATACCTTTCCTTAATTCTAAAGGTGAATTAAAACTTTTTACCAATACAACTTACAAAAAATTTGTTTCTTCACTCTACGAGTGGCTTAAGATTACAGATGAAGAATTGGAAGCAACAGATATTGCCGAGAAATGCTGCGAAATTTCCTGGAATTTTTAATGATCTTCATGGATTTTACTAAGATTGAAACAGCCAGAAAAAGGAAAGAAAAGAGGAAGAGGGAGACTGTTAGATTGTCAGGAGCCAAAAGAAAGTCTTCTGGATTATCAGCAGCAGCAGAAGCCATACCTGCTTCCTCTTCAGCTATGAAAATGTTGCATTGTCTTTATACAGCTTTTCACCATGACAGAAAAAGAAAATAACAAGAACTTAGTCTGTGCCAGAATCTTGATGGTGGAATGCTAGGACAAGCAGCAGAATATAAGAACAATTAAAGTATTTTGTTTCATATTAGAGATAAAGATTTTGTTGCTATTGAAGTGAGATATGTATCATAAAATCTGTTATAATGAGTATAGGTAAAAATTTTCAAGGCTGTATCATCATCATCATCATCATCATCTTTGGAAACACCTACCAGTAATTTAATTTATGAACTGTTGTTTATAGACAACAAAATTATTACGCTAAAAAAAGTTTACTGTCTCACAGATCTTTTACTGATTATTTTATAAAAACTGTAAAGAAAGTTGAAAATGTGGATGCTGTTGTGGGTTCAAGAGTAGGCTTATGAAACCTTACCTAGATCTTGTGTTTCACCAACTACAGATCAAAGACAAAGTGAGCTGGGTTTTTTTAAATGAGGAGGGAGGTGCAATTATTTTAGATGATGAAAATAGTGAATTTCCTACAGTTAACTGCTGATGTGTTTTTTTGCAACTGGTACTCAAAACAAGAAGCATGTTAACAAAGTGACTGGTCATTTGGGAAAATCTTTCATTGATGCTATAGTTGGATTCCATTCTTTAACAGGTATTTATAAAAGTTTATACACATTAGGGGTTCTGATTTTAATGAAACCAGTTTATATGTATCTTTAAAAGCCATTTGGGTATCAATTTTGTCTTAATTTATGTCCTCGTGCATTGCTAAAGTCTAAAAATTAAAATCGTGTTATTTGGTCTTTAATTTCTCAAAAACTGCAGGTGGGAAGCTTTTCGAATTTGGAATAACCTTATCAGACACGTTTAAATCAAGAAAATCAATCGGTTCTGAGAGGGAGGTCATGAAATAAATTTTCTGAAGTATTATCATAATTTGGATGTGATTTATTAATTTAATTTAATTTACGTAACACTTAAAAGTAGTCTTCTGTTTTATTTTTTTATTGATTTCATACATGAATGTTTAATTCAGAGCATTTTAGAATACACTTTCCCTCATTCTTGTTTACATTTGACAACACTTGCTAGAATGATTATCACTTCTATTCAATTGATATTGAGAATAATTTCTGTTGTTTGTGAAACCCATTTTTGGTGATTCATTTCCCATTGCATTGTGGTAGTTGTTTAAAGAAAAAGAACCTTACAGCTTGAAGGTCAATACTAACTTGGACTTTGCTCATGCATGATTTGAAATTGGATAAACCTTCACACTGATACTAATGCGCTTTACACAGGGAACGATTTTTTTCTCTAACATTGCTATTTACCTTTTGAATTCTATGAACTCTATTTTTCCATTAAACCACCTAGGCACTTTTTTTTGGAAGGGGCGATTATTAGAGGAGGGTATATATTAAGAATTCAAATAAAACATTACTGTGTGTTTATATTGTTTTTTCTCTCCGTTTCTCTTTTTCTTGCACTTTTGTTATACTTATAATACCTATGTGTATATTCATCATCATTATTATCAAAGGAGTTTAAATAATCACCTGGGCGTTCCTTTACTAAAGAATATATTATTGAAATTAATAAAAAAGACCCATGTCTGTGTGTAAAAAATATTGGCATACATAGTTGTTTGATGAGAATGAACTACAAGACCCAAAACAGTCTAGTCCTCTTGTTTTATATGTTCTCATTTGTTAAAATAATAAGAATATAAGAATATTATTTTAAATCATGTACACTTTTATTTCAGCCAAGATGGATATGAAGACTTTATCAAAGTTGAGTTTTCTTATAAAAAAAACTGTGTAACTTCAAAGGTTTTGGTTAATTCTATTATGGTGTCATAGAATTTTTACATTTTTTTTTCATGGTCTAAAAATTGACTTAATTTCTTTTAAAATAACCATTTTTATTTTTTCTGACATCATTTTGGTGTCTGATGGCTAGAAAAGGGAATGTCACAGTTTCCAGAGATGGGCAAACAAGCTATTTTGATTCTACCTATAAAAATTGAGGGCCTCTTTCCGTGTACCATGAAACCTATTCTTAAGCATGTATTCTATTGATAGTTGCCATGCTAATACCAGTCTCATGATTTTATTTTTCTGCCTTCTGTCCCGGGTACCAGCGAACAACCCAAACATTAATGGAGAATGTTATCTTATTAATCACTTACTTTTTTCTAAAGTATAGGTATCAATATTAAGTAGTCTATTTCGCTCTGCATCAAACTGATAAAATAATGCTGCATACAGTTGTTCATAAAACAGAATTCCATCATTCCCCAACACAATGTACTTGTAATCAATTCTCCATTGGAGCAACTCTTTTGGAATAGCTATCTCACCAGATAGCAAAGTATATCCGTGTGAAAGTTCACTATAAAGTAAAAATGAGATAAAAGAAGGTATGAGCAAGAATAACTTAACATCATTGGCTATACTTTTGTGTAATACTATAAAGAATGAACATATTTACCAAATTGGAATCATATGAACCGCAGGGAACTTCCAGTGACCTAATTTACGGGCTCCAAACATGACAAAAACATCTTCTTGAAAATCTTTTAGTTTATTGGAAATAGTTACAAAAAACCTGATGTTCATCACAGCACCTGGGTCTTCACATTTTAATTGTAAAAGCCTTGGATTATTTCTAGTTACCCTAAAAGAAAAAAATGTAGATTATTAATAAATAAAAACATGTACAAAAGGGTTTCTACAGGACCAAATCATAGAAGTTTTTAGTTTTTCAATAGTTTTCACCTGATACAATTTTAATCTTCGTATTTTTTTATTCTTTTAAAAGTTATCTTGTGTGTCTTGTATAATGAAAGGCTTCCTTTAATGGCATACTCAAATTATGAACTGACCAAGATTTTAAAGATTCCTTTTTAGTTACATCAAACCTAATAATCTTGTCTGTCAAGTATCTTCAGGTTCAATCTTTAGATATACCCTATTTGCCCGCTTAAAGGCACATGTTACTGTAATCTAGTAGCAAGGCACATGCACCTTAACTCATCAAAATGACCCAAAGTAGTAACCCTGGTTGGGAAAATCAAAAACCAAAACAAACAACAAATATTGTTGTTTTAGTTGGAGATAAAGATGTGCAAGATGAAAGTGAAGATGAAGAGGTGATTGATGTATTTTATTGAAAAAACTTGTTTAAATGAATCTAGGTCTTTGTTCTTGCACCTCTTTCCTAAGACTCACTGGTACATTTCATATCTTAGAAGACAATGGATAAAAGCACATACAATTTTTTATAGAAAAAAATATCAATTTTATTAATTGGCCTTGATTAAAGGTGCTGCACCTATATGTGGGATAATAGTATACAAAACAGAAACATCCCTGGCAATGAGGGTTAATTATATATAATCATGGAAGCTGGGTTGATAAAAGTTTTAATTCACTGGTGTTTGCGTAAAAACTAGGTTGCAAATCAAACACAAGCTTAGTATGTTCCAGCTAAGAAGTCGTTGTTTTTCTTGTTGCAAATTTTGATAAAGAATATCAGTGTAATTGGTACCATGGCCTAATAAGCTCAAACAATATCCCTTTGGCTACCAGGCCATTTTAAAATTACCTTTCTTCAGACACCCTAGTCTTTTCTAAAAACAATCCTCGGAGCCACATATATACATATATGTCCAATTTTAAGTGAAATTAACCTAGCTTTGGTGGCTCAGAACATGCTAAAATCTCGGCTAAGATGTATTTTCATTGATGAAGTCATTGCGTTGCAGTTTGGAATGCATTCAATGTGAATTACATGTTGAAATCTTGTTTTTCATAAGTCCTTTTCAGCATGGTGTCTTCACTAGGAAGGGTGTCCATAGAAGAGGCAGTACAATATGTAACTGTAGATAATGATTCTAATGATAATGATACCTCAGATGAAGAAGAAACTCTAGAAGAACCAGATAAAAGAGAAGCTAAATCAGAAGAAATAGAAGGGCCCCAGCCTCGACAGCCATGTCAAACTCATGGTGGAAAGAGATCAGGTAAAGCAAGGGGTGAAAAAAGCAATGGGACTGCCAGAGTGAGCAAAAAAGATGAGGCAGCAGCTAAAGAAAACCTTTTAGAGAACACTTGGCTGAAGTCATACATAGGTCCAAATGTTCCAGAATTTACAGTGAGACTTCCACTTGATCTTGATTGTGATAATAGTCCAATCTCTTGGACCTCATATGTTAGCTAAGCAGTGGAAAGATGTTACAAGCACTGATATCAAAAAGTTTCTAGCCCTCTGTCTACTTATAGGAATAGTTCAGAAATTGTCCATTCACTTGTCACAGAGTCAAGACCCACGTTTGAAGTTTCCAAAGAATCCTTGTGTTTCTTCATTTTGCCGATAATTCTATACAACCTAGATGATTCAAAATGAGTGCAAACTGCAAAGATTTTTGCCATTCAAGTTGTAATTGATCGAAAATATGTTGTGTGCCCAAAACAGAAAGAAAGCTTTACCTGCAAAAGAGGGTAAAATATGCAAAAGCAACGAAATGCAAAAAGATCAGTGTAAAACATCTACCAACCACCCAGGATTGTGTCCAGCTCCTTGTTTTGAACAGTATTATTCAACTGGAAAATAAACAAACTGCATCATATAATTTTTATTCCTTTATTTCTTGTTGGTAATTATATAAGTTGCATGCATTGTATAACAGAAGCTAGTTTTTTTCATGAAAAAAATGATCTCTTGAAGGAAAAACCTTAGAATTTTTCTCTTTTAGTGGGTGGCATGGAAATGTGTAGAAAAGAAATATATATATATATATATAATGTCTGTGGTGGCCTGGACAAAGAGTATTTTAAAAATGCCGGTAGTTGGTGGAAGTAAAAGATGGATATATAAAAACGTCAATGGTGTCTGCTGTTAGTTTTTCCCTGACGTAATAATAAGTCAACGGTACTGAAAGTGTTAAAAAAAAAAAAATTCCCAGGAAATTTTTCAAGGTAAGTTAGACAATATTATAACAGAGACAGATGGAAGAGCCAATCAAAATGCAAATAAATTAATTTGTGTTTTGAGAAGATATAGCTTCACTTCAATGGATTATTAAATAATTGAATTAAAAAAAAAAGTATTATAATTATTACTAACAAAACCGAAAGTAAGAAAGCAAAGTAAAAAGGTTTATATACTTTGATAAAATGGTTTCACAGTTGTGACATGTTGTTTTTCTTGGTGGGAAGAAGAAAATTGGCTGTAAACTTTTTTTCTTGAGGTCACAAGAACAGACTATATTACATTATGTTGTTTATACATTTGGCTATGTCTCTGTAGCTATATTTCTTAGCTTTTCTCGAGTACTGTTTGATGTTTGTTATGTTATATTTGGGGAGGGGAACCACAGCACATTTCACTGTTTTGAATTCATTGTGTGTATTTAATTTAATGTATCTAGTGTGTATTTGTTTAAGGGGAATTGTCAGATTTTCAGCATGGTGCTGCTTGACCTTCAAATTATCAGGATTAACAATCGATGGAAAAGTTGGCCCTACATTCTGAGAACACTTTCGCTGTTGTCAATAAACTTGTTTTAAATTATTCATTTCTATTTTTTAGATTAGACTTTTTTAGATTTTTTAGATTAGAAAATTATGTTAGAATAAATAAAAATAAGGATGAAAAGGAATGTGTGAATCATGGATTTATACCTGGTACACAATTATTTGGGAAAACATTTTCTGAATCCATGGAACAAAGACACTTAGATTTTTATCTGAGAGAGGTTATAATCTTTTTTTTATTTTAAATTGATTCAAGTATCACAGGTAAAGACATAATTTTACTGCTTCACTGATTAGTTTGAATATAATAATATATTTAGGTTACATTCTTATATTTCTTTATTATTGAGTGGAACCATCAAATCTTTTTACCTAGAAATATAGGTAATAATTTAATAATTAGTTATTTATTTATGTATTTATGTATTTATAAAGTTTGCAGGCTGTTGATTTCATAAAATGTTTTCTCAAAAATTCTGGGGCAAAAAAAATTCTTAAGCTTATCTAGGGGACCAGACAACCATTGCAACCAAAAAACTCATAGGTGGTAAGCGACAACACCTTGGTGACTAGTGTGATTATTTTTTTTTTACCACAAAGGAATGTTTAGATTGAATCTAGCATTGTTTTTCCTTTTTTTGGATGCAAAATTTTACTTCACATCCATGTGAACACATTGTATTTTCAGAAACGTGGTGATGCAATCCTACCTCAAAAGGAAGCCATAAACTAGTATTGTTTTAAGATAAAAATTATTACTTTATTTGGGACTATTATATTAGTGTCTGTTTTATATGTTATTTGTAAATTTTGCAAAAAAAAATAATTTGTTTTTTCCCATTCATAAAATTTGAAATGTTTATAATATTTGTGTAGAAAAACAATAATGCACATGTAAATTTGGCCCTTTAAAATTCCAACTTACAGGATTTTGTCTGGGAACACATGCTGATACTGATCACCACTAAAAAGGACAAAATAAAAATAATGATAAAAAATACAATGGTCTCATACAAATCAGAGATCTGCTTTGACATCAGTATCCAAAATTATTGATCATCTGATTTATAAAAACAAGTTATAAATGGTATTTGGAGGTAATGCATGATTATCATACTCTTTACAGCAGAGAAATCACAGTATTTTCACTATCGGATAATGCTATTATCCGACAGCAAAAAAACAACCATTATTTCGGACAGTAAGTTTATTTAACTTTAAAGTGCGTGCATTCAAATTTCAATACCTTCGAATGAATGTTCGATTTCACAATTCACAAAAATCAAAACAGAAAATGGGTGAAGTGAGAAAATGTTTGAACAATAAAAAAGAATGAAAAATAAGTGTATGCTATGTATAGTCGGATATTGCCTTGGCTTGATGGAATAAATTTCAATATCTGCTCTTGTCTCGTCGAATAATCTTTTTTTTCTTTAATAATCATGCATATGCATATTCTCTGCTGGTTTGAAAGAAAGCCTTCTACCTACACAGGCATTTCTTACTTCCACAGTATAACTGGACAGATGTGATGAAACATCGTTATTATGAAATTTGTATTTGTATAGGACTTAGTATTACTGATGTTCAAAAGTAACTTAACAAACAGTTTTCAAACATTTTGAACGAGTTAGGTTAAAAGAAGATAATCAACAACCTATTGTCGTTTGTTTGACTTCTGGTTCTGGAGGCTGGTCCACCACTTCCTTGGCTTGGATTACTTTTTTTCACAGAATCTGCATAACTTAATTCATGTTGGGCATTGTTTTCAGTTGTCATTAAAGGGTCGCCAAATGCTGCACTTCCAGAATTAGCTTGACCATCTTTCCTTTTATGAGGTCCATATGGTTGTCCATCTTCATTAGCTTGTAGAGGATCCGATGCAGGAGTCTGTTCTCCATCTGGACAGCTATGCAGATTTTCTTCATTTGTTGTTCTTCTTGCTGAGTCATAGTGATTTTCATTTCTCGTCTGTATTTGATTAGCTGACATTTTGCATTCCTTCAAATTAGAAGCTGTTACAGTTACCTTTACAGGCTTTTCATCCTAATAACCAAAATAATATAAGGCTTCCTTAAGAAAACACAAATGCAAAATAACTATGTCATGATGTACACTTGATACAATAAATGTTCTCTAATGAATGTTCTCTATGAATCAGACAATAGATAAAAAGAAACTACCTTTTATGAAATATTGATTAGTTGAAAAATAAGAGGTTCAGGGTAATTTTTATTTATGTGATCAAAATGCTAACATCACAGGGTCACTAGTGTTTTTCATGGCAAACACAGAAGCAGTTGAAAGAAACATCATTAAAAGATAAACATGGATTCTTTATGAATCTTCTGATTGACAGTTTCAAAAGATTTTCTTATTCAACTTATCAATAACTAAAATCAAATTCAAAACCAGTGCATGATATTTTCATGTCAAAGTTATACCAAAATCAAAAAAGAGATAATTAAGAGAATTTTCTTTTGTTATGGTTAAGACTTTGTATACATGAAAAAGATGCTTTTTTATGCTCATTCTATACAAGTATTAAAGTTGAAACATTGTCGGATGTAAAGTTTGCCTTGTCAATTTAAAAGGTATACTAAACCAAATTGTATATTGGCAGATCCTACCAAAATTAAAAATTAAAGCCAGAGAATGCACAACCAAAATGTACTGAATTGTGTTCACCAAAAATTTGGTGCTTTTTTCAGATTTATTAGGATTTTCTCAGATTTTTTATTGGGCAATATAAAAGAGATGTTTTTACTCTTTCTAAATAGTATTCATGTGAATTATATGGCCTAGAAATAGGATAAATCAGTCTGATAAATCAGTTTGATAAAAGAATCCTCCGAACAAGATTCACATTTTACTGTCTTTAAAAACCAAACAAACATATTTTGCGGGCAGTCAGGGCAATGAGATCGCACTTCCAGGTACCAAACAAATGTACCTTCATTGCACTAAACTAAGTTTGCGTAGTTCTCCAACAAATGATATTGATCAAACTACAACCAATTGAAGAACCACTGAAATAATACCAACCAGATTAACTTGCCAACTGGTTATAAGTTTATTAGAAATTAAAAATTATTTAAGGGTGATTTAATTCAGGTGCAGGGAAAAACACTGTCGTGAGGACATGGGTAGTTCAGTATACCTTAAAATAAACAAGCGAGATTAACAGCAGATAAAATAAAAACATGCACAAAAAAGAGAGAAACATTGTTTATTTCTGACGATTATCTTTAATTCCTTTTTTCCTTATAAATCATGTCTCATACATCCTTCAAGTTCTCTTTTTCAAGCAATTTCTGCCATGAGATCTACTTCATAGCAGTTTTGATGGTGACTTGATAAAATTCTGTGCTGTTCATCAAAAAGTTGAAAAGGACTATCCTTCATTAATAGCAGGGAAATAATGTGATAATACTATTATAAAGAAATTGTGCATCACAATCATTTATTTGGTTACTTATTCCTTACGAATTTGTACAGAAAAAATTCTAGTGACCCTATGACATCACAACTTTCTAAATGAAGAAAACCTTTATAACTTTAAATATTTTCAAATATTTTTCAGATTCATAATTTTTAGATGTAGAATGAATTTATATCAAAATGAAAAACAAATATTTGCTGTCGATCCCTCTTTAAGCTTCAAATATTCAAATATTCCAAAAAATCAAAGATTTCCAACCAATATAAAATGAATGATCAAAATCAGCTTCAACATAGCTAAAAATTAATGTGACAATACCTTTCCTGAGGTGCCATTTTTAGTATCTTTGTCACCACCATTTGAACTCTTATTTGAAGAAGGTTGATCAGTCAAACTAGTTTCAGAAATAGTTATAGTTGTACTATCCCCTTTTTCCTTATCTTTCATGTCAGAATGTCTTGTATCAGGAATGAAATTCTTTGTAGTACTGAACTTCTGAGCTTGGGTCAATAGTGTTGCCTTTTTTTCCTTCTTGTCAGATTCAGAATCCTACAGATATACATATAATCATAACAAAACAAAATGTTTTAGAAAGAAATACTGAGAATCATACAGACTTTTGAAATTATTTTTTCATGACACAAAATCAATTTACAAGTAAGATTATTTACTATATTTTCAGGTACTTCCTGTTCGATGGTTATTGGTTTGTTATCAGGTTGCTGCAAGTTTAAAGTCAAAAGAATGTACCTTTGTACATTTAACGCAATATCAGATTTCAAAAGAGCATCAATGTAAGATAAAATCATAGAATGTTAGGAAACGTGACTTTATAACCCTGCAGTGTATAAGATGATGTGCAGGGAGAGAAAATGTAAGAAAACAGAAGGAGAATTTCATTAGAAAAAAAATTACTTCTACTATATATGTCAAAATGATGAATAGATCATTAATTAACACAAGCCATCACAAAATAATTAACTAAAAGACACTACCATTTGACATCACAAAGCAGGAAGCAAATTAGATCTATGTGTTACCTTTTCTGAATGAACATTTTTAGATTCTATGTGACCGTTACTAATGTTTTGATTTGAAGTAGGTTCAGTTGACTTTTTACTTCCACTAGCATTATCTCCAGTCTTTTCATCTGAAGGAGATATTTGATCATTTCTTTCATCATCTTCATCGACTGGATCAGTTGTTCTTTTTGCAACATCTTTTACCATTGGGTCCTAAAAGTCACAACACAATGATAAAATTGGAATTACTTTGTATGTCCATGCTCGATGTGCTTTGGGTTCCAAATGAGTTGCTTGTCATAAGACCAATTTTCAAGGGACCAGTTGCATATTACGTGTTGTTACGCTTACGCTCATAAATTACGCTTTTGTTACAGCATAACAACATTTTTAAAATCAAAATGTTCTAAGTTATGTTCTGTGGTTGTTACGCTAGCATAACACATAAGGCGTAACACATAAGGAGTAACATAAAGTAAAAATTATGCCGTAAGAAGATTGTCTTATTTAAAAACGATCTTAACGCACTTTTTTGTCTGTTGCCAATGATTTGTTAATTAGAAAAAAAAGTTTTAGCAGGGCTACAAATGCCTTAGTAACCTTGTTAGCCAGTCAATATTGGGAAAATATTGGCTTTGGTTGCTCGTATGGACCTCACTGCACTCGGTTTTTGATATCACAACCTCTGTGAATATTTTCCCCTATCGATCGGCTAAACGGCTAATAAGCCATTAATAATAGTACAACTCCTGGAAAATGTTGTCCATGACCTACCATAACTGAGGCAGTGAAAAACAAAACAAAACAACCCTCCAAAACATATAGCGACCATATTGGAGCTAGTTTCAAGTGTAATATAATAGCGTTTATAATAATTGCGTTTATAATAATTGCGTTTAAGATCCTTCCATGCCTTTCATTGTTTAATGCTTAAGAAAATAGTATCAAGAAAGATGCCACATAAGATAAACACCTTCCCAGGATCTGCCTTTCAAAAATGCTGTTTATATCAAATCATCAATGGAGAAAACATTAAATCTTAGGTATGGTAAAACGTGAAGTAAATCCAGAAAATTATCAGTTATTTTTCATACTCTAGCTCTACTCTTCTTATTTTCAAAATACGCATGGTGATATTGAATAGAAAACAGAATGTATAAAGTTAACCAAACTAATGTTGCCCCAACTAATCTGGCAGCACAGAAAGCAAATATATAATTTCAAAACACTCATTATACTTGCATAACAAAGTAGAAAAAACTGTTATATCAACTTAATCAATCAAGCATCACAAGCCAAATATATCACCAGATGACTATGTAAAATACAATGGCTTACCTTCCCATTTTCGGACTTAGTGTCATCTGCTACACTATTTCCAGCTTGTTTATCATTTGAATGTTTTCCGTTATCACTATCTTTCTTTATTTCACCAGAGGAAGGGTCTTGCATAATGGGTTTTTCAACAACACTATTGGTCAAGTCAGATCCAGAAATGGCCATTTTTGATTGAACCAAGAGTGATAATTCTGAGATTTCGTCAAGTCCATTATCCTAGGAAAACATTAGGGAATTTAAGGAATAGCCAAGATCAAAAACAATTTATTAGCAACTAAATCATGTCATGCATAACATAATTGCAATATTAGACAGAAACAAACAATTAGCTCACTCTCTCTACCACTCTAAAAAAGCAAAGTTGTGGCTAAAAGATTTTCCCAATGTTTAATATTTAAATCTCATAAATTTAACAAAACATGAAGGACTTCCCAAACTTAATAAAATTGCTTTGTATGAACCTTGAAATTAGTTCATAAAGATGAATTATTATCTAAATTACTGCATTGTTTACATTTCAAACAGTAAAAAATCATTGTGATTATTGCAGATTATAAAATAAAAGTATTATGGTCATAATCAGTTTCTCTACTTCCATTGAAATCATCAATTTTCACCCATCAATGGTATGACACATGGGTGAGTGACACCTACCAATGTCCATATTCAAACAGAATTTATTGGAATGCTTGAAATGTACAGAACTATACATTTCCTGAAATTTCATGTAATGTACAGAACTGCCCACGTGTACAAAAATTGGTGATAAACATGAATCTTCAATGGACCTATTTTTCCTTTTTGACTAAACATTAAGGAGTCATTTGGATTATAAGTTCTGTTGTGATTTGCCTTCACAACAACATTTTTGGCCTTTTCACGATATAATAAGAGATTATAATAATATACAGATCTTTAATGAAATAACCAGAATTTATATTACTGAAGTACTGCCAGACTTCAATATTTTGAATTCTACTAGAAATGTCAAAATGATGAATAGATCATTAATTAACACAAGCCATCACATATTGTTAACTAAAAAACACTACCATCTGACATCACAAAGCAGGAAGCAAATTAGATCTATGTGTTACCTTTTCTGAATGAACATTTTTAGATTCTGTGTGACCGTTACTAATGTTTTGATTTGAAGTAGGTTCAGTTGACTTTTTACTTCCACTAGCATTATCTCCAGTCTTTTCATCTGAAGGAGATCTTTGATCATTTCTTTTATCATCTTCATTGACTGGATCAGTTGTTTCTTTTGCAACATCTTTTACCATTGGGTCCTAAAAGGTTGGAAAATAGTTTCATAAGTCACAACACAATGATAAAATTGAATTACTTTGTATGTCCATGCTTGATGTGTTTTGCTTTCTAAATGAGGTCCAAGTTGCTTATCATAATTCCCATTGATTCTTCTTTACATAAATTTCAATATTGACTACCACTAATAACAGTTTTATACTTTAATTAAAAGAAGGTTCGTTAATCCAAAGAGACAAACCTTCATTAAACAAAACTTCATCATCATGACGATTGATTCCTTTTTAAATAACATATTGTGTTATTAAATTCTTATTGCATTTAACCATTATAATATAAACACCCTTTTTGCAACAAATGTTGTATGAGAAACCTGATGATACCCTTACTAATGGTCAAAAGCTCGTTATATGATAAATGGACTAATCATAAAACTTTGTCAAGTTTTTTTTGCATGAAAGTTCATTTCCTAAAATTAACAAATAAATTTGTAGTAGCAATTGTGGGTTGGCAAGAGTATGATTTAGAAAAATTTATGTGATAATAGCATTTGGAAATCAGTGAAGAATCAATCAAGGATACCTATTCTTAATTTTCAAAATGCTTCTTAAGAAACTAACGATCTCTTTAGATAAACAACAAAGAAATGTTTTCGTAAAAAACTTTTTAATTGCTAGTTGTACTGAAATTAATTCAGATGCCGGTGCTATCATCTCAAATGAATTAAGTGAGAATGAATGAAGGTTTTCAAAAAAGTAGCAGCAATCTCTAATTGTATAACATTGACAACTTCTTGAAATTTAGATAGAATGCATACTCTGAAGTTCTGACAAATAAATGTAACAAGTGGCAGTTTTATATACTTTTTCATCTTTATCATTATCTCTGCTTTCTGAGATACTATCATCAGAATCATCATTATCTGTTGATATTTCATCGTCATCCTAAAAATAAGTATAAGTAATTTAGCTACATTGGATAAGTTAGGGAATATGTTCTGTATAATCTCTAATAGATCTTAACACACTTTTTTGTCTGTTGTGGACGATTCACTTGATATTTCTTCACCCTCCTTCTTTTTCTTCTTCTTCTTCTTCTTCTTCTTTTTCTTCTTCTTTTTCTTCTGTAACAAATGAATTAATTTACACTTCTTTTCTTCAACATTAAAAAAACCCCACCAAAATGCTACCATCTTAGCAAATTATCTATATAAATCTGTCTACAGATGTCCTGGACATCATTAAAGAGAATTGTTTCTTTTTGGTATTAGGGATTGTATGTGATACAATTGCAATGAATACCCCAAAAGAACATGGCGTTGAAAGGGAAATATCTCCATAACCAATGTGAATTGCTAACATTGCATTGGGTTCAACTTTGTAGCAAAACATTTGGGGATGGGGACAATTTCAGCAACAGTCCATCGTAAAAATATAAATCCCATACAGCTTTATAAAACTTTTCATTTTTCATGATTTAACTTTTAGTCACCATTTCAGGGGAGTACAGGTAGGACTGGAATGCACACAAAGTTTGTTAACCCAGAATGCTAGTTAACTCTAGTTAATTTTCTACAATGTTATTTAGAAAAAACATAAAAGGAATACCTTTCCAGAACTGATATTCTCACACTCTGTGCTATCTGCTGCAATATTTTCACTTTGTGTATCAGGTGAAATTTTTTGGCTGTTACTTTCATCTACTTTCTTTATATCAACAGAAATGTCTTGTGAACTAGAGCTTTTTATATCAATGGCAGATGTAGAATCAGAAATATAGATCTGTGGTTGTTCCAATAGTGTCAATTCTGATGTATCCTAAAAATAAATTATTCAAATTTTTATCATGACTAATCATAATCTAAACACATATTCCTTAAAAAACAAAAATAATATGTGCAGGTGGATACTTAAAGACATTGTGTTGTTATAAATACCGCTGGAGGTACCACCTTGTGCTGACATCATCATTACTGATGCAGACCTTTCAGTTACTTCTATGAAAGTCGTCATTAAAAGCAACAAAAATATTAGCTTATATTTATGCGCAACGATAATTCACGTGCTAATTTTATGAAGATCAAACAATACAACAATTCCTTTCTTGTCTCTCACCTGTTGTTATTTCATGATGTCAGATTTTGCCATATTTATAACAACACATTGTCTTTAAATATTTTATAATGTGATTGATTCTGAGTTTGTGTAACTTAAGCTGGCTTCACAAGTAAGGCAAAAACCTACCTTTTGAAGTAAACAAAAAAAACATCAAACAATCAGAATTCCTAATATTACCTCACTTTCCATTGGTTCACCACCTCCACAAGCTCCTTGCAAAACCTACAAAAAGAAATGATATTAATACCAAATCAAATGATCACATTTAATTGAATAGAGTACACATGGCCAATCCATATATCAAAAATCTTGACTCCTGCTGACTCATACTCTTTTATCTCAGCATGTTTAATACAGAAACACTTTACTTTACTCGTAATCTAGCCTGTGATCAACTATGACATAACAATTAATGTCAGTAGTTGACTGCTATAGGATAAACTATAGAAAAAAAATACATCACACAATGGTATTTATACACCAAAATCAATGATTACATACATTGTACTTTCTACATAACATCATAATGAATTGGAATTAGTTGATACAACAGTAATGTAGGATACATACAAAATTTCTTTCCTACCTCACAATTGTTGTCTTGTTCTTCAACCTCCATTGGTGCCATAGCTGAAAATATCAATATTGAGATCTCTAAATCTTATCAGGAAAGATTATGATTATTCAATACAAGATCTCTCTCATTCCAATATCGGGGTGTTATCTACCACATTATGGTTTTCACAAATTCATTCCTCCGTGAATGTATTAGTGTCTTTATGGCTGTGCAGTATTTATATGTTTTTAATTTTTAACAGGAACATTGAAATTTATAACAGCTACAATTATATTTTTATGTACGTAACATTTTTTGCCTGTAAATAGTAACAATAAGATTCTTAGTTGTTCCTGATGACTGTCCACTAAAAATCTGTTTTCCATTAATTTACACAACATAAAGAATGACAAATGTTATCAGAAATGCTTAGAGGGAGGTGTTGTTTCAATTATTTACTGCTGAGGAGCAGTTGGGTAGGCGGTTATGTGAGGCTCGGCACATTAGAGGAAATACAGTAAATAAATTAATTGCTATTCTCCCATGGGTGTAGTGTGCCTTTACCTGAACAAACACGCATGCGCCTTAAATGGTTTCAAAGATAAATTAACATAAAAGTAAATGTAGAGAACTTCAAGGTAGGGAAAAAATAGGATTTCAACAAATTGTTAGATTTCATGGCACTACTGGTTTAAACGTTGGGGTTGCCACTGTAAACCCTTATTTGAGAAATTGGCATAGGATAAACAGACACGCTCTTTTTTAAGATTTCCATGTAATGAAATGGAAAACTTATATTTTCACCAGCATATCTATCAAGTAAAAATTAATGGATATAAGGCACAGGAATAACTCCTATTAACCAATGAAATATGGCTGTTAGTTTGTGGAAAGACAGGTTTAAAAAATAAGTGGTGTTAGAGTCGTCTGATTGACCATTCTCTAGAATTTAAAGGAGAATTAACGTCAAGAGAAAAACTTTGGACAAAAAACTTCTATTTCATTTAGAAATGTTATGTCATTTACAAAAAATTAATTTAAGTCCAAAATAAGGTCAAAATCAAGGTTTTATAAAGTCTTGTCATATAAATGGTGGCATCACTATAGCAGATATGATTTCTTTCATGCTAGATGTTCAGTATAATTTTATGTTTCTACTATGGAATAAATGAGGTTTTCACTCAATGAAAGCCATGAAAGTTACTCTTAGTGAAATTTCATTTGGAGAAGGGTCTGATGAGAGTAACAACAATAAAATCTTATGCAATAACAATTTGAAAATGCATTCATTATAGCAGTAAAATCAAAAGGTGGTAAGTAATTTTGTAAAAAACAGGTGAAAGTGAGAGAAAAATCTGTAAAATTTATTCAAACCCCAGTGCACATGACATCGCTTGTAAATTGAAAGTATGTGCAGAAAACATATCTTATAAAATCCATATAACAATGTAACCACTCCTTACTATTCTGAAAATAGAGAAAAAGAAAGAAAAAACTACGTGGATTAATTAAAACCACGTGTTAACATAATTTTAAAGATTTTTTAAAAAAACATGAACAGCTTAAAAAAAATCATCGACTATAATAACCACTTAGTTTGTAAAACTTCAAAACCTTATATCTTCTAAATAATTTCATTAAAATAAATAACCTTTAGTAGATATATAATCGTATTTTTCATAGAAGAATCGATTTATGCAAAGAAAATGGAGGTTAATTTTTGACGTTAATTCTCCTTTAAAGTATTTTCTTATGCCGATGTTTGCAAACTGAACTATGTCATGGGCATTTGCGGGAAAATTAATGCTTCCAAAATTTAATTATTTTTTAACCAAAAAAAGGAACTTCTGTTTGTTTATTTCTAGTGATCCTAATCCGTGATTTATGGATCTTGTTATAAAGTAAGATTTCTCCACAGCACAATAAACTGCTCTTATCAGCGTTGTTTGAAAGTATATCATCTGAATTTTACGAATTTTACTTATAGAAAGGCAGCTTTTACCCTACACATATACCATGTCACTTGTGTTTGTCTGCAATTCACACGCACAGGTTAGTTATGAAGGCGTTTTTTGTGGTCGAATAGCATGCCCATATAGATTACCACAGTTTTTTGGCACATGTGCACTGATTTGCTCATGGAGAAGACTGAAGAAGAAGAAAATCAACAATCGAAACATCTTTACCCACCACAGGCCTTACTTCTCCTATGTAAACATAGCGAAAAAAGAGCAAATCCAGTGAAATCTGCCCCACTAACATTATCAAAACCACCTAATCTCTGAAATTGTGTATGGGAACCTTATGGTAATTTATTTATTCACAGCTGTAAAAAAAAGATGAAAGAGAATGCATACAATCCAAACATCTGCCATTTATTAGAATAACTGAATCTTTGGAGCAACAAATTTTCAGATTAACATTAGAACAAAAAGTTTTGGAGAAATAAAGCTTTGGCGAAAAAACTTAAATTCCTGTTTTGAAAGCAGATTACCATATAGGGAGGGGGGGGGGGGGGGGAGGGGGTGTTTTCCATTCCCGGGTGCAAGAATCTATTCTTAACATGTTTATTAAGCAGCTGATTATCACAGTTTGTTTGCATCATGATGTAAGAGTTATGAAAATGTTACTAGTAGCTTCAAGGGTAATTAGTAGTAAAGAAAAGAAAAGAAATATCATCTCTAGTGTTTCCTTTGGGACTATTAAGGCACATGGTTTTTACGGTATCTACTTTGTTATTCTACTGTTCCATGTTTTATCTCAAAATTGTTTTGAAATTTCACGTCAAGAATAAATTTCGCATGTCAAGAATAGATTCTCTGGGCTATCTTCTTCGCCTCCAGTTATCTAATCTTCAAAGGAAAGAAATGTTTATATATTTTATTACTAATGTTGTTTTGATATTGTATTTTATATCTTACATCATTTTGAACATGAATTAGGTTTCCTTTTTCACTAATTGGATGCTGAAGTTAATGTGTCGAGTATAGATGCCCTTATATAGGTAGTTTCATATATGCTTGACACAACAACTTTAGTATCCAATAAATGAAAATAAAAGGAATTAAGATATGAAATACAATATCAAAACAACATTAGTAATAAAAAAATAAAATTTTTCTTTCCTTTGAAGATTAGATAAACAGAGGAGAAAAGGAACACGAGGACACGTCCGTGTTCAACCATATTACTATTTTCTAGTCATGCAAAATTTTCAAAACAATTAAGAAATAAAATATGGAACAGTAGAATAACAAAGTACCGTAAAAACCATGTGCTGTAATAGTCCCAAAGGAAACACTCAAGACGATATCTCTTTTCCACTAATTACCCTTGAAGCTGCTTGTAACATTTTCATAACTATTACATCACTATGTACACAAAATCTAGTAATCAGCTGGTTATTAAGCATGGTGAGAACATAATAATCGCACCAGGGAAGGGAAAACTCCCCTACATGGAAATCTGCTTTCAAAACGGGGATTTAAAAGTCATGATTTGAAGTCCCATGGCCAATCTTTCCATTCCAGTAGTAAACAAGATGTGGCACGCGTAATATCAACAACTTTATTTCGGCCGTGTTTTTGTGTTTGGATTTGTTTAAAGAGGTTTTAGACTCATCTTGAATCTACCCCAAATTATTAAGCAATATTTCAAATTTAAACTATTGGGTCAAAAGTACTTACTGTAAGCTTCCATTTTAAATGTTTTTTTTTTTGGTTTTTTCGTTGATTAATTGATTAATATTAACGTGTGTCGAGAATAGAAGCATGACGAGCATATATGAAACTACCTTATATATACAAACAATAAAGTACCTTCTTTTGTCATATTTGTCTCCAGTAATGATCCACATGCATCACAAAACTTTCCAAACGTTTTGGGCAAATTACATTTTTTACAAAATAAGGTTGGTTCAATAAGAAGTATTCCACAGGCTGAGCAAAACTTTCCTGTTTTAAAGGCTTCACAATCTCTACACCATAATGATTCATTTTTTTCATGTGTATTTTTGCCACATTCGGAGCAAAATGCTTGATCTTCACGACACTTCTTGTTACAGTAACTGCACGAAATAATTTTCGGCGGAATAACCACCATCCTTTCTCCCTAAATCAACCAAAAAACTGATCTACATCTCATTTCTCTGCTTGCTTGGTTTGAAATTCTTACAGGCGTACCACACAACAACAAACAGCGCTGAAAAGAGTCACGAGCAGAAAAATGATGGACTGAATTTATTATCCATAATGAATAGAATTCTAGGAAATTCTAGGAAAGAGTACCCCGGGTACAAACTATCACTTTAATTAATGCCGGTAGACGATGTTAATGCGGAGCGGAAACTTACCAAGTAAGTTAGTTCGTTTCGCTGAGTAAATTGTTATCATGTCATTATAGCAATATATCATGTTCATGCCATTTTTGACACTTGTTTGTATATACCCAATAAACACAAAGATGTCCGTCTTTTGACCAGTTAAAGACGTGTTTAAGTCGTCTTTTTCTGGTCTTCATGAAGCAAGTATGCAATGACACGTGTTTAAGTCGTCTGCTGCTCTCGTCTTACGGAACCAGTAATAAAAACTCGGTGAAATGAGACGACTACATAACCCATTCTCGTTCGTGCCGTGTGCTATAACCGTATGATTTTTCGATGACTGGCCCTTCACACTTTAAACATCGATGCAACAGCTTTTCAAGCTGGACTCATCAACCAAAAATGAACGGTCTTGTTTAAAATTAAAGGTTTATGGAACTGTCAACATGATGTTGTTATCTACCACCTCATGAACAATTTCAAAATCAGGATCTGAACTTTTCGTACGTCTCAGAGATTTTTGAAGCCACTCATCATCATCATCAACTTCGTCATGTTCATCAGGAATGATGAGTGATTCGCTCGGGACAGGCATTGATACTGAGCTATAAATAAGTACGTTAAAAGTGCTTGAAATTGTATATATCCATTTACAAGAAGTATTATGTTTTTTACCGGAGTAGTCTAACCTTTGCTCTGCCATGAATGATGATTGGTGTGGAGATAATAAAATTGGTTTGAACATGTCTTCGGTAAAAGATGTATTGATTGCAGCATCAGACGCCCTGGAAAAAGGTAATAAAGTATATTCAAATTCATGTTGATTAACAACCCGTGTGAATATCTGTAACTTTAAACTTATTTACATTATTTCAGTTGGGGATTCAGGAATACTCTGTTGATCCTTTTGTCCATCGTAAAGTCTTCTAAAACGAGGTTATTGGAATGTAAAAGTAAGTTCAAGTGCGCTCCGTGATTTTCCATCAAGACTGGATAGTCCTTTACAACTAGATAAGGTTACTTCTCTTCTGTATGTTTCTGGGGGATACGTCGTTACTGGGTCGGTTTGGGAACCTCTACTCCATGTCTTTGGCTAAAACACATATAATCATTAAACATAATGACGCTGGTTCAACAGATCATACAGCAAGCAGAAATGAATATTCGCGAATTTAGCGCAAATTTTCGCGAGTACATTCCTTTAATTTTATAGAAACCCGGCATGACTTGTCTTCATATTCGGGGGTATTTTCGGTGACCATCTTGTCAGTCATTTCATGATCGATTATATGTTCCTCATGATAGATGTTATCCGGTTGAGCACTGGATTCTTTGCAAAGATTTTGTATCATCTAAAAAAACAAAACCTCAAACCTCGCCCAGTCATTGCAACCCTCCATCGTTGAGTCGGCGTGTTATGCTGAACAGTATACAAACATGAGTTTATGAAAATACTCACCTGGAATTTTTCAATTTTCTGTAAATATGGCGTCGAAGGAAAGAGAGAGCAACGTTGTAAAAAAGTAAACAATTCTCAGTTTCGTCATTAAAAAAGCGAATTGCAAAAAATGAATGCCGAATTATGTTATTTGATCACTAATACTTCTGATTTATTTCATTTTACTGTGTAGGCAACCTTTTTTGCCCTGGAAACTTGTAAACTTCTTTATATTTAATTAATAACTGCTTGATATGTTAAAAATGGAGAACGAGAAGAAGTTCCAGTGTTGATCTTGAAAGAAGTCAGTGAGGTGCAGTGACAGTGTTTACTGAAACTTGAAAGAAAAAGGTTTTTTGAAAAGATAATTCTTTTCATCTACTAAGTAGCTTTATAGTGAATTAAATTATTACGGGATAGTGGTTGGTATTACATGATTTATGCAGCTTTCTGGATATGCATTAGTACAGCTTCCACTCTAGAGAGACTATGACTATTTTTAAGGTGACTATGAGCAGTTGCTTTTCTGACATTATTCTAACCTATACTAACAAACGTTAAAACCTTGTGTTTACTTAGGTCGCATGCGCATTAATACCTATGTTTTTATGTGTCAGTCAGCCTAGCGACATATTATTTTTGATTATTTTATTTTTAAAACTGGGTTCTAGCGCAAACTACCGAACAAAAGGATAAACAATAACACACTTTGAATCACCGGACTATCTCTTTTTCTTATGACTACGATCATAGTCATAATACAAGTTCATACTGATTGTTGACCCGAGTAATATGTACGAGTTTTTTATAATACCAAGAAAGGAATTCCAGAGTAATAGCATTTTCGTTTTAAGATGAGTTGTTTTTTGTTTTTTGAACAGCATTTCGAATTATTATTTTATTTCTACTTTTTTTAATTTTCTAAATATATTTCTAAATTTCTAAAGCTCAGGTGATTCACTCTGAGAAAACGATAACTGTTATGTTTTACCTGCTTAGCCAAATAATAATTTATATAAGGTTTCGTATATCCTTGTCATTCTTCTATTCTTAACACACGTTAATATTGAAGCAATCAATGAAAAAAAATGAAAAACATTTAAAATGGAAGCTTACAGTAAGTACTGTTGACCCAATAGTTTAAATTTGAAATAGCGCTTCATAATTGGGGGTAGATTCAAGATGAGTCTGAAACCTCTTAAAACAAATCCAAACTCTAAAAAACACGACCGAAGTGAAGTCGGCATCTACTTTGTTATTCGACTGTTCCGTGTTATCTCTAAATTGTTTTGAAAATTTCGCATGACGAGCATGGTTGAACACAGACGTGTTCTCCTCCTTTTTTTCTAATCTTCAAAGGAAAGAAAGTTTTCATATTTTTATTATTAATGTTGTTTTGATATTGTATTTCATATCTTACATACTTTTGAACATAAATTAGGTTTCTTTTTTCATTTATTGGATACTAAAGTTGTTGGAACGAGGATAGGTGAATCTACCTTACAAGTTTCAGCATATCAAATCAGCATAATCCGTAACAATTTGTTTATAAATGTAAACGTGTATACATATTAGTTGATAACTTGCTATATTTTGTTATCAATTGGAGGATGATAATCGATTTTGGAAAGATGGATTGATAGATGGATTTATTTTAAATTCTATACATACGATAAAAGTTATGTTTTTCTCCTATGAAACTTATATTTTTCACCTCCTTAATGTCATAATTAACGATATGGAGAGCAATATAACAAATCGGTTAATACTGTTAGTCAAAGAAAATTAATAACAGGGTGATTTTTTAACTATTTCATTTTCGATAATTATGATTATTTCTAACACGATGGAAGTTTATCATATATCATAAATAATGCTCATCACATGGTCATCACATGGTCATCACATGCTCATCACATGGTCATGATCATGACATGATGAAGGAACACTCATGAAATTTCTGCTCTGATGTTCTCAAGTTCTGTTAAGTATTTGACAGTAAAAATAATTTAAAAACTTGATTGGCAATATGAACAACTAATATACTTGCCGCCTCCTGGCCAATTCTTTCTTGAATGCAAACGTTCGTCAGCCCAGATTTTTCCGATACTACTACTACTACTACTACTACTACTACTACTACTACTACTACTACTACAGACCCATCTTTGTTCAGAAGTTCCTGGAACGAAGATTGTTTGTCATTATACACAATTTTAAGTCATCTTTCGTGTATTCTATTTATCTTGTGGTTCACCTCTCTACTATGGAACATCCAAGTTAGAGGACAGTATGACGGGGTGGTGTGGTTTAGGGTACCAAAATTTGTGATTTAAACCAAAAATTAAACTATAAAAGAGATTGAAGATATCTTAATGGTACTAATTTTCGCTGGTACTAATTTTCGCAGTAAAAAAAAAATCGAAAAAAATTGCATTTCGCGGGTATTAATTTTAGCGGAAGGCTCGTTTGAAGATTTTTCGCGTGTATTCATTTTCGCGAATCGTCAAAAATTAAGTAATTTTTTTTGAAGGTTTCAGTCAGTTCCAAAATCGAAAAATTAAAAATAAAAGAACTTTTGATCAACATTAAACTACCTATTCACTTCTTTCACAATTTTAAGTGAAATGTCACAATATAACTACTCAAATAAATCAAACACGTTGCGCGCACCATCGTCATCCGCATCTGAAATGTCTCCATTAGCACCATCAGTTGTGTCATCGTCGCATTCCCATTGTGATTCATCATCGCTTACATCATCTACCCTCCATCGGGTATTGTTATTGACATTGACATTGTTATTGACATAGGGGTGGAAAATTCTTAGAAATTCATTTTTTTTTTTTCGCAGGTATTAATGTTCGCGGATTAAACAAAATTGAATTTTTCGCGGGTACGAAAAGCGCGAAAATGAATACCTGCGAAAATTAGTACCATTAAGGTAAACCAAATATTTGCAGAAGTATGTTGAAACTTGCCAGCTTTTATACTTGAATTTAATAACAATAATGGTGGTAGATTATAAATTTTACCAAACGACAACAGTTTCGAGTGAAGAAACTAAAAAGTAGATTCCAAAATGCATAGCCTTCGTTCAAGACCACCGTTCGTTTCCACTAGTTAAGGCACTGCTGGAGGGGAGCATTAGAAAGAATGAATATAGTTCTAAATACTAATACTAATCTGATATTAAAAAATTAGGATTTAAATTTGTTTGAAATCTCAAAGCGATTTGAGTTCACTTCGGGTCTCATGTAAACGGCCTCTAAGTTATTGAAGCATAAGAGAATAACGTCAAGGTAACGCAGACTGACTGAAAAAGACTTTTTGATAGAACACTCGGGAACCTTTTACTCAAAACACTCGGCCGAGTGTTTTAAATCTGGTCAGTAATTTATTTCAAAACATTTGACTGAGTTTTTTGAGATCTAAGTCTCGTTCGAGTGTTTTGAGTCAAATTTACTAAACCTTCAAACCTTGTTCCTCAGGGCTTCTTCAGGCGAATGCAGTTTAGATCGACGTAGCAGTCTCACTTTACAACTGATCAGTAAATCATGTTTAAAGTTGATTTATAAACTGGAAGCAGTGCATCTATTGTGTGTCAGTTCCGATTGACAGATTTCCTCTCTGTAGGCTCTGTCCGGTCAAACTTGATCCTGGAGTCACTTCCCCTTTTTGACAATATGTCCTCCTAAATGTCAAATAGGCCCGGGATTGAAACTCATAATCAATCGTGAAAAATTAGGAGATTTTAGGAGATTTTCCCATGAGTTTTTTGAAGAAATTGTGTAATTTCGGCCTAAATGTCCTAAAATCTTTAGGAGATTTGAAAGAAAAATTAGGAGATCTTCACCAGAACCTGAGTAACACACTTTTGTTGCGTATAAGTTATCTTAAAAAAAAGAGAAAAAACTTGTTGTTGTACCACACAACTTAATTACACAATGGGGAATCAAACTTGGTCATTCTCATGCTCATAATACAATTACATATTGCCACACCTTAGCAAAGTATAAGAAAATAGTTCGGTGTACCAGTTTTCATTCAGACGCAATTTAACTTTCCACAAAAAATGAGACATTAGCAGTTAAATTTAGGAGTTTTTAGGAGAAATTTAAAATGTTCACTCTGTGTGTTATGTACCGGAGCAGAAGTGAGTAAACAAGGACATTATTCGATTGGTTGGCTAACGAGTCCAAAATACGCATACCATTCAAGCGCGACAATTACAATGAAAATAGAATGTCCACGTTACTTAATAAAGGTTGAAAGCTCAACTAATGTATTCACTGATTTAATGTTTATTGTAAGAAAAAAAAATTCTGCAATTTAAAATTTTTATCCTGATTATTTTGGCAAAGGATTAAGGCGTGTTTCCATTTGTCCTGTAAACAACACCGGACAGGACAAGGAAACCTTGAATACTTAATATGCTTGGCTTATTTCTACTTTTCCGTTCCTGTCCTGTACTGAAAAAGTAGAACAAAAGAATAATTTAATAACTAATCTAATAATTATTATGTGAACCAATCAGGAAAAAGTATTTGTTCTTTTCCGTTCCCGTTTCAAGACTGACAAGTGTAAACAGGCCTTTATAGCCCAAGAGGGATAACAAGTGGAAACAAGCCCATATAGCCCAGAAAAAGGGGTAACAAACGAAGCAACATGAAAACCTAAGTTCCACTCCCAGATTTTTGACTTAAGTTGACTTAGTCTTCACCAAGTTAGAAAAGTTATCTACTTAGGAGTGTCACTTCGGTCATATTTGTTCAACACTCACACCAGATAACAAGCTCTTCATCATAGTGACTTTTTTCAACAAGAAGAACAACGAAGTTCATAAAAATTTACAATACATCTCATTAAACATGTAAATTTAAACATTTTTACATATAGCTAAAAATTTTCTAAAAAATACATTAAAAAAAAGGTAGGTAAATTTCAAATGTGCCATTCGCCATCTATATAATCAAACATAACACAGCACACAACAACAATTGTATTTGTATTTGAAAAAAAATGACATAACGCTTATAAAGAAGTTCTACCCTGCAAATGAAGGCGCACAAAAAAGCACGTCCAATATTTACTTCCGTAAAAACGTGGCTCGAAGACTAAAGTGGATGTGGATTCCCTAACAAAACGCAAATGGTTGACAACTAAAGTATTCTATTTCAACTTCAACTCTCGAGGAAAAAGAACAAACCAGTCTGACATTCTACTACCATCAAATACTGTCTTATTCAAGTATGCCATGCTTAAAAGATGCCGGAGTTGAAATGAGATACAGGGAACTCTCGATATTACGAACCCAGTTCCCTTTACCTTTCCTTGACAAAGCCTCTTAAAATCCCTCGATTAAACGAACTCTCGATATAACGAACTCTCGAAATAACGAACTCTTGATATAACGAACCCGATTCCCTTTACATTTCCTTGACAAACCCTCTTAAAATCCCTCGATTTAACGAACTCTCGATATAACGAACTCTCGATATAACGAACTCTCAATTTAACTAACTCTCGAAATAACGAACCCTCGATATAACGAACTCTCGATATAACGGACTCTCGAAATAACGAACTCTCGATATAACGGACTCTCGAAATAACTAACTCTCGATACAGCAAACTGATTTCTATTTCCCTTCAGTGTTCGTGACATCGAGATTCCACTGTACTCCTATATTGTCAATACGCCACAGAGAGAAATACATTTTCAGGAAAAATAGACTTCTTGAATTCAACCTACCAATAATTTGCAAAATACATATTTGGTGAAGTTTAAAAAAAAGCAGCATTAAAAAGGATTCTCGAATCTATAAACGCGGAACGAATAGATCATCATCTTCAATAAGAACGTGTTGAACTCCACTTGGAGAAGTTTGCCTCACCACTGCGTCATCGATAGCCTCGTTCAGAAGTTCTTCAACAGAGCGTCTATTAACAACACCCATCTCGTTCCTATCAATGTCTCCATTTACTTCTTTTGTCGAATCTTCCACAGCTTCGTCTGCTGAGTCAGCAGCGAACTCGTTATCAAACCATTCTTCAAAGTGAGATCCCGTGCTAACAGTAATCTCGTTTTCTTGAGGGTCAGATGAGTGAGAAACGTACGAAACGTTATCCGAACTGGCTGCCGAACCGACTAGCGGGGAGTTATCTGAATATTGTCCGTTGTAATCGCAATCGATATGATTGTGTTCCCTATTCAGAGATTCTGATAAATTTTCACAAGTTGGTTTTAATGAAGCTTGATTAAATGTTGCAATGGAAACCTAAACCAATGTAAGAATCGTAAGTAAGTTTCAAGGAAAGTTCCAGGAAAGCTTACAATCCACAAGTTGCGACTGGGTACTTGACTTCAATCGGATTGCTCTAACTTGCCTAAAGGTCATTGTGCAGCACTGAAACTATGTCAAGTAAAAATGCATCTTTTTCAACCTCTTTGGATAAATCCTTTATCGTAAGTATAATGAACTCTTACATGTGTTCTATGCTGATCTAGATACCAAGAACTTTTGTCAATAGTCGATACCCGGCGTAAGCTTTTCCGCCTAAAAAAGATGACAAAATATATTTCATTAATTGACCATTACCGAATGCTGTTTCACCACGATACTCAAGCCTAGTTAAGTAATTCTATTACCCTAATTAATAAAGTTACAAAAACAATGAATTCCACAACTCATTGGCGAAACATGTCGACTAGGTAGGTTATAATACAGTGTTCAAACAGAAATTAGGGAAAGGTCTATTACTACTGATGTCAGAAGTGACTGCTTAAGACCGGGGAAAACGAGCCTTATATACAGGTTCACGGTCAACCAACATGTAGAATCTTGGGTCTATTTGCAGGAGATGTTAGATGATCCTACATTTATTTTTATCTCTACTCAAAAATCAATAGAATGTTTGTTTGTTGCAAACGCATTAAACCTTCATTGAGAAAAATATTCCCTTTGGTCATTACATATAATTTACCTATCGAAGTTTTTAACTTCTTCCGTCAACTGTTGTAGGCGTGACAAACTCTCTTCTTCGAGGGAATGAAATAGATCAGTTACTGTGCTTCTGCGACTTTTCAATTCGTTTTTATGAGATTTTCCATTGTTGACACGCTTGGAGTTATAGTCAGTGAACCCCGCACAAGAATTCCGAACAGAATTATTATCAGCGTTTTTACAAGGCGACCTTGAATTATCTACTTTGAACAAGGGGTCGGCAGAATGTGTATCATCTGAGAAGTAGAGCTCTGAAACGAAATGAGATTTTATTGGATAATCAAATTCATGTCTTTAAGAAGTTCAAGTTTGTTGTTATGAAATCAAGACAAACATGTTTGTTGTTATGAATTCAAGAAGAACAAGTTTGCGGTTACACCAAATAATATATATATCTTAAAGGGTAAGCGATGGAAGTTTACCAGTTTACATATATTCACAAAACACGTCTTCAAGTTTTCATGACATCTCAACAACATATTACAAAAACTTTAATGCAATACGTTTACTAACGAAGAATGCAAAGCAATAAAAATCGATTCTGAAATGAGGGCCTCACCTGCTTTCGTAGTGTTAACTTTTTGGGGGTTTTCAGATTCGTTAATCAAAGCCTCTTGAAGAAGATTTCTCACATCTTCTCCCTAAAAAGGTCAACAATACTGTTGCTATAAAATCAGAGCCCGCAAAGTAAAAGGAATCATGACCATAAAAATAAATTCTTCACATTTATTATGAAAGAAATGAAATAAACTATATACGTTTCGAAAGCTGTACAGCATTGATCTGATCATCATCATTATACTGAAGATGAATGCTGGACAGCCAAATTCTGTTCAACGAAACTTTCTGCCCGCGAAAATTTATGTCCTTAAGGTACATTACCGTGGCATATTGAAACACTGTCAAGTGCATTTTGTTTTTCGCATCAAGTGGTGCATTGTAATGCATCAGAAGACGCGATATATCCACAAAATTCCACCTGAAATGAAAATATGAGAATCTAAGAACCTAGTAGAAACCATTCCCAGCTAGACACTCTAAGGTGTTGGATGTTGTGAACAGTCTTGTTGTTACAAACTTTACCTATAAAGGGCATTCAAATTGTCGCGAACTAAAACTAAAGAAAACTAAACAGTACAAAATAAAGTAAACAAATACCTTGCTACGTCATGCAGAGGAGTATTACCACGTAGATTCTTCGTGTGCACATTCTAGTTTGAAAGAAATTGACACGTAACGAAATGTTCAGCTTCTGTCTATACATTGTATAATGTTTTAACCTCGCCAGTTAGTCACTTAAAATTGTCATGTCATGAATCTGAGGATCACACGTAACCAAAGAATTCAAAAGCGTTCAGATCCAAGCAAGAAAATCATATTCAGGCTTACTTGCAGTAACAGTATTGCTGGACCGATGTGTCCGTTGGAGCAACTATAATGTAGCGGTGTATTTCCCTGGGCGTCTTTTATATTTGGTGTTGCACCATTTTTCAAGAGAATGGAAACACTCTAGAAAAAGAGAAAAGAAAATGCAAAACGAAGCATAACCTGACCCTAACAAATTTTACAGCATGAACTTTGGCCTGAAAAGAGACATTAGGATTATGTTCAAAGTTTTCCAATAACTTAGTTCTTCAGCATCAACAAGGAATGTATTGAACTTACTTCCACACTGTTATATTGACAAGCCAGGTTAAGTGGAGTTCGTTTATTCGTTTTGGTTTTAGCATTTGGATTAGCACCAGCTTGTTTCAGTAGCAGTCTTACAATACTTCAAATTCATTCAACGCAGCAATGTGTAGTGCTGTGCGCCATCGTCATTAGCCATATTGGCAGCTGATGTCACCGGTCCAGGAACTGATTTCTAGACGATAAAAGAAAACGTTGTGTAATTATAAGAGACATAGTTCACTTTTGAAAAACGAGTTTAAACTCTGTCATCAAAATGACTGTACCATAACTAGGGATAATTTGAAGCATATAAACATTGTAGCATTTCTCCAAAGTCATGCCACAAGCTTTTCACTGGATTCACTGAATTTCGGCACGTCCTAAAGTTTCCCATCATATTTCATTCTCTAAACTGTATGTTTGACTTCAATAGAGTGGATATAGAGATACTTAATTAATTAATTCACAATTTATAAGGGCATATCTGATTCCCTTTTTGAGGGCCATTTATTTTTTTTGTGAAAAGTGCATCCACAAAACATTCTTAATATAGCATGATGATGGCCTGAAGCACTATCCAAGTATCCTTAGATCTTCTGATGAATTGAAAACTGGTGGCCTTGTGATAGGGTGCTTGCCTCCAGTGCGGGAGGTCAGGGTTCAAACCCTGGCCGAGTCATGCCATCAACTATAACAGTGTGAATCGATCCACTCAGCTTAGCACTAAGCTTGAGAGCGGGATTGATAACTAAGGGGGTTGTCTGGTTGAGCCGTTGAAGCATACTTGCAGCTTCCATAGCCCAAATAGGAGTTTTAAATGCTCTAGGACCTCCTACGAGGCTATCAGAGGCTATCCTGGGTAAAAAAAATCAAAAAAATCAAAAAAATCAAAAAAACAACAACAATAACAAGTCTTGTGATGGATGCACTTTTTAGAACTTAGTCCATGTTACTATTCGCAATTTTGTATTGACCAATCGAAAATCGTGAAAAATCACAACTTTTATTTACTTCGATTTTTTCCTCCGATAAGGTAATAAGCAAGTGAAAATAGTTGTAAATCATTGGAAATTCTAAAGTCACCATCACTGAGATAATGCTAAATCACCTTTTGAAGTTCAACACATTTTCCACATTGACACAGGGGATGACAAAGCAACTGATCTATTTCTTCCATATTATCTTCAAAAACCTTTTCAGTTTCTTCAGGAACACCTAACCTTTGACGCACCTAAAAAGGAGTTCAGAAAGGTTATAACGATGATGATTATTAATACAACAGGTCAAATTAATTAATATTAATAAAAAGTGACCAGCCTTCTACTTCACATCTTGGGAAGGGGCAATGGGGCGATGGAGTGGTAGCAAGAGGTGGAAGGGTGGCAAACTGAATTCTGACGAAATTGTTTGATGCCTAACATTCTGATATTATTTTTATTAAAACCATATTATCAGAAATGTACATGATAAAGAACTATTCTCAAAGCTGCATAATTACGTGTCATCTATGTCATGTTCATAACGTAGTTATGGATACCTGTTTAATGTCTCCACTGGCTACGACTTTTAGCAGACTGGTTAACTATGTAAGACAAGAAATAAGTGTTACTTGAAATAAATCGTTCCTAACATAATTCTTTTAATATATAAAACATTCCAATTCCCACCTCCCTTTTCTTGCGTGTTGTAGTTGGGGAATCATCTAACTTTATGGTCTGTGAAGATAAAATTCTTGGTAAATCCTTAGCTGGAGGAAGGTAAATATATCCTTCTTCTTTGGATTCATCATTTGTACCCTGAAGCAAGATTTCTTGAATCTAAAACAAAGCAAACTAGCCAAGTTCACAACAACATGCACCTGGGTATCAGTGAAACAGAAAATGTCTATTGTACCTTTATGTTGAGTGCACATTGCCTTGGAGTCATTTTGTTTTTGTTTTCAATTTCAATGGATGCACCAGCCTTCAGAAGAATATACGCAAGTGATCCTAATGAATGTCCAATGAAAAAACAGTTAATATGAAAAGAAAACTCTAGTAAACCTTACTACTGACATGTGATAACAAAGATGAACTGAAACTTTAAAATCACACATAACCAATGAATCACCTATAAAAGGCTTCAACAAAATTATTCTCTCCTTATCAAATGTGTTGTTTCCCTTTCGAATTTTAAATGGAACATTATATTCTGCAGAGGGATTAAGAATGTTGAACAGGAGTGATTTAAGTGCAGACAAACTACTCTACATTAGTCAACAATGGTATCACATGTGCATTATTTAGGATTATGGCTGTTAAAATTATCATCTCCTACTGATTGGCAACATTAAGAAGACTAATCTGGTCTTACCAAAGCCCCACTTGCTTGCAATATGTAGAGCCGTATCTCCATGCTCATTAATGGCATCAACATTTAATAATGTGTTTTTCGATTCAATAGCACATTCCTTTGAGCATAAATAAGTGGTAGACTAAAGAATAACATGACAGGTGTTTGTTAGATTTTTAAAGTGGTTACACAGCATTTTAGTATGTTCTGGGCAGTAGATTTTGTTGCTGACACACCACTCATCATACTCCCCAACAGGCCCTTAGTTAATAGGTCTTTCTCTTCAAACACATAGGAAATATGTTGCAAGCAATTTATTTTTATTTTTTACTCTTTTACTATAACTTATTTTTAAAGAAAGTTACAATAAAGCTTATTGAACAACTTCCCATTTCTAGAAACATTTGGGTTGCATAATTTCAGATTAATCTTGCTTAAACACGTAAAATAACTATTATTGTAATTAACAACTTTTTAATTTAAAAAAAAAACATATTGATAACAGACTTTCATGCGTTATTATTAGCACTTATCCTGACCATGCATGCATTTGAGGATGAACGAACTATTAACTAACAGCGATCTTATACAGGAAATAAGATGAATTAAGCTTTACCATATCATGACCGTTTGAAACAGCTAAATGAAGTTTCATTTCAATGAAAGTTATATAAAAGGGTAAGTGAAAATGCTTGAAAATGTTTCTAACGAAGAAAATATAGGTCATAACAAATTGTTATCCAAATAAATCCTTGATAACATAAACTTTATTTTTGAGGAATGAAAGAAAAAATGGAAAAAACTTACTGAAATTCATCACACTTGCTCTTTGAAAAATGAAAATTCTGCATGTACGTTAAATTTGTTAACCTATTTCAAGAAAAATTTATGTCGTCCAACAATTATAAGAAAAGAAGCTGTAAAATTAACCAAAAATAAATACAAAAAAATCCTTGAAATTTTAATGCTTTTCAGGAAAACAAAACAAATGAAAAGCAGGAGATGTGTTTATAAAAAAAACATTTCTAATTTTTTTTACATACCAATCAGGAATTTCGGACTTCACAACAAGGAAAACAAGGGCTGGCAGTAAATCATCAGCAGTCACCATTATTCCATCTGTAAACAAAGATTTCACTTATGTTTTTGAAGGAAAGTAAAATCAAAATCAAAATAGAATATACACAGATTAATTTTAACGTGGGATTAATTTTCATGTTAGATTTATAAGTAAGCGAAAAAGAGAGTTTATACATCAAGTTGAATTTAATATTGGATTTTGTGTGGATCCACGTGAAAATTCATCCACAAAGGTATATGTAATAAACAGATATTCAACGAAACAAGACCAGACATTGAAGAAATACAAAATGGAATTTAAAAATTATCCTGGTAATCTAGATTACATGAATTTGATTGTATTGTTTGCTTTCAACGAATGACAGATTTTCAATACCTTGTTTAAATTTGATAAAATTCTCTTTGCTTTTGGAATGCACTTACTAAAAAAAACCAAAAAAACATTTGACAATAAAATAAATTCTACATAATATTGAAAATTTGGAATGATTTATCAACCATCAACTCTCAATTGGTAATTTTGTATTATGTTAATAAAAAGGGACAGCATAACTAGAAATAGGAAAATGATTGTTATTTAAAAGTTTCAAAGTATGCATTTTAAGTAAAAATATATTCTTCCAATTCTTGCGAGGATACATTCGCAATGGGAAATTTCTTAAGAAAAAGTGTCTCCACGAAACTCATCATACTCATCAAACTCATCATGGTGTAGATCTGCTTTAAAATGAATCAATATTATAGGGAAGAAATACGCAGGCTAATAATTGGTTCTGGGTGGGTTCTGGGTGGTTCTGGGTGATTAAACTGCTCCTTTATTATATGTAAGCATAATGTATGTTAGTAAAAAAAAAGCAGTGAAAAGAGAAACATTATGTATAATATTGAGAACAGAATTGAATATATTTATATTGTTTGTCAGTCTAGTATTCATAATATATAATTAGAGTTTATCATGTCATAGACCGGTTGTTTTTGTTTGCGACGTTTCGACAGTTACTACTGTCATCATCGGGCGTTTGTAAATGAATGATGTAAAGTTTATATATGTTTTCAGTAGGATCGAAATTAGGATCGAAATTATTTCGGACCTGGAAGGAAGCAATGTCAATATTTCGGACCTGGAAGGAAGCAATGTCAATAATTTGTTTTGCGTAGAGCTGGAAACCATATCGCAGGAACATTATACGATGTACTATTAATACTGGAATTGTTTTTGACACTGTATATAGTCTCTTTGACTTTTCGAGCAGTCCATCCTTTTTCCTTGTCAAGGATCTTTCTATTCTCCCAATCAAACTTGTGGTCATTAGTCCAACAGTGGTCAGCAATTTCGTTTTTGGTTACATCGCCATTCCGTACGGCTCGCATATGTTCTTTGATGCGTTGCTCAAATGTTCTTTTTGTTTCTCCTATATAAACTGATTCACAATCACTACATGGAATTTGGTATATCACGTTATTTGTGTCGTTCATTGAGATCTTGTCTTTCGGATGAGATAATATGTTACGAAGAGTTTCCGTTGATCGAAATCTGCATTTGATGTTGTGTGCACGGAATATTCTTTGTAAAGCATTACTGATACCAGATACATAAGGAATACTAATAGTGGTCACCGGTTCTTGTTCTGTTGATTCTTCGGTGTTTGAAGTTCGAGTATTGTTTATTCTATTTTCAACTCTTCTAACAATCGTCCTGTCATATCCATTTGCTTGGAGAACCGATTTGATATGTTTCATTTCTTCAACACGATCATCGTCATTACTAACAATATCTTTCGCCCGATTTATTAACGATGCAACAACACTTTCTTTGCAACTTTGTTGATGGTTTGAGTTATAGTTTAGATATTGGTCTGTATGTGTTGGTTTACGATATACGTTCACTGAAATGCTTCCGTCTTGATTTCTTTTTACAAGAGTATCCAAGAATGGGATGCAATTATTCGATTCCTGCTCGATTGTAAATTTTATTTTCGGGTGCAATCCATTTAGATGTTGATGAAAATTATTCAATGAATCTCGTGTCATTATAGCGTAAACATCGTCAACAAAACGTTTCCATACTTTTGGGGGTTTGTCAGCGGTTGTTGTGGCTGTGGACTCAAACGCTTGCATGAAGATTTCAGCAACTACAGAAGATGCCGGACCTCCCATTGCAACTCCATCTGTTTGAGTGTAATAAGTTTCATCGAATAGAAACCACGTTTTTGTTAATACAAGCGTTATCAATTCCAAAAATTCTGTTGGTGGAATTTTCGTTTTGGATGAAAAGTTTGAGTCATTAGAGATTAAATCTCTAATTATATTGATCGTGTCATTTATCGGTACATTTGTATAAAGTGATGTAACATCGAATGATACCATTTCTTCATCAAGAACAGAACAGAACAGAATGTTTGACAATTCTATCACCGACTATCTTTCCACAAAAAGATAAGACACAGTAAAATGAGGTTAGGAAAAACCATATCTACTTTGTTATAACAGATCTTAAAATAATATAGCACAGGTTTTTAATCATGTCTGCTAATTCATGAAAAGGATCTTAATCAAACTATTCCTTCGTTATCAATCTGGCTATGGCGACTTCAAGATTTTACTATTTTCAATTTTGCAATAACATGCTTTACCACACTTTGTTTTTAAAAATATTATTTTGAACAAACCTTACCACAAGTTTTTGCTGATCCCCAAGTCGCTTACTTGCAAATCAGCTAAATTTCGAGTTTTATTGAAAGCTGCATCCTGAAAAAGGCAGAAACTTATAATCTACATTTGGGGGATTAGAATTAGAAACAATTATGTAAAATATTTTTATTTATAAGAATATAAATAAACATATTTTTCATAATTATTTCTTATTTCAATAATATTAACTAGCTGCCAAGAAAACTTTTAGTGTGCATTCTCCCAGATAATAAAAAAATAAAATTTCGGAAAGCTATTTGAAAGTGCTACCAGCTTATAGAACTCGAAATGCTGATCAAGAAAATGTATAGGATCATGTCTCTATGACGAACCGTTACAGAGATATCCGTGATCAAAGATTTTAATGACGTAACAGGGTCCCGTCCCTAAATTTTACTCAAGTCTTTTTGTCAACCCATCGCCAATGTCACGGATCCCAAAAAACGTCAGTTATTCCTATTGGTTCTTGAAATAATTTTCCCTAAATCTCGCGTTCAATTTGGGTCCCAATGCATCGCTTTCATATTGACGTACGTAGTACAAGAAAAAAAAAAATTTATGTGTGATCTTACATTACTGACTCCCCGATCTCTTTCACTACTCACGTCTACCAATTTGCGTGACAGACAAACAGACAAACAAACAGAGAGTCGGATAGTAATATATAGGATGGCTGCGGAATTACTAAGAAGATCCACTTGATTAGATTTTATGTTATTATTATTATTGGATTTCTGCGTAAGCATAGAAGTCCATTACAACTGTCCGTGTTTTTCTTTGTTTTCTTCGTTTTTTCTCTGTCCAAACCTAGCATGAAATGCCAAACTGTCAATTATGCTTATAAGGACAATTTGACACCTCATCTTTGCAGTGAAAGAAAATGGCGGACATGGCGAAACGTTTATTTATTTCCATCAAAAATGTTTTTTTTATCTGTCAATATCATTTGGTAAATTAAAATTAAAAGAAAATACTTATAAAATCTGTTTTTATGTATTGTAGTGTATATATTTGATTTTGAGTAGTTGTGCATCTTTCATACCGTTCGAACTGTTTATCTTTTGTATAGTCTTTTTGCTAAAAGCTGGTTTGAAGTTGTTATTACGGTATAAAACCACCCTTGGACTCCTACTCCTATACTCCTACTCCTCCTCCGGCCAAAATGGCAATTAGCCTACGCTTAAGAGTCTGCGAAACTATATAAATTATATAAATATAAATTGTAATGAACTTCATTAGTAAATGATAACTGTAACATGTGGAATAATGATATTCAACCAGAAAGGAATAAAATGTAGTGCTGAAATGAAAGACATTTCAAAACAACAGGGCGTTGGTGGCATAGTGTCACTTAAAAAGAAATCAGTTTATACCGTCACATTCACTACAGATTTCATGGATATAAGTTATAGTCACACAAAACAAATAATACTAGTGGGAATTATAATCATAAGGGCACAAAAAATGAGAACAACTTGTCATTCATGATGGTTAAAGTATTTCTTCAAAAAATTAACTAATGGATTACATTTCTCATTACTAATACAAAAACAGGAAAAATGGTGGACATCAAAGATTATTCTGGGAGGTTTTCAAATCTTCTCTTTTCTCTTCTCAGCATCATCGCGAATTTTCTTCCATGTTGGCAACAGATCCATTACAGTCTTTTTCCAATAATCCTTAACAACGGGCAAAGCTTTATCTTTGTATGCCGTATATGCCTCCCGAAATTTGATTTGTGCCGACTCTCGTACGGCACCAGCAGAATTACGAGCGTTTGTTTTCTGCCATTTATAACCACCTGAAAAAACATAATCTTGTCGTACCCATATTTCCGAATTACAAAAGGTGGACTCCAAAGGATGGATTTTACATCGACAAGTTGCGTATTTTGCAGCTACTCTACTCTTCACCCACCAACCTGACTTATAATCATTGATAGAGGAGCAATAGAAAGTACTATCGCAGGTGTACCTGCTACTATGTAAATCTTCGATCCATTTATAAGCAAATTTGGCGTAATTAATAAGCTCGGTCACATCAGTAGATGTTTTTTTCACATAATGCTCGTAATAAAAGATTTCATCGGGGGTGGACCTCTGTTCATTGGTTTTAACAAGGGTTTCCAGTTGCAGAATTTTCAATAACGCGTACTCTCTAAATATCAGAAAGCCAACTTCTATCTCCTTAACTTGGGTAATGGTAGGTCTGTTTTGATGGTCCCACAAGTTTTGTTTATCGGAATGTAAGAGGAAAGTATACTTTGCTCCATCAGTATCACCATAGCGGTATCTTAAACAGCGCTTTACATCTTGAGAGGTATGATAATTCGAGCAAGCAACCCACTTATGATATAATTCTTTCTGTTTCTTTGTCATTATGTCCCTTCGTAAACTGAGGATTTTTTGATCAACATATCCTTTCATCTGATCAAATTTCAAATTCACTTCATCGGTTAGTTTAGTAACAGCTTTATTGACAGAGTCTATAATATCACCTGGAGATGGTTTCAATTTGTCTTCTAGGAATCCAAAGACAGTACTTGTGATACCAAGAGCCTTACCGAAATATCCAAGAACTTTAAAAGCTTTCCCTATTTTCCTTGAAGTTTCCTGTGCCTTATCATAATATTCTACAAATTTTTCCACTCCGTTTGAAAGTTGACCGGTTTTTCCAGATGCAGTTTCAAAAATCGACACTAAGACCTGATTTTCCAGCTTAGCCGTTGGTGCTTTGATTTGAGTAATAGACACCGCATTACCAGCAGGCTTGTATCCTTTGAAAGTGCAAGCACCATGTCGTGAAGATTCTTTCATTCGCCACCAACCAGTAGATTTACCATAATACCCAAGACAATTGAGTGAGTTACGGCATAGCTCAGCGTACTTGATTATTGGGAAGACATTTGGTATGAAGGTTAACAACGAGACTGTTAGTAACAACTTCATACCTGAAATAAGAAAATAAAAAAATTAAAAAGATGCATAATAACATTCCCAATTTTTTATTATTTTTTCTTTCATTTGTCATAATAGATGTTTCCAGAGTTCGATTTTAAATGACTTAATTGAGCTCAGTTTTTATAGAATCATTAGAAAATAATCATGCACTGTACTCACTGGGGGGATTTTCCTTGCTTCGTTATGTAATAGAGTTGTTTAAATAATGAGTATCTTCTAACACAAGGCATGTAAAATGGAATCTGTGTATAACTACGCTCTCGGAAAACCTGTATTCATTAGTGATTATCTTAAGAAATTTGAAACATAAAGAATGGAAATTGTTCAACTTACCAGATAATGCTACTTGCCTCTACGACTCAAATGGTTTGAAAACGTTCTGGAGTTTTAAAATCGACACTCCTTTTTAGTTAGAATTCTACAGACTCATAAAAAACTCAATTGAAACATACCACATTAACAATTGTGTGTAGATCATGTCGTGATATCTGTATTAAAATTGAGAAACAATTTCACTGAGTTCCTTTACTAAGAAGATCCACTTGATTAGATTTGATACTAGAAGACAAGATTATCATCTTCTAACTTTTATCAGTAGAACTAAAGTTTTGACAGAAATCAAATAGTGGGTTTCTTATTATGAAATTCTCTACACGGTACATAATACCTCAACAGAATCAACGTTTTCGGGTAATATTTATCTTCTTATACTAATACGCAATCTTGCTTTTTTCTTACCTAACTTTGAAAGAAAGAACGTTAAGTAAAAATTTTAGGGAAGTTCGTCAATGGATGTTTGTTTTTTCCGTATTAGTATAGGGAGAATCTCCCATTAGGGGAATCTCTAGCTCTATCTTACGGGTTTTTATTACTTCTGGAGTGTTGTACCTTAAGGAAGACATCACAAAGTCGCCCGGAGGAGAACGCAATGCAATGTTTTTTGCATTCGAAAGTTCATCAAATTTTCTCAACGTTCATTTCTTTAAAGAGAAATGAAGACGCTGCGAGTAACATTTTTTGTTTTTGTTTTAAAAAATTTTTTATTCAACACTTTAAGTTCAGTAATAAAGAATAACAACATTGATCGGTATTAGTAACTATTCTATCCGACGAGATAGACGATGTAGACCTGTTGTGTGTTATTAGTTTATCATTTTCTACCGTGTCTATTTTTTTATTGTGTTTGAACGTAGCTTTTTCTTTTAGTTTGGTCAGTGTGAATAAAAGGACTGGGAACGAAATGTTCGTATGGACTGTTATAAAGTGACATTTTAGGTCGTGCGTAACTGAGTTGTCGAGATATAGGCGATATTAGTATTATAGGAGTACCGCGACGTCAGTGGGCACATTGCATTGCACCCTAAATAGAACGCGATACTTAAGGGTAAATATCTCGAGAACCAATGGGAATAACTGACGTCACTTTCGGCGCACGATATTGGCGGTGGGGTGTCGAAAAATTTTAGTCGAGAACTTTTTGGGGACAGGTGTGACGTCATCAGAATTTTTGATCGACTATATCTCCGTAACGGTAAGTCGTACACAGGCGATCTCATACATTTTCTTGATCAACTTTTCGAGCTCTACAACTTAGTGATACTTGTTCTTAGCAATTATGTGATCTTACTTTTCGCCAACCCTATGTATTAAAAGAACACAGGTGAAGATGGGGGTGTAACTCATGTAAATCATTGGGGATGGGTGTGACGTCATCTAAAACTGAACCGGTAAAATGTTTTTACCCGGGATACTAGTCTATATACTAATAGCGAGTTGTGCATCCACTTTTTAGTTTGGTCAGTGTGAATAAAAGAACTGGGAACGAAATGTTCGTATGGACTGTGATATACTGACATTTTAGGTCGTGCATAACTGAGTTGTCGAGATATAGGCGATATTAGTATTATAGGAGTAGCGCGACGTCAGTGGGCACATTGCATTGCACCCTAAATAGAACGCGATTTTTAGGGTCAAATATCTGGAGAACCAATGGGAATAACCGACGTAACGTTGGGCGTGCGATATTGGCGGTGGGGTGTCGAAAAATTTGGGTCTAAAACTTTTTGGGGACGGGTGTGACGTCATCATAATTTTTGATCGACGATATCTCCGTAACGGTAAGTCGTACACAGGCGATCCCATACATTTTATTGATCAGCATTTCGAGCTCTGTAGCGTGGTACTACTTATCCTTTTGCATTGTGTGATTTTCTTTTCGGTCACCCCTATATTGATAGAAAAATCACGGGATGGTGGTACCTCATAGGGAAAGTGAACCTGTAAAATGTTGTTACCCGGGATACTAGGCTATATATTAATATTAGTTAAAAGTTGTTAAAATAACTGTAAAAGAGTGGTGTGTCATACAAATAGAGAAGGAGGTATGATTTTAGTTTTGCTTCAGTTTTATAATTAAAGATTGTGTTTATTGATAAAGAAAAATATGTTTATTCCTGAAGAACCACAAAAGATTTTTGTGTACAGATTTATGTTATATGAAGCCATTATTAAAAATCTTTTGTAATCCATGCAGTTTCTTTGACATGCGATTAAATTGGACATGAAGATAACCCTTTCGACCTTCGTGAAAGCTAATTAACTTATGCGAACACAGAAAGTTTCTTTCGGGTTGTACTGTAGATTGCAACTTAATGGGAATTGCATCGGTAAAAACGTTTTACCCGGGCAGCTCATGGGGAAAGTGAACCGGTAAAATGTTTTTACCCGGGATACTAGTCTTCTGATACTAATACTAAATCTTGCTTTTTTCTTACCTAACTTTGAAAGAAAGAACTTTAGGAAAATTTTCTCGGGAAGTTCGTTAATGGATGTTGTTTTTTTCCGTATTAGTATAGGGGGAATCTCCGATTAGGAGAATCTCTAACTCCATCTTACGGGGTTTTATTACTTAGTGGAGTGTTGTGCCTTAAGGAAGACATCATAAAGCCGCTCTGAGGAGAACGCAATGCAATGTTTTTTGCATTCGAAAGTTCATCAAATTTTCTCAAAACGTTCATTTCTTAATGAGAATGAAGACGCTGTGTGTAACATTTTTTATTTTTGTTTTTAATATTTTTTTATTCAACACTTTAAGTTCAGTAATAAAGAATAACAACATTGATGAGTATAAGTATATAAGAATAGAACTATTCTATCCGACGAGATAGTCAATGTAGACCTGCTATGTGTTTGTGTTATCAGTTCATCATTTTCTACCAATGTCTATTTTTTTAATGTGTTTGAATGTAGCTTTTTCGTATCAGTAAGTTTTGACTACTATGCCAAAATGTGTACCTAGCAGGTTATTTGGTATTTCATTGTAGTGTGTGGATTGTTATTATTGAGGTTCGCCTTTAGGGAAACGAAGCAAGATCATTATTATATTGTTTTGAAAGTGTTTGATTGATATCTTTTTGTTTTAGATTAGAAAGTTGAACAGTATAGATTAAAGATCATGGTTATATACATATATACATGGTTTTTGTATCATGATGCAGAAGTGGAGTTTTGGGTTTTGACATTTCCACAATTCATAGCAGAATAAAGATTTGAAAGATAAAAACATCTCAGAAGGTATTGTTTTTGTTAGCTTTAGTTAATAGGGAAATGTGAAGGTATTTTCTTATATTTCAGAAGTTTAATCGTGGTTAGGTAGGAGTATACATTGTATTGTCTCTTTTCTAAATCTCTGAACATTGGCATGTTAGCTTTTAGTTTAACTGAGCAACTTTAGAAATCTCTAAATAGTTCAGATAGCACTGAAAATAGGGATAATAGCATTCTTTGATATCGATCCAAAATATTTATACAACAATTTTGTGTTAAATATGATATAATTCCAACATGGAGAAACACAACATTTTTTTGTATATACACAGACTTATCATGGCAGTATTGCATGTAAAAACAATTTATGGAGAAAAACAGTAAAGTGTTTTTACACACTACACTAGTACATCTATACAACAGTGTGCAGAGGTGACTTTAATGGATGAACAAAAAAGCCTTGAATTATACATTGAGAATGTCTCTCATCACCTGGCTCCACAAAAAAGTCTCCTGAAAACATTAAAAATGCTTTTCATTTATATTTCCATAATACTCCTCTAAAACATGTTGCATTGCATATAAGTGCCTCAAATTAAAATTGATTTTAACACTTTTAACAGGGAACATCCTGATAATAAACAAACAAGTTGTCAAACACATCATAAAAATGTCACACTTGTGCTAATTGGACACTAAACCTGAAAGCAGTAAAATTGATGGAATAATAAAGATTGTTCTGTTGGATTTGCTATTTATGAATTATTTACACATGAAATAATTTGACAGCTCAAATAAGAGAAGGAAAGCAATAAACAGTTGAATGAAAATTATATGAAAATTGTCAATGACAGTTGGCCATTTATAGTATAGTGAGTGTTCTCTCCAGATAACACAAGTAACACAAGAGGGCTGACAGTAAAAACATTGAATATCAATATTAGTTACCACAAACACTTTTAACTGTCTGAGTACAATAAATCAGAATCAAGTCAACATTTGATTTGTTTACATAATAAATTTACCTCCTCTGTTAAAAAAGAACTGATTCCTTTAAAAACACGTTTGTATATTCCCTCCATGACATAAGTCTAAAAAATAGGAACAACAAAGAATTTAAAAAAAAATGAGGTAAAAGAAAGGAGATTGAAAGCAGTAAACGAGTAAAACTCCATTACTACCATACATTATAAGGGTATCATTATGTGCACTATGTTAGAACTTGGTCGTCAAAGGAGAGAAGTTTTTAGGGCGATACCGTTACACTATTATTTTATTTTCTTCGCAAGACTGCTTTTTATAGATTGTGAAAGTGAAAAGTTTTCGGAATAAAATATTTAACCAACAAGCTCTTTTAAGGTGACTTTGAGCATGGATTTTCAAAATCCCTGTTACTTTCCAAAATTTTGGTGAAATTTGTTGATTATCTCTACACTTGAAGGTCTTAATATTCTATATCGACTGATATAAAAAATATTAGGAAAAATTTTGAAATTAAATTTTTAGAGATCTTTGAAATTTCATGATTCCACTTTAAAATCGAGCTCCGTTTACAAAACTAAAGAACTTTTCCATGTGACTTTTGTACTGCCGTAATCCAGGACCTGTTTATCTAAAACCAGTTCTTTATTTTTATCTTTTACTAACTCAGTTATGAAGATATTTCACATTTTCCGTATTTCTAATTTTTTCTTCCTATTTTTTTTATAAATCTGCTCCGGAAACGAGTGTTAAAGCTAAAAAATAATAAAAAATGTTTTTAAATCTACCCTTTAGCTTCAGTATTATTCCTGTCTTATAGTTTTGTAAATGGGACTTCAAATGTATAGGTAAATAAGCTAAAAATGAACAGCGAGAAAATCTTTTCAAAGTTTATATAAAAGATCAAGAAAAATGTGCTGATATGATGAAAAACAAGTGTTTACATGTATCATTATAATTGTTCGTATATATGTTTGCTTTGCTTCCATGGCTATATTTTCCAATTGTATATGTACAGAAAATGAGTTGTTCATATGCAGCATATTAATTTAAGATCAAATAGAGGAAATGTTTTTTGAGGACAAAAACATTTGGATGTAATTATATAAGTAATTATATAAGTTGACCAAAAAAATGTTTCGAAAATTTTATTCAAAATGGGTGGTTACATGGCCTTAATGAGTGGGTTTTGAGCCTGGAAAAGCAAGAAAAATTCCTCCAAGCAAAAATAACTAAAATGAACAGACCTCCACTGCCACTTTAACGTTGTCCATGAATGCTTTATTTGCATTTGCTGGCCGCCTCTAACAAAAAATCAAACTGACATAAATTACAATACTTGAAAGCAAGAGACCAATTTTAGCAAAAAACTTGCATAAATGCTCAAGCACCAATCATACATTCTCCTTTTCTTCATACTGTAAATAACTGATTATAAACATCTTGGGTTTTTATTAAATATATGAACTGTCACCATTTCAAGGCATCAATTCAAACATGGGTAGTTATTCCAACAGGACCTTTATTTACAAAATCAGGTTTTTAGAAATTTTTCATTTTCAATAATGATTTAACGTTCTTTCAATGAACTTCACAAGAAAAAAAATATGATATATTAACATAGAAAATATTTCAAAACTTAACGAAACAGCATAATGTCCATGGCCATTTATTTATTAATGTTCAAATACAAAACCCTACCTTTCCCAAACCCTTTCATTATTTAAAAATGAATACCTTTCAAAGGAGAGAACAATAGAAAAGAATTTAAATTTCAAACATTTGCTTTCGAAATAAAAATGTTACGGGAAACCAAATCAATCAAGAAATTATTTTGATTTTTACATACAGTATGAGATTCCTTTAAGCAAGCTTGCGTTCCCCTCGTAAACACAGTGTTTGCAGCATCCTAATAAAATTAGAAAACAAGGTTACAAAGTACAAATCGCATTATTGGTTGTAATTGTGAAAACTTTATATAAAGATTCATTGGGTTCATTCTCTGGAGTTACACTCTAACCATAAGAGTAGGGGTAGGGCCTGCAGTTATATAAGTTTGCAAGATAATTTGAGTGCTACACATCTCTACCACAGTAATCTAACAGCCATACCCTGTACTAACATGAGGGCATTACCAGAGAATATTGAGTGACGTCAAAGTAACTTGATGGAAGTCAATATTCAAAGGTAATGCCCGAAATAAACAGTTAGTACTTGGTAATGGGTAATTACCTACGTTTGATTCTTCGAGATTATTTCCTTTCGTATACAAAAAAAGTTGTAAACAAACTGTTTTCCCCAATTTTTGTGTGACATTCGATTTGTTATTAAAAATAGAAAAAAATGCAATGCAATGAGTTCTCTTAACAGTTTCACTTATTATTTGTCCCTACAATGTTCTTTCTATCACTCTATCTATGTTTTTCTGTGTTTACATCTATGCCTTGTATTTTATTAAAATATTGTTACCATGATACTTCAGCGGGCTGTACCGGTGAGTATAGACCGGAGTGACGTCACATTTAAGCATAATTGACCAATAGGATCACGCGAAGTTTTTGTATCGAATACACCCCTGCTACGCGGGTAATAAAATAAGCTACATACAAGTATTAAAAGTCCCAAATAAATAAAACTTCTTACCATTGTATGACGAACTGACTCTGCAGCCAGTCTTGTGTAGGTGGAATTGAATAGATGGATAATTTCGTTTATTTGAGTTTGCAATTTCTTTCCACCTGCGAAACAAAAGGACCGTAACAATTCACATTGATTGATTTCCTTTTTTAGTTGGACAAAGCGTTTATTAAAATTTGGAAAACAGAGAATTGAGGTAACAATATTATCATTGCAAGGAAATTATTAAGTTTACCTCCAGGCCATAAGAAATCTATACAATTTTGCAGTGTTTCCAAGTTCTGTGTAACTAGTTGAACACTTGATGTAAACGCTGAAAAAAAAGATATTCATTAGAATTTAAGAGTACAGAATTCAAAAACAAAAACTTTCCACGTAGTCTGCCTTCTTAATTTTTTCTTTTGGGAAAGTCTGCAAAAACATTCAATTTGAAACAAACAAATGTCTGGAATTTTATACGATTCTTTGAACCATGAGTTTCATCAGTAAACAACGGAATCAACGGTATTATTGTTGTTGTTTTTTATCAATTATTGTTTAGTTCATATTGTTATTTCAAAAAAAAAAAATCTACTGCTTACTGCTGCCTTCCAGAAGCTGATAAATACATAAAACATGGTAGCTTTTTTCATTCCGATTAAAGAATGTTTCTTCAAAAAGTATTTGTATCTATGATGAAAATGTTCATATCAACTTATTTGGAACTTAGGGCTGGAAGATTATATTTCAGACCACTCAGGCAATGTTCGAAATGCAGGCCAAAAATGAATTGAAGCAATTGTTAACTTCCATGATCCATCAAACCACTATAATTATTGCTTTGACAAACTTGGTATTCTTCAGCAACAGTTATTGTCTTCAAAGTAAGAAATTGACTCTGCAGGTTATTAGTGATCTCGTTATAATATACATAGAACAGTAACAAAAACTTTAAGGCAATCTTCTACTACCACAAATGTCATAGTGAATATCTACATTGTAAATCCTTACACATTTGTTCCTAAAAATATACATAAATGTACATAAAAATGGGAAACTTTTACTTGAAATGAAGATGAGAGTGAAAGTCAATATACATATTGCTCGTACATATATTGAATTGAATATAATTGAATATATATTGAATAAAAGATTCTAATGGCTTCATGTAACAGAAGGCTGTACCAAAAACTTCTTCTGCGTTTTCATGTTTAATTGATCCTTCGTGAGCACGTGAAGTTTTTTTTGGACTTGACTGGAAAAATAGAAGGGACAAAAGTGAAGAACCTCAAAAGCCGTTGTAATGTTAATTCTGTCATTAGCGTAAAATAACCAGGATATATAAAGCCAGTTTTATATACTGAGCAGGTATCCCTCTTGTCTATTCGCTTCTTGTTTTTAAATAAACTCCTCCAAAAGCGTCCGCAGAATATTTCGCAAACCAATGAATTGACTCATTATTGAATAACCTTAAAGGCATACCGAACTACCCAGGGTATCATGCATTCTGAATTCGAACACTCGGGGCAAGTCACAGCGTGCTTCATGTTCATGAATTATGCGGACCAGAAAATAATCTTGTTTTATTTTGAAGTTATAATCTTTATTAATCGCGCCTTTCATTAATTTGTTGACCGTGGAAAGTTTGCTGGTCTGTATTATTTCAACAATTCTTCATCGTTTTCAAATCAAAACAACATGGTGAGAAATTAAAAGAAGAATCACGATCAATTTTTGGTGGCAATATTCGATGCACAGACGATGCACGAAGATAATAAAAATGTGTTCTTTAATATTTCTAGTTATGTTCTGTGCAATTCTACAGAACTTCTCTTGGTTCTATTTATCTTTCATTGAGCAATCTTCAAAGACACTCTGGTAAACTTTTACCAGAACTTTCTCTTAAAAATCATATTTTTCTGCTAAATAGTTAGACATAACAGCTATTATTGTATAATATAAGCGTTATTGTGCTGTTTTAGAAGAAAATTTACACTTAAATACTTAATTTTTGGTGAAAACAGCTTAGTACTTTCTGTGTTTGTATATTCACTCGCTTTAATTTTAATTTCGTGGGGCCCACGAAATTAAAATAGACCCTGTGAAATTCGGTATGCCTTTAAGGGAAGAAATCTTAACTTTAATGTCGCATTCTTTTATTCCCCAATCCTTTATACCCATGGTCATCATTTATCATCTTAAGGTTTAAGCAGGACAGTGAGAAAACTTGTTTCGCTTGTGAATGTTTAATATATTTTTTTCATACCGGTTGGGCGCTTATTGAAGGAAGACGCTAAATGAGAGAGCGCTTATTATTTCAAAATCAGGGAATTCACTGCAGAAAATGAGACAACAAACAAAAATGGTAACAAAAGATTCTAGTGTAAAAATTATCTATTATTTTTAATAATTATCTATTAAAAGTTTTTCAAAATAGGTTGGGCGCTTATTGGAGGCGGGGGCTTAAAAGAAAAAATTATGATAACTGAAATAATGGAATAATTTGTGAGCTGGCGACTACTGTTTTGCGCCATATGGCTCTTGTATCTTTTAATAACATTAATAACAGCAGTGTCTAAAATTGAATCTCAGAAATACTAAAGGCGTCGGTCTTATTACTAGGCTTCGTAGATTTGTTCCTAGGTATTCTCTAGTAACAATCTAAAAGGCCTTTTTTAGACAACCTCAGATTATGGAGACATCATGTATGACAATCCCAGGTACGCCTCAATCACTAACAAACTTGAGAGAGTGTAATATAAAGCTGCATTGCTTCGCTTGCTTACTTACTCACCTCTGTATCTGCAAAACTATCTTCCAAGTATGCGTATTTTTACTAGGCTTTCTAGATTTGTTCCTAGAGATTCTATAGTCTCTGCTTATCTAAGATCAAGGCCAGCCATTCCTCCAATGTATGCTCGAACTAAACGTTTTCAAAATTCATTTTTCCCATATTGCCTTTCTAAATGGAATGAAACGGATTGTCATATAAGAAATCTCTCATCTATTTCTTCTTTTAAACGTGCTATTCTTAATTTCACACGACCTAGCTCCACCCGAAGTTTAGACTTGTCCTTTTGTTCTTGTCGAGCTAACGCCATCGAAACAACTGAGCACTTTTTACTGCAATGCTCTAACTTTAGTCTTCAGCGCGCTACCTTTTTAATGACCTTTGAAATCATGAGATTATTTTGTTCCCATTTAATATCTCTACTTTATGCAGGATACTCTTGTTTGGTAATCCTGATCTTTCAAATGATATGAACCTTGGAAATCATAATGCTATCATTAAATTCATTATTTCTTCTAATAGATTCAGTGGTTCACTTTTCGAAAAATAATGTAACTTCAAACACCGGTTATATATTTTTGATTACTTGCATTTTTAACTTACGTTTTTATTAGACACTGTATCACATTTTGTTGTTGTTGTTTTGTGTTATTGTACTTTTTGCTGTTATATTTTAAAAAATTGATCACACCCATAGATCACGTCAGGAATTGGGTACGCCAAAAAGTTAATACTTCAATGTTACTCTAATGTTACTTTGGCCATAAATTTGCAACTCGTAGCTCGTGGATTACTAAACCACCTAGTGCATAAATGTCTTTTTATCCACTAATTTGTTCGATAAAACAAAGATGGATAAAAGCGTATTTTTTATCCACCAGCCGTTTTTATACAGACGAATAAATAAAGGAATTGACTTTTTATCCAGCTGTTGCACTTTTGATTCGCCTTAGTGTAGAAACGGCTAATTCCTTGATACGCTTTTCAAACGATGTTTACTCACGTTGCATATATTCTGAAGGTACTCGATGTTTTTATTGAATGGAAGGCGTGTCTGGCAAAGGTCATTGATAAATTCCATGTTACTAAGAGCGTTGTTACTAACCGAACGTGACAACGTTCATATAACATTAGATGATATAACGTTATAATTGGTTCTAGGAGAATTCCCCCCTGGAACATTACCTCCCGGATGATCCCCCTGGTATACTGCCCCCCCTGGAGCATTACCCCCGGATAATTACCCCTGGACACCCCCAGTTTCAACTGTACTCTCGTTTCTGGAAGGAAAATATCAACTCCTAGCGTTGTGTTTGATAACAGACTCATCGATGAATTTGTAACATTGACCGATGGAAGAATGTATGGATTGAAAGGTGGCTCTTTCGGATGTTTTGACATACCATCACTAACGACAGACAACATGCAATATTGTTATGGCATTGTGATCGGATAACAGATGGATTTTTGGTTAAGATGTTGTTTAAGTTTGGAATACTGCTCCGCTCTTAAATGATCAAGATCAGAGAGTAGAAAAACACTATCTATGTAAAAAAAGAAAACTTAAACAAAAAATTTTGAGACGAAGAGCCATTGCAAATATGGATATGCTCAGAATAAATTCCGTTATTATTATTACACGTTTTTAAATATGACATTTATGTAGAACAAACGCACCTAACGTCGAGTTAAAGAAAAGTTTTTTTTAGTTCTTCATTTACCGAACTTCTTATTCTTTAGACCTCCCAGCATTATGTCACTATCATAGTTATTTCGATTTGTCAAGCCAAAAAGTGCTTTTTTTTCAACATGCTTTTTTGCGTAATGTTGCTGTTTTAAAAAGACGTGGGGTCGCACAGGACCTCCAGTAATTATCTCTGAAGAAATGGAACCTTTCTTTGTCCCTTAGGACTGTGAATGTGTCCTTCTGTTTTGACAAGAGTGACGTACATATATGCCTTCCAGGAATTATTGTATTCCATTTGTAAGGTCAGTCTTTGTTAAAACAATCAAGACAATTAAAAATTTAAAGGAAGCCCTCTAAAGCATTTCAGAACGTGGTATCATATTTGAGAAGACAGAGTAAGAGCAGAAAGCAGGAAGCATAGGAAAGAAACTATGTTGCTAACAGAGATACTCCAAATATAATCTAAAAAAATGTATTTTATCGATGCATATTCATGCCTACTCTTACGGCCGTTTTCCATTCAGTGTATTTTACAGCCAGGCGGATGACAGATTCGCGTGAAAAATGCACCGGATGGAAAACGGATAAATTCGACTCCAAAACAGAACCCAACCCTAAAAAATTATCTAAAAAATTATTCTAAAGTCCATTAAGAAGAAGGTGTAATAGGGTTAAAAATAAACATGAGTGAAAAATATTTACTTTAACTAGTTACCTTTACCCGTGAATTAAACTCAAAAATATATATACACATCATAATGCAGATTCCGAAAATAAAGTCTCATACGCTAAAATGAAGCCACAAGCCTCTGAGATTTTTTCTTCATACTTTCGTTGTCCACTTCGAAATTCTTACAGCAGAGTTTATTGGTGAGTTGAATCCAGCCGAAAAGTAAAGAATAAACGGAGGATTGTGGGAAGCTGGTTACAATCAAACCTCTGTATAGCGGACACCAACACCAAAAAAGGTGCTCACTAATCAGATTTCCGTTGTGGCTGGCACTTTAAAAAGAAAAGACATCCGTTCCCAGCAACATGGGTCCCCTACAGCGAGGTGTCCACTAGATGGAATGTCCGCTATAGAGAGGTTTCAATATATAATACAAAAGAAAAAACTAGCGCGTATACAAAATCAGTATGACTGACTGAAAATAAATGTACCGCTCTTGCAAACATCTGTTACTTTAATATTACCCTTCACCTAAACAGCACTTCTGAATTCAAATCCCCATGTATGAAACAATATAAGATTTACTATATGTACCAAAACAACAACAACAAATAAACAAACAAACAAACAAACAAACAAACAAACAAACAAGTGAATAATTACGTAAAGTTGAAAGTATAGAATAATAATAACAAAAAAGAGAGAAGTAAATGTTATTCGCCATCAATAAAGAATCTGTATAGAATAAGATTTTACTGCTCGCTGTGTCTTTTCACATCATCAGCAACTAGTTTCCAAAACGAACAGATGTGTTTCAGTTGCAGTTCGTCGCACAGGTTTTCCCTATATTCATCCTCATCGTCAAGTGAACTTCCCTTTTGATCAGCGTAATCCTGTAGAGCTTCGGACAATCTAAAAACGGTTCAGAGATGAGTTTTGAAGGTAATCCTCTGTTCATGCTTTGAAAAATCAATCAACGAACTATCTCATCCATAATGTTCAACAAGTGTGTCTATTGAGCATTATGGTTATGTTCCACCGGTTTATGCAACCCTCTCACCCTTGTTAGTTTGATACAAGTAATTCTAAAATACCACGCAATTTAAAAGCAGAATTTCAGTTTTCAGCCACCGCATTAGGAATACATACGAATAACACTTACGGATATTCAATATCGTTGTTCGTTCTTTCGTTCAACTCCGTGATGATATACTCAGTGATTACAGCTAAAACATGGTTTGTATCCAGCTGACGCAGAACATTCTTCAGTTTATTCGCTAGATTTTCCTCCAGTTGAACATTGAAAATGTCCTCCACATCAGCAAATGGCTCCTAGAAAACAATTTTCTGGTTATGAATTGGGTTACTGTGCTACAATAATACCCTCACTATTCATTGGTGGACGTAGCTCTACAAATAGATATTAACATTCAACATATCAATAAATTCAAATGAGAAATAATGGCGCTATTTGATCTTACAGTTTTTAAGTTTTGGAACAGTAAACCTAGTCACTGATTACGACACTGTCTCTTATTATTCTAATTATGGCACTCCCTTGGACGATTAAAAAACCCAATTTCTTGGGGTTATAAAACTTTATAGATTGGTATTATCATGTAAAAACATGAAACTCATTACGATAATAATTTTTGAATCATTGTTTGAACATGAATTATGGTATACATCACAAACACTTTCAAGTACAAAGTGACTGGGCGAAACCAACGTGTTTCTATCAGATTCACTCAAAAAATGAAATATACAGTACATCTTTACGCAATATTAAAACGTGTAATTCTCAACAATTGCTGTTGGTTTTCAAAACACAACAGCTGATCTGCTTACCAATAGATTAGTATAATATCAATCAAATAATTTGAAGATCTAAAAGAACCCACCTTGTTGTTAGAATAACGCTTCTTGGCCTTTTCTACTTGCAGCATAATCCATGTGGACACAAGATGCGTCAATCGTAACATGTTTTGCATCTAAAAAAAATAACACGTTTTAATGCTCTTTAACTTGTCAAACAAAAAATACTCCTCTTTCCATGAAAGCAAATCGCCAAAAAGACGGAATTTCAAAATAATGTAAGAATATCCAGCAAGAATTTTCATGTTAAATGAAGTGATAATAATACCTTCACGCTGGGAATGTATTCCTCCACGTTCATTTGCAATGTGTCACCCAAATATTTCTTGTATAACAGATCGGGATTGGCTTTTGTGGTAACCAGAAATCCAATAGCTATCTCAACAGCTCTTAAACAATTTGACAGATCAGCAATTTCCTTGATTTCTGACATCATCTTCTGCTGCTCAGGATAAGGAACCGATTTCTACAAACAAACAAACTTCCATATCATTAAAATAAACAAATAAACAAATAACTATTATTATTATTTAAAAATATTTAAACAGGGTGGTTGTTTCAATGCATATATACACTACTATAAACTGAATACCTGTCGGTTTATACAATCAAAAATATTAGTGCGGTTTTTAGATTTTAGAGAACATAATAAACAAGAGAAGTGACCTGTGATATTATCCAATGTATCTAAAAATTTAAAGCTATATGTATATATCTAAAAAATTGTCTTGAAAAATCATGTTTCCTTGTTATCGCCAACTTCAAGCAACCAAGCTGCGATAAACATTTTCATATATTTTTTATATCAGTTTTACTGTACTAATATTTATAATTGTATAGACCCACAGGGATTTTGTTAATAGTAGTGTTTATATACATTGAAATAACCATCTTGTATAAATACCTTCAAATAATGATACTGATATTTATTAATTTACCTATTTATTAGTTATTTCAAAAACATGTAATAGAAAGGCTTAACTTATTCAAAACGTTACACGAAGAAGGATCTGATTCTATAAAGCATTGTCATAAAATCCCTCACCTGTTGAATGGATTTCTGCAGCTTCAGATGCTTCTTGCAACGTTTCACGTCATCCGTGTACACAAACTGCTCCACTTCAATGATGATTTCCGCTTTACCGAAGAACATGTTTTCAATCAAGTGTTTTTCAATGGCTTGCAAGTTATACTCGACTTTGGTCCCGCGTCCTATCTCCAGGGTATAATCACAATGGGCGTAGACAAGTGGCAGCAAATCCTTATCAGGTTTATAGGAGATCAAGTCATGTTCTTGCACCTTTAGCAAAGACACTTGACGTGGTGCCTGAGTCAGACCAGATATGCTTCGACATTTTTCGAGGAAATCATTTTGGTGGTAAGCCAAATAGTCAATTAACGCTAAAGCACATCGACCAGGACCTCTTTGACAACACAATATGTAACTCAGTGGGTCCTTAATTGACAATACGTCAGGATGGTAAGCAGCTTCTGTTTTTACTCGACCTAAAAGAAATAGAACATCCTACAGAATTTGTCTGCTCCATTACTCAAGTATTCTCCAGAGTCCATATAAAACTTCCGCAATGCATTGATGCAAAGGTCCCCATTATTTTATAACAACCTGGTTGTTAATGATAAGTAAAGAATGTGTTTCAACAGAGGAATGGTTTCGTCATTGAATTAGAACATTTTCAACGATCTTTCAACAACCTATGGAGATAGTTAGTGATAGAACTGTGATAGAAAACATTGATCACTAACTCAATGGAAGGTTTAGCTCCTTGGGCTATCATATCCTCTATCCATTACAGTTGGTTCTACCGGTCACCCACTTGCTACTGGGAAGTTGACTTTCCACCAGAGATGTGTAAAGCATTGCTCTAGCTTGCACCAAAAGCCAGTATGCAGTCAGTCTATAGTCTGCTTTTCATGCGCATCGGAGTGAAGCATCGAAATACGGCATGAGACTCGATCAAGTGTCTCCGTGGTCGCACTCGAAGGTAGTATCCACTACAACATCGTTAAGCATTATGAATAAGATACCATGTATTACATTACTTACCATAATCTTTCAGTACAGGTGACAGTTCTTTCCAGAGTGAGAAGAATTTATTCAGTAACTTTGTGACAAGTCTTTTCTTATCTGAAAAAAATATAGAAATATGAGGATGAAAAATCTATACATTATCTATGATGAACAACCAACATTTCTTCCAATTTCATAAACAATTAAGTCTCGCAGATGTTGTAAAGTTGATGCTTTTGTAACTTTAAGACATAATGATCTCGAAAATGTTTCAGCCGATCTACTGTCATCTGTCTGCAAAGATGTGAGAAAGGAACCTATCCTTCGACCCTCGCCACACAGCAATGACGAGCTGCGAGCAGACATCTGCGTGCGCGGTGTCTGGAAACGATTGCAAGGAGCATTTTTAGATGTAAGGGTCTTTTATCCGTTCGCTCCAAGCAACCGCTGTCAGTCTGTAAGCACGATGAAATCAATGGAATCATCGAAGAAACCCAAGCATAACAACCGCATTCTAAATACTGAAAACGGTATTTTCACACCACTCGTATTTACTATAAACGGTGGCATGAGCACAGAAAGTCGGTGGTTTTACATCAGACTGTCGAAGATGATATCGGAAAATCATAATCTATCATTTAGTGAAACTTCCGCATGGGGAAAATAAGATCTTTTCAGTCTGCTGCAGTCAACCGTGATGTGCATAATAGGACCTCGATCTTGTAAATTTGCCATTCCAGTGCCAGATATCGGAGACATTGATATAAATTGGCGAAGTTCGGTATAGGATAATCACTCATAGACCGGCGGCTTCCCGGTATAAAAATAGCGCCATCTCTATTTTTAATTTAATCAGAATATATTTTTATTTATAATTTAAGTGTCGCAGTCGATTCATTAGGCAACAAGGAGGGCGAGGTGCGAAAAGTCCATGAATTTTCGGACCCCAATGAATCACAAAGCAATTGAAAGTTTAAATATGTGGTTTGTTGTAACTAAAAGTTTGATCACAGAACTAAGAAAGAGAGAAATTGCTATCAAAACAGGATCAAAACAATACAAGATACTGCTATTCTTGCAGGGTCTTTTTCAGTGCGACTTCAAAATATAACAATATATTTCTTGCATACATAAAATTTATAGTGGTTCTTCTCTCAGAAAAGAGTATGTAATAAGTATATGTGTGTCACCTGTTGTTAGCTACAAAAAGTCACAAAACTAGAAGCTCGGTAACATGTTGAGAATGGGTATGACGACGTAAAGGTTAGGGATTAGTGGTTGCATGTGAATAGAGTGTCCAACATAAGTTATATGTGTATGTGTTTTCGAATTTATTTATTTTTATAGTCAAGACCAGAGAGGAAGGGCTTGTAAAAGTATTAACCTTAGGATGATAGAGATAGATAGAGATACAGAGGCCAGATTTGTTTTTATATGTAGCTCTCGTCTCAATTGCTGTGGAAGTTCATTGAATCTTTTCCTGCTTCGTAGCAGGATTTTCCTTTGGTATTGCCTGTTTCTACTTCGAACAGTCTATTTTCATTCTAACTAAGATTACAGCTTTTTGATGATTTGTGAGAGAGCCTATCGTTTCCTCTTCAAAAAGTTTTCAGAGAAAAACACACAAACAGAAACAAAGGTTTTGTTTCGAGAGAAAATCAAATTTGATGACGATTTGAACTAGAATTCTAGGTATACCTTTGCCACATTCTGAGATTGCCTCTTTGATTGTCATTTCGTTCCCTGTTTCTTTCTCAATTGTGTAATTAAATCTTCCGAACAATATGCGTTGCAGCTGAATGATTCCTGGCAAATCTTTCATTATGCGAAACAACTTTTCCTAAAATAAAGTTTCACACGGCCTAACGGTAGTTTAACAAGAAAAAAATAATGAGAAGAGACTTACTAAGATTCACAGTAAAGACCCATACCCCTCCCCCCTGTAACTGCGTGTCCCACTATGCTTTACTATATGCAATATGTCAGACGACGGTAAGATTCATTAATTAAAAAAGAACGCTGCACCTTACCTGTTCTAAGAAGATGGAGAGCAATCTGAAAGAGCTGGACTGCGTCGTCACTCTTCTCTCTTGGACAACAAGTTTAAAATCTTCTAATGTCACAGGCTGTCTATACTCCCAAAATGGTGGACAATTCATGAATTGTATGTTTGTGAGTTCGGGAATCTCAACAGGATCCAGTTCGTACAATTTTCGCATCTCTTTGTTAGAACCAATCCTTGTGTCGTTGATAAGTTTCTTTCTGGCCTCCTCTAAATCTGTTCGACAGGTCTGTAGAACAAAACAGTCACATACAAAGACTACATGATTGCATGCAAGTATCACCAGGGGGAAGTTGCTACTGACTGATAATCTCTTTATCCTTACCGTAATGAAAGATTTAACAAATTTTTCATTGAACTGAGATTCCAACTTGTCTCGAATTAATTTGTTGGTCAAGCCGCCAAGCTGTATATTACCTAAATTAGAAATTAACAAATTTGTAGCCTACTGCAAGGGTTCTGAATTACTTTTGACCCGTGCTAGCCACCATTAGAGAGCACTTCGAATCTTCGGCATATCTTAACATAAACCTCGGGAAGGAAAAGGCACTATACCTGGCTCAAACACTATGAAAATATGCTTTAAAAACAGATGCAAAATGACGTTCGTATCCTCACTGCTTTTTGCAAAAACTTTGGACAACATTTGCAAGTCATGCTTTATGTGTTCTACCAGAAAGTTGGGACACTCGTTGACATTGATGGCAGGCATTATCAATCCAGCAATTTCCTAAAACGATAGCATTATGAATTCTTACTGTTCTATTCAAATCCTGATACAAACGAGTTATTTGAATACAGTTCGCTAGAACGGATGATCTGCTATCATTATTCAAGACATACAACATCACGCGTTGCCAACATTTTGTTTGGTTAAAAAATAATTTTCTCAACGTTCATTTCTTTGAAGAGAAATGAAGACGCTGCGTGTTTTTGTTTTTGTTTTAATTTTTTTATTCAACGCTTTAAGTTCAGTAATAAAGAATAACAAAATTGATTGGTATCAGTAACTATTCTATCCGACGAGATAGTCGATGTAGACCTGTTATGTGTTCGTGTTATCAGTTCATCATTTTCTACCGTTGTCTATTTTTTCAATGTGTTTCAACGTAGCTTTTTCGTATCAGTTAGTTTTGACTACTATGCCGAAATGTGAAGCTAGCAGTTTATTTGGTATTTCATTGTAGTTTTGACAGTGTTTGATTGATATCTTTTTATTTTAGATTAGAAAATTGAGTAGTATAGATGAATGTAATACAAGAAGAGATACATGGTTTTTGTATCATGATGCACGAGTGGAGTTTTGGGTTTTAACATTTCCACAATTCATAGCAGAATAAAGATTTGAAAGATAAAAACATAGCAGAATAAAAATTTGAAAGATAAAATAGTCTGAGAAGGTATTGTTTTTGTTAGCTTTAGTTAATAGGGAAATGTGAAGGTATTTTCATATATTTCAGAAGTTTAATCGCGGTTAGGTAGGAGTATACGTTGTATTGTCTCTTTTCTAAATCTCTGAACTATGATATAATTCCAACATGGAGAAACACAACAATTTTTGTAAATACACAGACTTATCATTGCAGTATTGCGTGTAAAAACAATTTATGGAGAAAAACTGTAAAATGTTTTTACACGCTACACTCGTAAAATATAATACAACACAACACAACACAATTCATGAATTCCAACCAACCTGGTGATGTCCTTCTTTTACTCCCAAAAGCATGGACAAATGAATCAACAGCCTCTGAAGAAATACTGACACCGGTGATAGACTTCTTTCCGGAATGGCATTTTGAGACTGAGCAGCTGGAGAGCCAAGGATATGACCAGGCTTTGTTAAATCTCTATATAAAAATGAAATTACCTTGGACGTAATAAAAACGGAGATTGAACACAAAACTGAATTTAACATTATGAAACGTTGACAATTAATATTCGTGAAGATGGAGGCCTGGCAATTCGAATTTGACGGAGATTTTGAAGAAAAAACTTAATTCCAAAAGCAGAACAAACAGTTTTTATGACCAGTAAAGCATTTTAATTATAACATTGAGTAATCTAACTTATTTAGCAGCACAAACCCTTCCCTTAAGCCGAATTTCCACTAGGCGGAAAATGTCGCAGGTGTAATGTAGATTGAACGAAAAGTAGAAAACCATTTCAACTTTTTGATGAAGCGATAAAAATCCCCCGCTGTGACATTTTCCTCCCAGTGGAGATTCGCCATTAGACACTAGAATCAACATCGATTATAATGGCAAAAAACCAAACTAGAAAAACTTAAAAATACTTGCAAGAGGAGAATTTTCTCACGTTTCTGAGACCGATTAAAGCTTTCGTCTCAGTGAAAAAGGTTTGTACCTGTTGACGACTTGAGTATTTCCTGCATCAAGCAGATGACTCATGCCGCCAATACCAGCCCCACAAACTGGACAACCATATCTTTGGTCTGGTTTCCCACACTAAAGAGAAGCACATTGAGAACGATTTTAATTGCCAATATTATTTCCTATGAAAATAGATAATATCACATGGAACACTTGGAATATTCTTTAACCTACCTCTGTAATAAGGTAGGCGTGACCTTGTGGACATTCTGAAATTGAGAAAAAAATCAATATCAGCAGAACATTCTTTAAACCTCCTTTCGTATTTCATTTGGACGTAGATCACAAGTTTAATTTTAAATGGTAGGAATTCGAGAAAGGTGCATATGATTGAAGATCTTAAGATAAGCACCCTGCTTTCAACAACAAAATCTACAATTATTTTAGACTTACGATAGAGAACCCACGATTGTTCCTTGTGCTGAGCATTCGCAATGTCAGCAAAGTTATCACTGGGCATAGTTGGCAGAAAGCATCCCTAAAAATGTGAATTGGTTAAATGATTCGTATCCAGTTGGAAAAATATTTTATCTTATCATAAATGTTGTATTTAATAGAGTATTCAGAATTCCTTCATTAGTTGTAGACACTCATCAATGTTTTCTCACTAATTTAAGCATTTGTTGGCTGCACAAACAGTAAGGAAATAACCAAAAAGCACCTACGTTTAGGGTAGCTGGTGTTCCCATCATTACTTTAAAAAACGCCAGTAAGGTATTTGCAGGACATGCTTTCAATATTGCCATGAAATGACACAGTAGTTCTTGAATGTTTCTATCGTTGGTAAAGCTAACAATCTGCTGTATTTCAGGAAGGTATTTCTGTAAACGAGGAGCATTAACGTAATTATTATCAATCAAACTATCACAATTCATCTTTGTGACAATATCTGATTGGACAATGGTATTTGCATGGTTAAGCCATTCAAATTGCACCAAAAGGTTTTTCCATGAAGGCTGATATATTGTTATTATTATTGACTCAACCCAGGAACTTAAGCAAGAAGCACTATTACTCACCTTAAATACTAGCATGTCTTTGCATGATGTGAGCATCTAGATGAGGTGGGAATAATTAAAACACAATTAAAAAAATCTTTAAAGGAATATTTTCTATGTACTTTATATCTTATATATTACCTCTTTTGGTACTTAAACAATATTCTTTTAACATCAACCTACAAACTATAATTACCTCTTTATCTGTTATATAGAGTCTCATAAGGATAAAATACAGGAACATTTGGAAGTTCTCTCCTGCTGGTTGTGTCTGTGAAAAAAAACAAAACTTATGTATTCTTTTTGTTCTTGACAACATTTATTTTGCAATTTTTGATAAATGGAGACTGAACAGATTGACAAACAATCCTGCACCAAAAGAAAGGCTGATGCCATGTTTTGAAATAAAGATGTTTTGCCATGTTAGAAAAAACTGAATATTCAATTAATTCAGGTGCTTGATAATATTAGTTACCGATTTTAATATATCAAACTCGCTATCATCAGCTTTTCGCATGACCATTTCTGTTACATCTTCCCTCAACGTTTGGTAACTGTCGTCATATACCAAATACTTATCAGAATCAATTGGGGATGACTTAAAAGAAGAAATTTAGAAATATTGGTAAAGTTAACAAACAGGCACAATCTGAAATATTTTCATTATTAACCATATTTGCATCTTTCAGCTCTTTTAAAAAAGTCTCTAAATTCCAACTACAGTGAACTTATTACAGTAGACTCTCCTATCTTGATCAATATTGAACTAATTTCTTGGTCCTTCGGACATTTCCGTGTTTAATTTCTCTACCACAAACTAAAATTCACAAGTTTTAGGCAGATACAGTCCACTGAATTGTTTCCTCTTTTTAAAGAAAACATTATTATTATTATTATTATTATTATTATTATTATTAATGTTTACCATTATTAATGTTTACCCAGGATAGCCTCTTAAGTTATGATAGAACTGTTATCAATGAGTGTCCAGCATAGGAGGTCCTAGAGACATATTTTTGTATCAGTCCATACCTTTTCATCTTCAGTAAGCTGGAGCTTAAGCCAACTGAACTCAGACTTTTCAATCACCATTTGCAGTTCACGATTACCATAACACCGAATAATTTGGCGCAACAGAAACATGTGCCCATCACTGTTCACATCATTGCGGACAAACTTCATGAGGAGTGCAAATAGTTTCTTAAATTCCTTGTCCATCTTGTCATCGTTGGAGCCATAATCGTTAAGATACTTAGAACAAAGAAGCGATGAAGCCGCACCAACACTCAGACGAGCATTTGCAATATTCTTCAACATCTCGACAGTGATATTGTTCACACCTTCGAGCTCTTCAAAATACTTCAAGGCACTGTTTAAAGTGTTTGCAATGTGGGAAACATAATTATGAGTTATTTCTGATGATCCCTTTAATAATGATGCATCAGATGTCTTGTGATCCTGAAATAGATGGATATACCATTTTAATAACATCATGCAAATTTCCTCAAACTTTAATTAAACATACATTGTGACCCCTTCATGAAAATAGGGAATCCTGAACAGGTTTTATAAGACATTCAGTGCTAGTCAAAAAAATATTTCTAAGCAGATTTCCATTACTAACATCTGTTTTAAGCAAATTTGAATTAACATAATAAATCAATGTTAATTTATTCCATTAAACAATGACACATCTGCTCACATTCTTCCCTTCCCCAAGGTCCATCACAACAATAATAACCAATATACACAAAATGAACTTACTTCATAGCAATGGATAAACAGTTTGCAAATGCTCCACTTATCCCAGTTTGACTTGGCAAGTATAAGATTGGATTGTAAACATTCATCAATGAATTCCTCAACAGAATCTTCCCTAAAGCATGAATTAAAACTCAAATTTTACTTAAACATAACTAAATAAGTTTGAGAATGTCAAAACCAAAACATGTTTTAAGACATCAACGATGTAATAACGAAAGATGGTACCGCTTTAACAGCTGTTGCAAAATAAATGATCTTATGATTGGTGTGGGATCCAACGCATAATCCTGCATGGGTGAAAACTTCTTTGTCTTTCCCTCTGGTGAGTGTAATGCATACCCCATAATTCTTTTCAAAACAGCCTCATCAATGTCTTTGAAATCCTCTCTTGCAAAGCAGAAATCAGTCACAATTTCCACAAAGAAAGTCAAGCATTTCTTTCCAAAGTTGTCATACATGTAGTTTTGTGTTCTGCAGGGAAATTAAAAGAGAATATTAGACCTATAAATTACTTCTGATAGAAATATCTAGCTGGTCAAGTTGCATTTCACATGATACATATTCAACAGATTTTAGCAAACTCTTACTCTTCTTCCTTATTCCCAGTGGAGTTGGATTGCAGAGCATCTTTTAGAAAATCTTCAATTAAGTTCCATGATTCAAGACTTTTCATATCGTCCTCCAAATGGTTGATAGTCTAAAAGTAAAAGTGGAATATTCCTCAATACCGTGTCATTTTATTCTCATGCTTTCATAATGGTGGTATTGTTAGTTCACCAATTTTGTCTATTGACAATCATGTCTTGCAGAAATTTGGTGGAAGATTCTTGGAGAGAAGAAAACTCATTTTGTTATGTAGATGTACAACATAGAGGCCTAAAAAACTAGTGGTGTTTAAATATACAGTTATAACTGAATAACTGGGTTTTTTTTTTTCTGTTTCTATCCTAAAAATAAATTTAAGAAAATTGGTGTTAAATGAAATGACAGAGCTTTATCAAGAGGCAGGTAATTCTTGAGTTATTATTCTCGAGTAATATAAAGTTCGAGTTATGACATCATAATCACGTCATGACAAAAAATGTCAACTCAAGATTTTATTTAAATTAAAATTCTCGAGTTATATAACTCGAGATTTAATTTTTCTTAAAATTTCGAGTTATATAACTGGTGATTTTAATTTTTATTAGAATATTTTGTAATAATCCTTCAGTGTTCCATGTGTTCTTGCTCACGCCATACAACAACGATTTCCTTTAATATGTTGTAATATACTACTTGTAATAAGTTTCTTTTAACCAATAGACCTGTTCAAAGTAGTTAAAATCTTAAAGCAACAAGATAGCTTCAAAAGAAAAGATATTGTGAAATTGCATAGGTTTGTAAAAATAACTAAATGAACTAAGAACTAAAACTTGTGATCATGTGTAAGAAACCTTTTATCACAATTACACCAAACTAAGCATTTCCTCAAACTCAATTGATAAAATGCAAATTTGTCAGCTTTAACTTTAAATACTGTGTCGACTTTAATCACTATATTTGGAAAACGAACACCGTATCATACTTCGAATGATTCTGCCTTTGCAAAGAAGGCCTTTTATGCAAAATGTAATAAGAAAATCTAGGGTTAACTTTAAAAGTGTTTTTTTCCTTTCCAGAAGGTGGTTGGTTTTCACCAAAGCAACACCTAGAAGACTTTCTTATGAAGAAATACAAGATCTCAATTTTATCATAAAAGAGAATATGGTGGAAAACCGTATATGAGTAACATCAAAGTTCCACCGCAAATATTAATGTACTAAGAAACAGTCAATTGACCAAAGGAGACATCAAGAACCTTTTTATCCATCGTGGACTAATAACTTATAACGGATGTAGATGATGCTATCTTATAGTGTTTATACGATGTTTTCTTGTGCAAAGAGGCATATCATTTCTGTTTTTGAAATCTTCGGTTTGAATCATTATGACGTCATAACTCAAACTTAAAACTCGAGTAAAATAATCGAGAATTACCTGCCTCAAATATCACCAGGTGACTAAAATAGCTGAAAATGTTTCCCTGATAATAATTATACCCATTAAAATTTTCTCCGCCGGAAATTTTGTCTTTTAAGGTAGAAGGAAAAATCCTGAGGAAATAGATAGATGCAAAACATGAATATTATCAAAATAATAACAAATGAACTACCATCCAAAGGTTTCGGATTGATTGCTTTTCAAAATCCTGCAATTCCATGCTCGGCGTGCTCACATTGTCAATGAATATCTGAAGAACTCTCAGTTTTGTCCATAATAACCTAAACATCCAAAAGGGCTCATTACCGAACTGTCAGTTACTATAGTAATATAAAGAAAGAAAACACAAATCAGTAGAATTGGAGAATTTTTGAACCATTGAAAAACAATATAAACAAAACAACTTTCAACATCAAGTGTCTGCAGCTAAGCATTTTGCCATATATACATTTATTTCTTACCCATCAAGATATTTTAATTACTATTTTTTTATTGTAACATAGCTTAGAGCCAATAGTTCTTTTTAGCAGCACATTTGAAAATAAAAAGAGTGTTTTTAATGAAGTTGCTGTCTTTTGTGTATATTAATTTTAGTGGCTGCAATGACTCTTTCTGATATTTGAGCACAATGAAATTAAAAACCTTGCTTCTTGTATTTGTTCTATACATTCCGCATCAAATAATTTAATATTTTGTCTTTGATGATGAAATATTTTCTTCATCAGAATTCTGATTTCCTTGATTCTTGCTACCCAAGGGTAGTCTTCTTCATTTTGTTTACTTTCAGCACTAAGGTCAGGAAATAGTTTCTCCAAAATTAGTCTCGTTCCTAACGTGTCAAGTACCTAAAGAGAATACAGTCTAAAATAAATACTAGTCAAATTTCTAGTCGAAAAGGAAATCAGATATTCTATAATAATATCAACATAACTGAAAGTAACACACAATTAAGTGACAAAATAAATTTCATAAACATAACATAAACAATATGATACATATCAACATAGTTGCATGCAAACAATTTGCGACAAACACATAGGTAATACTAGTTTAGATCACAACTGAAAAATGGAACAATCACTTCCAAAGAAAGAGAATAATCTTTAAGGCAAGATTTTTAAACAAAACAACTTACAACGCCATGTTCTTCATCCTTTATAACTTTCTTTACACTGACAGTTATGTCAGCATTTGTATTGAATATAGAAACTGCATGGTTAAATCGTTCTTCGAATAAAATCAAGGCTGTGTGAACAGCACAAATGTTAATATTGTCTGCTTCAGATGCATAAGACTCGCTTTCCATTTCCGTAATTGCTGGAATTATTTTCTTTGCAGCATCAAGGAGCTGAGAAACAATAATCTAAAGAAAAAAAATAACAAATAAAAGCACAACAAACTTTAAGTACTTCCTTTCTTATGGATTCATTTGGAAGGAATCTCATGTGCTTAAAAGTCAATATTTTCAAAGAGTTTTTAAAATCTTACATCATATGCTATGTCCTCATTACAAACAAACATCCAATGAACCAAATCATTGGTGTAATCACGTAATGAATCTTCTTTCACTTTCAAGATTGTGCTTCCAAACACCAATGATTCAACATGCTTATTTATTTGAGCCATATTCTGATGAAGAACATCTAGAAAGACAGCAAGACTTTTAAAGACATTTTTTCCTTCTTTGATGCTACTCAAAAAGAATTGCATTACAATGTCATTTCAATACATAAAGAATTTCTGACAGTTTCAGTTTCCCTGCAGTATTGTTACAATCCTGATTTGCATGTTCATATTTTATTAAGCTCTGATAGCTTCTTTACCTTGATTAACAAGACGTTTGATTTTCTCGTGTAATGTTGGTATTATTTGTGCAGAGAATGGAAATTTGCATCTTTTCCTGTTTTCATTTCTCTTTGTATCACCCTTGACATCACGTTCGTCATCTGTAACAGTGATCAGTTGTCCAAAAAGCTCAATCCACAATTCCATGTAATCAGGATTCTCCTTCAATATCAACAGGTTATGATTCATATCAGACTGACGAAGGATCTCTGTTAATATGGGGGTAATTCGGTCCTCTACACATCTGACCAATGCCTCACGAAAGGTACCATAATCAGGCAAATGGCGTTGTTCAACAGCTTCACTCTGAATCCAATCCTTAACCTGTTCTGGAAGAAGTAATGTCTCTTTGTCTTTTAAGAACTGATGCAAACAATTCAGCATTTTCAAAACAAACCCACGTCTCAATTCTAATTTAAATAAAAGTATTTTAAACTATGTTTCAAATCATCGTACCTTTAAGTATCAAAGAATTATATTACTTGATTGAATATCTTCACAAAAATTTTCCAACTGTCTTACCATTTTCCCCGCTCAATAAATCAAAAATAATTCTGAGTTTTTCAGATATTTCCTCCGAGGACATGTTTCTTATGTCATTTAGCTCTCTCATAGCCAACTGAATACACCCTTTTACAATCTGCAGAAGTTCTAACACACTACTATCACTTCTCATATGCTCTTTGGTAAACATATCACTAACTGACATTCCCAGATATTGAATCAACGATGGAAGATTTTCACTTGGTTCGCGCAACTCATCAATGTGTATGCAGCTCCAAGAAGATAGCGAATTACTCAATGCTTTGAAGCCTCCATGGGTGTGATGAAGCTGAAGCAAGAACAAGATGTACACTGGGTGACGTTTCCCCCAACATTCCTCCTTCACTTCTTTACAAATGTGTTGTGCACAAGCAACTAGATCTGTTGTTTCAGCCGAATTTCCACATTGAATGATAAGTATTGACGTTGAATCTTGAACTCCGTTGAAAAAGGTTCTAAAAAGACAGGTTTTTTTGCACAATAATTTACAAGATCAGGTGCGAAAATATTCAATATCGAGAATGAATTTTGAAATTAACAATGAGGGCTCATACTTTAATGCTTCACGGAAAGATTGTTCAGTTTGAAATTGCATTAAAGACATCAATTCTATGTTAATATCATCGAATTTCATGTTTTTCTTTTCATCAGGTGATAGTAATCTCGAAAATGTAGTAACCTGCAAACAGATAAAAAAAAATTTATTCTAGCCAGGCAATAAGAATAGTTATTTCAAATTGTTTTGGTCAGCACTACATAATCTGAGAGTTTCAAAAGTCGCTAAAAATCTACCTGCAAAAATCCACTGTTTTCTTTTTTGGACTTTTGAAAGAAATCTTCCAAAAACACTTGCAAGGAGGAATGCTTTTGTTCATGAAAATAAATCTTCCACAATAATTTGGAGTCATCTCGCAATTTCGATTGATGAATTCGAGCAAGAGCGTCAGGTGTTGCCAGATTAAGTAACTGTCTTTTTCCTTCCTCGAAAATCTGTCATAAATGAAATAAATGAAAGTGTTTTTTTGAGTGTAACAATATTACTGCATCAGCTTTCACACAAATGAACCACTGTTTATTGTAATCGCTAAAAAAGTACAGTAACATACTTCAATGGGATCACTGAATCCATTTTGCACCAACTGAATAACAATTGATGCACAGGTGTCATCATTGAATCCAATAAATGCATCTGCTTCTCGGAACTTTAACCTATAAACATGCAATTAGTTTGGTAACTAAAAGATTGGCAACTTATGAGTATACCATAAAAACTGACAAAAAGGTCACCTGCTGCCTTGAATATAAGAAAAATCCTGTGCCCAGGTGTTGAGATGATCCACAACTTCATTATTTTCTGGTTTCATGCAGGTTGATGTCACAACATAATGTTTCTCCAATCGGTTGATCAGTGGAATTGGGAATGATTTGTAAACAGTGTCTTTATCAGCAATCACAATCAATCTAAAATAATTAAGGACTGTATGAAGCCTTATTTTGACACAAATGTTGTATGATGCCTGCCTTTTTTAAAAAACATATCAGTGTTTTAGAATCAAAAAGTTCTATAGTTTAGAAATACGTCTTGATATGATAGGTACATCAACAATTTCTTATTTTTGTTGACCATAAAATAATTTTTCACAATTTTGTTATGTCATACACTAAAGGAATCTCTAATACACTTACTTAAAATTTTCATGTACTCTGCACTTCACACGATGTGTTCCAAGGCCAAGATCAACATAACTTTGTCCTCCAAGATACACATAGTACTTTAAAAAAGAAGAAAAAGAAACATGGTGTATAGTAAGAGCCACTAGAAAACTGAATTTGCATTTTTTTTAACATAACCACTGTTGAAATATGGCAAATTATAAAAAGTTGTTCAATGTTTTTAGAAGTATACACGTGTGATTATTGTTAAATCGTCAATTAATTTTATAGGTCATCAAAGGGTTTCAGAAGTATTTTTATGCGATTGATGTCAAGTTGTCCAAACAAAATGGCAATAAATTAACTTCATAGCAATGAGAGATATTTACTTGATTAAGGGCATCATAAAGGCTTTCGTAAAGACTTTCCATATTCAATAACACCACCGTTCTACCAGTTTCCATGCACATTTTTATTCGATTGACATCACGGCAGATCTGTTCAGAGAAAAACAAATTGGGGAAATGATTATAAACTTCCCTATTCCCTATCAACATTTTAAATATTCAATTGATGTAGATTTCATGCTATTAATATTTTAGGTCATATTTGTAAGTAATAACAAAGAAATTTTTTGATGATTGTTGACGATTTTTGACAAGTTAATGCTTGAGGATTGCATCCCTTTTTTACCTGTGCAAATTCTTGATCTCTAGGAAAACTGCTTCCAAAGATAACATTGACATCCTCACGATCTTTCAGGAACATTTTTTCGATGATGGGAAGAGCAGAATATTCTTCTGTCATAACAAGAAGATAACGAACATTGGCGCAGTGTGGTTTCTTGATGCCTTTACGTGCTTCGTAGCATGGGCAGTTTTTACTGAAGCTCTCTTCAAGAAGATCCAATGATGACACTGTTGTTTCATTATCATTTTCAGAATCCAACAATTCCTGAAATGGAGCAATAGTTTTATTTTCTTCTCTTCCTTAAGTTAAATCCACACTGAAAATGCAAGAACAGGTATTCACAGACATTTACAATTTTCCTTCAGTTTTTATACGAAATTGTTGAATTTTCGATTTGCATAGGGAAGGTGCCTTTTCACTGGTTGATGAAATTGTTATAAACACAGAGGAAATGATTGATCGATAAATAATGATAATGATAAAGCAAAGTTTAATGAACAAACTATACAAACCAAAACATACACACAAAGAAAAAACAACAGAGAAATACCAAACAAATCAGTAAACAGTGACGGCTGCAAAAATTAGTTTTCAGTTTTTAAAAACATTTTGGAAATAAAACAAAAACAGTCATGATTGTATATACCTTTAAGTTTTCCTTGAAGAATTTCCAAGGTTCCAATTCATCTAAACCGGAAAAGTTTCTTCTAACAGCATGCTCTATATCTTTCAAAGATGGTACACCACCACATCGTCTTGCAAAACAAAACACCATCTTTATGAGACTATTGACAAAAATATACATGCAGTAACATAACAAAGAAACTGAAGTTTTGAACTTCAAGAAATACCAGATAAAGGCGAATAGTCAATGGCACCTGTAAAAATCCCGAAGCCCAAAGAATTCTTCTTTCTTGTGCATCTTCAACTTTGCACACTTTTTTTGCTCCTGATAAACTTTCAAATAGCTCTTGGCCAGAGGACGAAGCAGTGTTATAATTGCTCCCTTAATGTTTGGATCACAGTTGCAAATTTCACTGAAATAAAAGGACACCGTAATAAATGAAAAATAAACACAGGAATTGGTAATATTAGCTTAGTTGCATAACTGCTAAATGAAGCTAAAACAGAAATAATAACTTTGTTGTGTATTTACATTAGAATATGAATGAAAGACCTTACCCTGCAGTATTAACGAGCTCATCTAAATCAGGTTGACCACGACACAACATAATTCCCCTGTTCATCTTAGCGGGATCAAGAGACCAGTTGGAAATGCCAACAAAAGCCACACGCTTGCTTTTTAACTTTGCTCCATCAATTGTCAGTTCTTCAGATCCATCCGTGCCATCTTCTAGTAGAGGATGAAGAGCTTTCAATGGCATACGCGGTGAATCTTCGGCCAAGCCTACTTCATCTAGAACAACTACAGATGTAAATTTCTCAAGATCTTTTTCTTCTTGAAATCTACTACATTGTTTGAACGTGCTGATTATGCCATCTGCTGTTGAAAGTGGACTACATTGGTATGATGACATGAATATCTAAAGAAAATCTTTGTGAATACCCAAAAAGTCAAGGAAGGACACAGAAAAACTTGAAAACTGGCAGAGGAACTATAGGTACTTTTGAAAGTACCAAAGACGATTTAATTCAAACCAAAATAAATTAAAACTAGAAATCTCATGTTTTTGTCATTCAAAAGCCAGAGGACTTTCGGTAGTTCAAAAACTCTAATACCTGCTTGAAGTTCTTGAATAACTGTGACTTTGATAAGTTCCCTTGCATATTGTCTTGCACAATGGTTTTGGCCAGTGATTTTGAACTTCCAGGTTTACCCACAACAAATAAAGGAATCCGTAACTCTATACAAATCACCATCATGAATACATTTTCGCACAATGCCTGATTTCTTGCAATATTGTCTTCCAGTTTAAGAGCTTTCAAAAATGTTTCTTGACACCTGACAATGAAAAGAGAATTTGAGGGGTAAGAAATCACAGTTCAAACCCAATGAAATGTAAGTTGAAACCAATTTGTTTGTTTACATCTTTATTTCATCTTTTATTTGTTCAGCACCGTTAAGTAAAGTGAACTTCCCAATAAAAAAAGAAGCAATGAATTCCATATATTCGGCTCTGTTCTCTAATCGGGCAATATAGCAGACACCCAGAGCCAGAACAAGTGATCGACGTTGTTTTTCCGTACTTAACTAAAATAAAATAAAAAGAAGTAACAATAACCCATGAATCCAATATTTAAGTCAAGTCAATTTTTTTTAATGGAAATACAACATCTTTTGATTTCACCAGGGGGCTTTGTATTTTTCCTAGAAACATTCTTACCTATGCCAAACAAAATGATTAAAAAAGTATCATTTAATCTTTTTCCAAACCATCGAAACAGTTAAATTTCAAATGGTTGAAACACTTAAACAGCTGCATTGAAGTTAAAGGAACAGACACAATCTCTTTGAAACGTTTCTTGTTAGTACTAATATTAATTTTAATGAGTGGACTGACTATGATGAACAAAATCTGTGTACCTCAAATCCGTTTAATAGTTGTTCATCTTCGTCTTCCTCATCATCTTCTTCATCATGGTTGTTTAATTGAATTAATCGTAATAAAAAGTTCATTTTCTTATAAAACCATGCAGTAACTTGTACAGCTCTTTCAACATCACGAAGGCTCACAAAACTACATTCATCCTAGATAGGAAAAATTGCAGACACATTTTGTTAACTTGTTAATTACCCAAAATGTGAAATTTGGTAGAAATCAATGGAATGATCTGGTGACTGAATTATACTTCAAGAAAACAAAAATAATGAGTACAAAATCTCTCAATTTATATCAAGTACATTTCCAAATACAACCATGACAATACTCAACCACAAAAGTTTGAGAAAAGATCATTCATTTTCTTAGTACTGTCTTTTGATTTCACTATTTCACAAGCTTGTATTTTTCAGTCACATACGAACCACTGATATTAAATACTTTCCAATATTCTGTCATATCAGTGAAAGAATTATCAAAGCAGATGATACTTAAAGAACTAAATTAATATTACCTCTTGATTCCTCATGTAAACTTGTGATGCTGCTAAGACATTTACAAGGAGATTAACAAAATCTATGTTATTTGGAAGTTTTTGTTCACCAACCTTATCATGTAACAAAGCATAAAAATCAAGGTGTCATAATAGCAAAATAAATAATACAAAATAACATCAATGAAAATAAATCTGGAAACTCACATATCTCAATATGATTTGTTTAGCGTAGACCTGCTCTGTTTCTTTATTAAGTTGACCAAAATCCCAAACCAATGGTTTCATGCTTTCTGGCAATGGGTGCACTCTATAAACTAATTGTCGCAGAGGAATATGTCCTGTAAAACAAACGCAATATTATTTAAGAAAATCTACCTGCTAAAAAGGAATATTTGTGATTGTGATAACATGTTGATATCAATTTACCAATCTTCTCGTATGTCTTTTCTGCACTCACGTGATATCCGAGACCAGCAGCTTCTAATTTGTTAACCATATTGTCAGTATGCCTACCAAATAAGATGGGTTAGATTTAGCAAACATTGGCATAGTTTTTATGTTAACTTTCAATTAAATTTGAGTTTAACCAATTAGGTTGGATTTTATTTCTAGTATTATTTTATCGTTCACCACTAATGTAATGATCTAGTGGGCAAAATATTTAAAAAGTCTATGAAGAGTGTTTTCTAAAAGAATTACAAGCAATATCACCTGCTGTTTCAAGAAAAAAACACTCCTCCACAGATACAAACTGAACACAAGACAATAGATAAACAATTTACTTTCTATAAGGATTGCATGCAGCAATTACTTCTAAACCAACTTTTGATAAAGCAAGGGGTTGCCCATACACTCGTTTATCAATCATTATTTCTTTAATCAAACCGATTCCATCAGTTGTGTTTGCTTCGTCCAAAAACAAAATAGTTGACAAGTTATGATTTTCAATGTTATCCTCAGCTAATTCTTTTGCTTCAAATATTCTTCGCTTGATGTCTTTCGATGTTACTCCACCGTGAACCTATGATGAATGATAAAAACTAATTGAATTTGGTTAAATACAGTTTCATTTTTCCCCGAAATAATCAAGTAAGTGTGCTTCACTTTTGTGTCAACCGTACTTTCAGTTTTATCGTCATTTCACGAAGTAACTTTTCATTATTATTATTATTAAAAAGACCATTATAAACACTGACATTAAGAGCTACTTATCATATAAGGGCCCAAGTGCCTAAGTTGAAAACAGATTGTTAATAATGTCTAAACTGGTTATCCTTGTTAAATATTCATTAAATAAATAAATAAATAAAAGTTGAGAAATTTTTCAAACAAAAAATATCAGAAAACTTAATTTACCAGAAATGCTTATAACTATACCTTCACAAGAAGCATATTTCGTGCATTAGTGTTCCCAGCTCTGAGTTCGCACATAAATTTGATCAGACGTGTTTTTCCGCAACCCGTCTCTCCCATCAAAATAACTGGAATGCCACACCTTAAACGGATTTAAAAAAAGAATTTAATAGAACCGTGTAAGACACTCTGAATTTTAGCATAATACTAGAATATTGAACAAACCTCAATCTCATGTGAATAGCAAGAATCTTCTTCATATTATCAATGGTCAACTCATAAGTTTGGTCAGGATCGTTATTACCGGTTACACCCATTACACGACGCAGTAATGTTAATTTTTGGTCCCTAAAAGTACATGTTGAAATTTATCAATTAAATGTTTTCCCTTTTTCCTTAAAGCTAAGAAACAGGTTGTCTGGTAAGTGTTTATGTGTTTATAATTATGTGTTCAATTTTGTTACAAAAGACGTGATTTTATTTCAAAACAAGTGGGACCCTCGTTTTGAGTTATTTAAATCAGTTGAATTTAAAGATATGCATGATAATATCCAACTCCGCTGCGCGTCATCAGATATTTCTTGTCCCAATGTCGAATATCTGCTTAATATTTATCAGTGAAATAAGAACCTTATTTATAGATTCTCAAATTGTAATTTCAATGTAAACTTCCTCATAGAAACACAAAGAAATTCTTATCGTCATAATAGTCTTAACAGCTTTTATAATAGCTATTAAATTTCCTCATAAAAAAAGGGAAGAAAATTACCTGCTCATTGCCATATAGTTTGTGTTCAAATTCATAAAGTCCCCTCTCATTTGTCTATTCAAGTCTTGATACAAATCATTGGTCATTATACGTTCTTGAATAACATTTCTTGTTTCAGGATCAATAACATTACCATAGAGATCAACATTAAAACCCAGGAAACTTAATGTCATTCCATCTTGGTTAAAGAACAAATATGGATGAAAGCTGAAAAAAGCAAAAACCTTGTAAATGTTTTCAACGATTTTCAATACCACACATGCTGAAGATGGAAATTTCTTGAAATTATGTAATTTACAGGGATGTTTTTAGTCCGGTGAGGAGTAAAAACAGTTCATAGTTTTTTTGTTGCTCTTAAAAATTCTGACATAAATCGAGAATAGTCATCATTATCCATCTCGCAATAATTGTTTATACTTATGAAATTCTCCTGAAGATTGTGAAAACCATTTGCCACAATTGTCATTTTGAAAATCGTTTTTTAGTGAAAACCTGTCTCAGGAGACAAAATAATGAGTATGACTAATAATTTCATTTCAAGTACAGAAATAATGAAATACTAGCACATCCCTTTTTTTTATTTAGTAGGAAATTGCTTACGAACAAATCTAAAACTTAACCATGGCCTTATTGAAATATAACTACTATCAACCACAACATCGCTTGAACTTCAGTCAAATGAAGCACTCCTTAAATACTCTCTAACCACAGGGTAATGACAAGCAACATTATTTAACCTTTGTTCCCAATGTCTTTTAAGCTGCACTAGAAATTCATTTGCATCATCTTGGTTTATAGAATCAGGATCAACCGATCTTGTTGAAAAATCCTAAAAATGACAGAAAGACAGAAAATAAAATCAAAATGAAAAGAAAAAGTTTGGAATAAAAAGAAATGGAAAATTATGACAAAAGAGTAATGTTTGCCTTAGCCATCTCAAGAAGAAATTTGATGACGAATGCTTTGAAGCCACGTAGGTCATCGCGCATCAAAGCACTGGTGAAAATACTGTTTTCACTGTCTAACAATTGTTGATTGAAAAAGTAGATGAAATTTCGAAGCTCCATCCAGGACGGATTCATAACCCCACAATACCTTACATGATAAAGAAAAACTTTAGTTATAGAAAATGTTTGCTACACCAGGATTCATAAAAGATAAACATATATTTACTTCATCAAGATTCGGATGCAGTTTCCATGATCAAGTTCTAGTTTGTTTGCATCAAATTTAAAATTTTCAACAGCTTTTGGTGAAGTATCAAATATCTTCAAATATTGATAAATACGTTGCATAGGTGGTTTATTGAATTCAGTGGTGTTATAAAAGATCTCTTTCCTTGCATTCCCTGAAATTATTAATATTAGAAGTTACAGAATTTGAGTTTAAAGAGACACTTTGAGAAAACGCCTTTTAAAAAAAAAATCAATACTGATCTCACTAATAAGAGTGTATCATTAATTTAAAATGTCATATTGATTTCCAAATTAAGGTGTAGTCGATGCACCCAATTAAAATAAAACTTAAGAAGTTTATCATCTTACCACTTGTTAATATTTTGTGTGTTTCTTCAGGTGACACGCATGTTGTGGATGGCAACATTTGAAGCATGATTCCAATATTTGACCTTGATAGTTTCTCAGACTAATGGAAAAAGTTTTTTTTTATTCAATCAATATAGAAATTGAAGGTAAATATTCATATAAAAAGTGTCTTGAATAGAAATTAGAGACTGATTATGTGGACACAATCATATGGAGAGTTTTTATCATCTATATGACATAATCAAATAGCATTTTTCATCAGTGAAAATCGAAAGTAACAAACATAGTGGTGGCTTTTGATGCAATGTGCAATGTGAGATGTATATCTCTCGTTTCATTTGATATTACAATTTCTTATTATGTTGATCATTCAAGACAACTTTACTTCTGGCTTGCTGAATATAGTTGCAACAGTTCCCGCAGAATATAATCTCAAAATCATAGCTTGACATAAGAAATAAGGGAATACATTTTTGTGTTTCCATACCTCTTTCTTATGTTTGGTCACTTCAATCATACATAAATCAAACTTGTTTTTCTTCCATATTTTCCCATTTTGTGTTTGACAAAATCCAAGTATGACCAGATTGAATATAAAGCAATCCAACCCATGAACAACCTAAAACAATTACAACCAATGCCAGTTGTATGTTGGTTGTTCTATTACGAATTGTTTTTTGCATTTACTAAATCTGGTTTAATATCTTTGGTTATTTTTTCATTAAACCAAATCATTCTGGTCAAGAACATTAATTACCGTAGGAGCTATATCAAAGTGATACAATCGCGGAAATATGGCATCAATCCTCTCCTCATACAGCAAAAGACATTCCATAACTTCTTCGTTATCGACTGATGTTCCATGTATTGGCACGGTAACAACAACATCATCTCTTTTACTTTTTGCCATTCTTCGTTTACAGCTAGGTGATGATCGAATCAACCTATCTAAATCACCACCTTTTTCAGACACAAGCAGTGTTTTACCCATACCTCCAGTTAGTGACGAAATTAATCGAGTGTTGTAACTATAAGAGTAGAAAGTTTTTAGAGCACCATACAAACCAATTGCAGCAGAATGACTGATGTAATGTATTGAAATTGTGCCAAATTTAAAAACATTTAGAAAACTGTATAATAAAGATTAAGAAATGCAATGTAGAAGTAAAATACTTGTCAGAATCAACTTGAGCTGCAAATTTAATGGTTTTGTTGTTTTCAACACTATCTTTCATACACAAATGCGTCCAGAGTAATCCTTGAATATCCTTCTTTACATTAAATGGGAGCATTTTAACTCTGTAAGCATCAAGAGCAGAAATCAAGAAGGAACGATTTTCATTCTCACTACTACAGCATATGACTAGTGGTCTCTTCATTCCTGGAAAGAAACAATGATATTTAACATCATGAAACTGATAAAAATGAAGAGTGATTTTTAAACTGCAAACAAGATAAAAACATTACCACGTAAACCTATAGAACTTGAAGATGTATCATTATTAATAATATTAAGGAAATTATTAATTAATATTATTAATGATAATAATATATTATCATCATTGCAACCCAAAGATGCATAAAAAGTATTTTTGAACAAGAAATTTCAATACCTGACTTCATCATTTTTTGTAAAAACATAAATGATTTCTCACTGACATCATATCCCAGATGGTCAGCAAACACTAAGCAATACATTCCATATTCATTGTAGACGGCACGCAATATGAGAAGCTTAATCTGAAATGAAAAATGTAACTAATGGTTAGACTAGTGGCCTTAATTATTCACCTATACAAAAAAAGTCATTTATTATAACATAAAACAGTTTCAGACAACATTATATACTAATGGCTTATTAACCGCTTAGCGGGTCAATACGGGAAATATTTACCCGCATAGTAGGGCTAAATCTGTATTTTCAAAAATAGTGCAACCTCATTGGTTAAAATTTATGTCATTGCGGGCAATATTCTCCAGTATTGCCCGCTACCATAGCTATAGTCGTGAAGGTTTAATTATTGTAGCGAAAAACATAGATAGATAGTAAAAACATTGTAGGGACAAATAATAAGTGAAACCGTTAAAGGGAACTCATTGCAGGCAATACCTTCAAATATTGACCTCGTCACGTATTGCCCTCACAAACTCGGGCAATACTTTGACGTTGGTCAATATTTTCAAGTATTGCCTTCTTAAACAGTTATTATGAGGTTAATATTGACCAGGGTTGTGATGTCATACGAACGACCGATGTCAATATTTTCCCAAGTATTGCCAGGCTTATCAGGTTAATAAGCCATTTTAGTACCTGGCAACATAATTAAGAGAAGATTTATAACCCTTCTAAAACTTCTTTGTTCTAAATAAATAAAATATGTAAAAGAATAACATAGTCTCCTTTCTTATATTTTCTGTGCCTGCAATGTAGAGTGCCTCATCATTTTATTTCTTTGTTTACATTTTTTATAAGCTGGTCAATATTTTCCCATATTATTCCCCAATATTGCTACGTACTAAAACATAAATACAACTTCCTATATGAGAGGGTTATCGCCATTTCATGCTTGCGATGTTACGACATACACTTATAATCATATGGAACTGGTTAAATGAAGCTTTAAGATAAGAAATTCCACTGTTTACCTGTTCAAGTGAGATGTTATCAGAGCATAACAGCACCTCTTCTGAATCTGGCAAACGATCCTCTTGACCAATGTATAAGTCCAGTATGGTATGCAAAATGTCATCTAAATTTTATTTCAAATAACAATTTGCACTTCAATAAAATCTTGAAAACTTCTCTGAAGCAAAGACATTATAAAAAAAAACATAAGGAAAATTCCAAAGCAGAACAAACAATCTAGATCTTAGTAAAATAGCATACACTCAGTTTCAAAAGAAAAAAATTCTCCTATCAGAATCAAAAGCTTAATAATTGGAATGTTGGGAAACAAAAAGAGCTAATACAGCAACCATCATTGTCAAAAAGCACAGATTATATTTACTACAAACCTTTCGGTACAATGATCAGACTTGGTCTGTTGAGATTTAAGAAGTCAGGAATTTTCCTCTGCTTTCCTTTGGTGGAACCTACAATATTTAAAGCAATTATTTTACAAACTTGCGAAGCTGTTAGTTTCCTGAATGCAGAGAAATTATGCTCGTTATGAGTATTATAAGCTCGCCGCCCATTAAGTTTTAGGTTGCAATGGTGCAGACACCACTAGATATGCTTATGGATTTTTTTACACCAGATTTTCTTGTAGAATAATACTCTTTCAATGTAAATCAATTATTGCTAAGTATTTTTTTTCAGGAAGTTTGGTTACATTATGTTACATATTTCACAGAAGGTTTGGTTATGTTACGTTACGTATTTTTCAGAAATTTATGCAAGAGCCATTCTAGATAGGGTTACTTATCAACTTTTTTGTATTTTCTAAGAACTTCATCCAATTTTTCTACACAGCATGGAATTCTAAGTTCAGAAATGAAAAGAAACATAAATTTATAAAAAACTTTAGCTTATAACATTCTATTTAATTTGATACAAAGATTTACAATTCTATTTCAACTCATGTGAGAATTCTATTTTCTTGTTGTATCAACTCTTTTATAAAAATTCTTTATAGCATAGATGAGCCAACAGAAATGTAAAAAATCGAAAATAACTTTTAACTTTATCCAGCAATACAATTTTAATCTTCAAGCGAAATATCATCAACATGGAAATAAGAAAGTTACTTTATTTTTTACATGCTACTCTTATTCTGGAAATGTATCGCAAGTTTTCAATGTAATTTGTTTTTTTATACATTTGTTCAACAGGCAGTTATTTGCATATCCCTAAACAAAGTCCTGATTCTGCTCTTCCCAATCTCTATTATTATGTGGTCTAACTTACCTTGAAACATTAACCGTTTACAATCTTTTTTTAATGTTTGAGCATATGAGGTCACCATACTACCACTATACCACTTTACGTGACAGACAAACAAACAGACAAACAGAGAATCGGATATTAATTATAGTAGATAAGAACAAAAAATATGCCTCAACCGTATCATGCCCGGCCTTTTTGGTTGTTCCTCAACCCTCTATTCTACTCATACTTGGGCAATGAAACTTGGTAGGAATTTAGTTCAACCTGTTCTGCATTTATTCCACTTCCATGGTTTCTAGTGAATTTTGCTGATAGCATACCAAAACTAATAAGGTTCGCAAATTTTTAAGAATTATTCATGTTTCATGATATGCCTAAACTTTTACAGATTTCTATGTTATGAACTTACTTTTCTTACTTCTAATGTTTGTAAGTAGCATATACGCATTTTTTGAACAATTAAGATGTTATCAAATTTGAACGATTCTCACATCAACAGAGGAACAAAATAATGCCTGCATAACCAAGAAAAACCCTTTGTAAACAATCTAAATCTAAGAATAGAGCCTCAATACAAATAAGAATCTCTCCACAAAACTCTTTCCACATGTCTAGAACACAATCCTGGAGAGTTATGTGATGGTTATAATTAGCACAACGTAAAACAGATTTCCAAGTAGAACGTTTGGTCAAATAGGGTATATCTCAAAAAGGTGCTGATGTTAGCAAAACTGTTTGAGAAAAAAAAATTTGTTGCTAAAATTGTAATCCCTATGAAATTTTAGGGAAAGTCATGATATATGAAGTCAAACCATTAACAGTTCCGGAGATATCAAATTTGATAGAATGCCGTGGCCATACTAGCCCATCCTCCGTCCCCATTTGAATTTGATAATATGAAGTTCAACTAGAAGTTCAAAGTAGACTAGAACCAAATGTAATTTTCAACCTTTTTCATCAGCAAGTTCTTTCAAAAACCTTCCAAACTGTTGTAATGACAAAAATGGAGCAATTGTTTTCTCGTCCTCAGATTCTGGAGTTTCTGTTTCTTCACTACAAGAACAAATTAAGTAAAAATAAATCCTTGGAATTTTGATTGAAAGTAAAAATTGTATTTTCATTTGTAAGTAACTAACTAACACTTTTATGACAAAATAGAAAAAGAACCTGCCACAAAATCTATGTTAAAAATGAATGCATAATTAGTCTGTATTTTAATTTCTGAATTCAGACAATATATTTTTACCTTTCAGAATCTGACTTTATTTTCTCCAATTCCTGTTCTGCTTCTTCTGCCAACTTATCCACCAGTTCATTTTCAGAATCTTGCTTTCGACACCAAATAATGGCTTTACTTTCATTAAAAGGGTAACATCTGATAAGAGATGCTAAAGCCACATTTTCTTCTATATCGTGAGTATTCTGCAATGTATCTAAAAATTCTTTCAATTTCTGATATGAAAACTGATTGAAATTAGTTGGCCTGTCACACTGAGTTTTACACCACTGTTCTTTCTGATTACTTTCCTCATTAAGATGGGACAACATGAATGCATTTTTAATACTTTCTTCATCAATGTTGTTGGTAATGGACTTTAGGAGGGTGAACACCTGAGGATCCATCTTTTGGACATTCCTCGTATCATCCTCCAAAGCATGCAAACTTTTTTGAAGAACTAAACATTGTTTGACTGTAAAATAGTTCATTAGGGGGTTTGCTTTTCGAAAGCTTATTAACTCAGTTTCCCACTCATCAAGTTGGTCTTGTAATTGCTTTATTTCTTTTTTCAAATCTGAGAAAAATCTATCCGATTCGTCATCCGAATTCTCAATATTACATCTGATGTCTGTCTGGTAATGAAGTAGTCGAATGTCGCCAGCTTCACAGAGTGCAACAAACACACTGGCAAGCTGTGTAACAATTTCAGACACCTGAAAAAAAAACAAAGTTACCATGGATTATTGAAACTCATCAACTCATCAAGCACGGTTCCCAATAGGTGTTTGAACAGTCTTTACCTGCACAAAATATTCTCTTTCTTTCTGCTTATTCTCCTTATTCTCAGCAGCGTTAGTAGCCACAGTATCACCGCCAAGCAACATGAGACGACTTTGTAAATCATGAATTTCACTGAGTTTATACTGTTTTGATTCTGTTTTACCAGTCTCATTTACAGTTTCAATAACAAGTTTAATTACTTCATTCAATGTTGCTTCTTCATTGATGAATTTATCGTAATCATTTGTGATGTTACCAACAGAGTAACAGCCACATCGGTTTGCTAGCTTTGCTTGCATTAAAGATCTTGTAGCAACAGATCCTTGTGAGTCCTTCGCTTTCTGAAACCATTCTTTGTGACGGTTAGTGTCCATCTATAATAGAGATCTTAGTTATGAAAGGAACTTATACTTGGAACCATGTAAAGTCCACTTTAATTTAAACAGCAGATGGTAAATGCATCTATACACAAAAAAAAACTTAAATACTATAATGGACATGTACCAGTTTATCTATGATGTTCCTATCTTCATTTAAACTTTGAGCAGTTTTCTTACAAGCTTCGTATAGTTCCTGAAAACCAGAACGTTCATTTAATTCAAATATAATGGGACTGAATGCCAAACAGCTTGCTTCAAAACATGCAACACGGTCAACTTCATAATCGTATTCGCCGGCAGCAATTGACATCATTTCTACAAACACTTTGACTTCTTTTGGATCTGAAATAAAAACCAATGCTTGATAAAAGGCAAAATTTTTGCAGATAGCTTGTAATTATGTTGCTCAAAATAATAACGTAAAAAATAACATAAAGAGGATTGTATAAGATGGGAAGTTACTGCAGCCATGTCAATCATGGATTACTAAAGTTATGTTGGCAATTACAAAAGGATACTTAAAAATGTCAATAGCAATTATATGAAAATCAACAAGACTTACTTATAAGCATGAAAAAAGGATTTTACACCTAACCTTTATAAAGGCACAACGATTCTGGGAATGACAGAATAATAAGATAGTACACACCTTGAAGATTCTCACGCAGCCAAATGAGAATACTTAAACAGTCAGCTATAGCATTAAATACTCTCTTCATTTCGGGAGTAACTTTCAGTAACTTTTGTGCTACATCTACGATATCTTCTTTGATATCTTTAAGTTGCAAGTCTGTGTCCATTATTGACTAAAAATTAATTTGAAACATTACAGTTTCTTTACTGGGAACATTCTATTGTTAAATTTTCCACAGTCAAAATAAGTTATTTGCAACAGGTATCACAAAGTATGAAGAATATTTGCAATTATTAAAGTATCAACCACCCAGTTGTCCAAGTTGTTTTTGTCTCTTAATTATGGTTGTTAATGTTTATCTTTTTTTATTTCTATCATTGCTTACTTTCGCAAGTTGCACTTACTTGATCTTTTATGATTTCAGCCTGGGAAAAATCACCATTAAGCTGTAAATTCTGTGCCACAATCAAAATATCATTCACAACTTTCACACACTGATGTAACTTCACTTGGCATTGAATTTTATGAACTGCTGAGTCAATATCTTTATCTGAAAAGTCTAATTCAAGAAATATTTTCAGTAGCTTCAGTTCTTTCCTTTGCAGATCTACATCTAATTTTCCAAGCAATTTCAAAACATCAGCTATAAGAATTTCTCCATTTAGAACATTTTCGATTTTCTCATACAACTGGTCTATAGCTGGCTGAATAATACTGTCTAAAATTTCAATATGTGTTAATTTTTCTTCAGAGTCAGTATCAATAGGTCTTAAGATTTTCTTCAGTGTTTTCATAAATATGGTACTACGTAGAATGTCTCCATCATGAATTTTCCTAAGAATCCCATTGAATGTTGAGGTGATACCAAAGTAATTCCATACACTGTTTTGAGGTTCAAAAACCTCATTGATTTTTTTCTCCTGGTAATTTTCATGGGTTCTCTGTTTAATTTCTTTTAGATCAACTGTAAAAAACAAAATAATGACATTTGAAACATTTTCATTAAGGTAATAAGCAGCAATAAAATATAAATTTAGTATCATAAATTTTTTTGATTGAATGAAATGTTATACCTAATGCATTGGGAAGAGCTTTGCATACTTCCAAGAAATAGTTGATGGTATTCAGGGTAGTTTCAAACATTTTGATCTCATTAAGCCGATCATCAAAAGCAGAAACTAATGCATTTGTTTCATTCCCCTCATGGCTATTAACTATTGATACTAAAGCACAAAATTTGTCTTTGTGGTTTCGAAGAAGTTCCATTGTTTTAATAGTAACTGTTGATGCACTGATCCATTCTGATGTATTGTTGATGACACTTATTGCTTCAGTGGTGATCTCCTTCAATCTTTGACTAGCATTTCCCTCTTTATTCACTAAAATATTCCATATTGTAAATCATGAAGAGACTATGTAACAAACAAACAAACAAACGTAAGAGGAAGCACACTATATAAGAAGGTTTACTTCAATGTTTATGGCAGAATATACTTACAAATAAATTTCAAAAAAATTTTCATTGGGGGCCAGTGCAAGCAATGGTTGAGCTTTGCATCAAAAGATTCCTTTTCTTCCCATTTCTTCTCAAAATTGTTACACAAAACCACTGATGAATTGCTCCAAGTCAATAGTCGTTCAAGGAAATTGGTAGAGCCATCTTTCTGCTATGTGAGAAAAGATACCATGTTCAAATTATATATAGATACAAAAATGGTTGAAATTTTGAATCCAAAATCAACAATGCATACACTCAAGCTTAAAACTGTTTTTAACATGCATTATTATCCAGATTTTGGCATTCTTTTCACATACTAAACTGATTTTACAAACATAGCAGAAGCTATATTTTGTTTGTTTGTATTTATTTTAACAAGGCTGGTTGCTCAGTGAGCTATTTCATCATCAAACTGATGTGGGCCTCCATCAGGAATGCATACCCCAGATTTTAAGGCCTGAGCCAGCAAGTACTGGACTGATAACTGTTTGTGGTCCTAATTATTTGATTTTAGGCACATTTGGTCTTCCTCATTATCATCATATATCATTATCAATTCATTTCAATTTTGAATTATGTACAGTGTACATACATTCCTTCTATTTTTAATCAGTGCCGGGATTTGAGCCACCATCAGTAAGTTAATTCCATAGCTATATTATTGGATGCTACATGAGACAAAGTTGGATGCTGATGTCCATTTTGCAGCATTTTTGGCAAATTATTTAAGTTTTTATTTCAGCTATGTCTTACTCTAATGTTTTGGTAATTTCTTAGTATTCACTATTTCTCTTCTCTTTGTATATGGCCGCTCTTAAAGGAAGTGCTAAGACATCTTCTACATTCTACATTCCTTTTCTTTTTTTGGTCTCGAAAGGCTTTCTTTAGTTGTTCATTGGAAATTGTTTGTCCCACTTTTTACTATTTGTTACTTTCTATCATGTTCTAAGAAAAAACTACACAGGAGTGTTTTCTGCTCAATATAAATAGATAGTTGAAACTCTTTACTTGTTAACTTTTCTTAAAATGAGCTTTGACATCTAGTCCATGCTCTTGATTTTCATGTTACGTCTTCTTTTTCTTAGCAATCAATAGAAGTTAATAATACATAATTTAGACCTCCTCTTAACAATAAAAATAATCCCCTTTTAACGAATTTTTTTAGCTGATTTTTGAGGATTAAAAAACATTATGGAAAACGCTAAAATAATGACAAAAACTTCAAATCATATTTTTACCTTTTGTTCCTCTATCTAGACGTGGGATGGTTTTTGCAGTGAAATTTGAAATTCTATAACAGGGTTTCTATAAAATTCATTTAAATCTTACCATAAATTCATCCAGATTATCAGAACAATGTTTATCAAATGCTCCTATAACATCAGGGTTCCATGTGGTTTCTTCAATATTACAGTAGATTTCAAGAAATTTTCTGCCACCACCTAGATACTAAAGAATGACGATCACAATTATTGAAGCATGCAAATTAGGTCTAGGAAAACAGATCTCCTTGTAATCATTGTAAACTTACACTTTGCCCAATTTTTTTGTTTAGTATGTCAAGAGCAGTTTTCCTCATGCCTGCTTTGTTTCCATTTTCATCTTTATGGAAGACCATAAGAAGTAGGTCTTCAATAATCTAAGAACAAATGAATTGCCATTAAAGGCTTCCTTTTTCAGCATCACTGTGACAGCATATTAATTGTGTGGGATGGTTTGAAATGATTTCAAAGGCTATTAAGATAACCTTATTTAAGAGCTGCATGGAAAAGGGAAAAATATAAAGGTACAAAGAAGATAAAATGAAGAACATTTCACTAAAAGATTTGATTCCTACTGGAGAGGGAAGCCATATTATATACTGAGGAAAATTCCAAAGACAAGAGACAAGAGAAGAAAGCTGTTGCTATACAGTGTTTTTTTGCACTGTAAATTAATGAAAGTTGGAAGAAGTAAAAAACAATTTAAAAAATCTTGGCTGTAGTTGATCCATGGAAAGTTCTGGAAGATGGGATTACAGAGAGACCTCCTGACCAAGAGACAAACAAGCTTCTTTGTGATGCAGGGAAAAAATTTCAAGTCAGATGATAGGTTCAGATCAATATTACGGGGCATGCAATCTAAAAGATTCAGACAATCAGTCACAGCACCCACCCAGATACAGCAACAATATTCCCATCAGGAATGAATGGCAGGCTTATACAGGTATAATAGTCTCGGAAGTAAAGAAACCTCTTGAGCAAAGAAGAACACCAACTTTCATTACAGGCAATGGATTTAATAGATCCACGAGAATAAGTATTGCCATAAAGACACAAAAGCAAACAGTGCACTGAGTGATAGGCAACCACAATATCAGTATCGACAAGTAAAAACTATGCAAAATGAAGCACCAAAAGTCAAGTAAATTATTTTAATCTAAAAAACAATGTTATCAATTTGAAGAAACAATAGTACATCAGAGGCAAGCCCAGAATTAAAATTCTAACTTTAGAGAAAACAAGGAAATTAGAAGGAAAGAGAAATAGAAGCAAACATATCATAAGTTCAGACAAGTGACATAAAAATGGAAACTACTTGAATGAGGCCCCCTCTGATATTCCTTTTGTCCACTGAGCAAGATGATAAAAATAACTAAATAATCCAACGATAAGATAAATAACGAAAGATAAATAACGAAAGATAAATAGCAATAATAGCATTAATCATAAGATGCACAATTACTCAATTCTGATTGATTAACAGGATGTGCAATTACTGTGTAATTGAACTCTGCACTCGCAAATATTTACTGCAGAAAATAAAAGTGATAATTTTTTTTATTTCCTTTTATCAATCATCATTACCTTATAAGAGATTATGATCTGAGTGTATTCTCTGTTGAATACTTTTCGTTGTAAAGAATTTTTTCGAATGGAATGAAAAAAAGTAAACATTCGATTGTTGTTCGAAATATTCAGAAACATGAACACTAACTGTCCCTTTGTTTTTATAAGATTAACCAGTAATCACATGGCACTAGGTTTAATTCACTCATAGTAAGTAAAAAACAAATTCCGGACTGGTTAAAATTTCATGTTTTTCACTTACTACTCGTGAATTACACTGTAATTCCACTCACATCCATGCGATTACTAGTACTAATTAGCTAAGTGGAATCAATTAATATAATTTCATTATAGTGTTTCAACACATAAGAATGATTTTCTTCGGTAGATAGAAGCTAGATCTTATTTGGAAAGTGCAGAATGACCATACAAACAATCAATTGATTCAAGAAAAAATCAGATTCTGTTTGAAAACATTACACTTTTTTCCATAATAAACTGATAAACATGTTTTCTATACCATCTTAGCTATTTCTTGTCTACCATAAAAGCCTAACTGTTACCTGTAACTCAGCTTTAACTTTTTCAATTCCAATGCAATTCCATTTGCTTCCTTCAACTAAACTTCTTGCGATAGATTCAGCTATCTTTGGCAACTTTTCTTCTATCTTTTTATGAAGACATTGAAGTACTCTGAGTAGTGATCCATCATTGCCTGATGTTTCCTTCACAGTTCCGTTATAAAACCTGACAATGGTACTGATGATTTTGCAGTAGAATTCTGCATTATCCGCAATGACATATATCTTATTCGATGACGTAAGTAACAAATCCAAATATACTTCAACCAAATGAGCTCTATCAATAGGAATACACATAACATTAGAAAAGCAAAGATTTTGCTGAAAAGTTATAAAAAGCATCTAGAAGCATTTTCACTGGTTTCAAATGACACATACTTTATAAAAGTAACTAGAGCCCAGACAGGCATAAGGCTTTCTCCAATTGAGCTTATTGTAACAAAACTAAAATAATGAGGAAAAGCTACCTCTTAATATTCTTCTTTTAGTGGAGAACAAAATATGAAAAATCATTGACAAGCTTGAAACGAGCACACTATTGAATTGTTCAACATGAAAATTTTCATGAAAATTGAAGATATTTGACCAGTTTTGCTAAACTCTCCACTTATATGTCTGCTATTTTTTCTCACTGCAATGAATGTGGGCGTATAGTAATCACACTAAGTTTGGACAGTAAGGAAAATACGAAGAACAAGAAGAACACTGCTTACGCAGAAAGCCAATTAATAATGATAAAATAGACCATTTTTAAAAAACCGTGGAATAAAAAAAATGAAATATCACAAAGATTTTGGCAATCTAACCATTTTAGAAATATTTGCCATGATAACATACTCGTAGAAATTAAAATGCTTTTAGAATAAAAAGTTTGGCTTTTCAAACAATTAAGGAGACAATGGGCCAAAATAAACAAAAACAACAAGTGTATTGGAGGAAAAAATTCTAAAAACTTGCAATATTTAATGTTCTTTTTATAAGAGAGGTAATACACTATTATTAATTTTAATGTTTGGAGGGAAAATTACACAATTTGTCCTTGATACGAGTGATTAACTGTTACAAGTAAACATTGCAATTACTGGGTAATCATCTTAGAATATGTGTTGAAACCAAGTTTTTGCAAGAGACATCAACAATATTTATACTGAAATAAAAAGAGTGCAGCACTGCAATAGTTGTTTTTGATTGAAGCTTAGTAATTCAAAAGACCAAAAACCATTGCATTGTGTTGTCTGTTATTTAAAAGAAGGAAAACAAAATCAGTTAGTCAGTAAAATAGATTTGAGTGCGGATTGTTTCCAGAAAACTAGTCTGCATAATGTATTTTTAGATGTACTTTGTACTCTTCAGATCCCGTCTAAGCCAATCAGATCCGTGTAATTTTGTACAGTTGATGATTAACAAAATAAAATTGGTTAAAATTACACACCTGGGTATTACCAAATCTTTTTCATAAACATCATATTTTGAAGGAATGATCACCAATGTCTTCATAAACTTTGGTGCCTAAAACAACCATGACAAATATTTCAGTGCATTATTAATTGATTCATTAATATTTTGATTAATTTAGTCTACCTTTCCTTAGGAATATTTAGAATAAAGAATAAATTAGGAACAAATTCATCTGTGTCAGATCAGTTATCTGTTTTTAGCATAGGTTTTCTATTTAACCATTTAACACAAGGTTAGCTGGTATTACTTAACTGACTGAAATCATTTCAATTTAACAATATTTTGAAGCAATTATTATAATATTGTCAAGCTTATAAAAACATTCTTTCAGCATAGTGTAGAATCTATATCATAAGCAGAGTTAAGGTTTGTTTGACAATTAAAATTAACAATACTTTTGATATCACACAAGTTATAAAAAGCAAACATTTACTACCCAGCCAGAATCCATCGAACTGTCAATGTTAATTGTAATATATGTAAAAAAAATAAAATTTTACCATTTCTCTTGAAACATAATCACTTGTTTGTAAAAGTCTGATCATTGTATTCAGTAATAGACGATCTGTAAACAAGCCACTTTCAGCAGCATTAATAAGATAATCATCTGTCATTAAAAATGCTAAAGATCTTGGAAGAAGTTTATCGATTTTAAGAGATGTCTTATACTGTGACAGATTTTCAAAAGTAGTTCTAAAAAAGAAAGAAGGGATATAATTCTTACTTGCGGTTCACACATAAAAAAGAACAAGAAGAATAACATTATTAAAGAAACAGCAATTCGAACATTTTCTTTGAAGTATTAACGAATTGGCCGTACCCCTTATTCAGTTATCTCTTCAATACATAATACAACTACCATGATGCAATGCAAAAAAGTCACTTAAAATGTCTAAATGGAGTAATGAAAAATTTTGATGAACAAAACTGATATTCTCACTGCCATTTAGAGACATGCTTAAACAAACCCCAAAGAGAGTAATTAGAGCATTGCATTGTGGTAGTTGTATGATTTATTGAAGAGATGAGGGGGACGGCCAATTGGCAGCATTATAATGATTCATCAACTGTGTTTACAATCACTCCTGACAATAACACAACTTACGAAATGAAATATTTATTAATGGTGATGCCTTTTAACCATTTAAGACCACATAACTCAAGAGAAGCACTGGCAGGGTTTGGCATCTTTAATGCTGGTGGTGAATTCAATTTGCATTCATCCGATAAAATATGGATTAATACCAGAGGATAACACCAAACTTTAGCAAATCCATTTGCTTGTATTTTCATTACTTTGTAAAGAAAACATATGATACCATCAAGAATAATCCTATAAGAAATAATATTAGTTCTTGTTAACTATTCATGAATTTTGTGTCAATTTCCATTTACCATGTCAATCAATGTCAAAACAAATTACCATTTGCAATCTTCAGTGACTTGTTTCTGCAATGCTTCAGAAAAATATTCAACTTTAGATGATTCAATAAATTCCAATGAAACACTTTCAAACAATTTAACAATTTTCTGCTCCATATCAGTGTTAACATAGAGTATGGTATTATCAGAGATAGCCAATTGTAAATATCCAAAAATTGTTAGTGAAGAAATGAAAGCCTGAACTTTGCAGAAAGTAGTTTGATCAGAACCACGCAAAATTCCAGCATTGATTTCTGCTTGATGAAATGCGGATTCCAGGAAAGGCTGTAAAAGATGATGTATATAATTACAAATGGATCAAGAATTGAAATAACTTGAGAATTATATGCCACTATTGTATTTATATAATACATTTCTTGATCTTCTTATTACTGTTTAAGGATAAATAAAATATCATCTTCAGCAAAAAAACAACAACCCAAAACAACATTGTTGCAAGGAATATTATAGAAAAAAGTTGATTTTGGACCAAAAACTATGGTATGAATGCTTAGGGCCCATTTTTTCATGCACAGAATCAGTTTTTCCTCTTCCTATTTTTCTTTTTTCCATTTTTTTTTCAGACATTAGGAGCAAAAAAAATCCAATAGTGTTTCCACATTCAGCTTTATGAATTGAGTAACTTCCAATGGTTGCATAGGTTAATTTTGTTATTTAGTTTATATTGATGATAATGCATTAGATGCACATCTTTATTTTGAGCAATAAAAGATTGGAGTAATTCTAGGAGAGATAAGCGCAATTCTAAAATCTTAACTGATACCGGATACTCTGTCTTGAAATTTTCACATTCAATCATACCCCTAACCACTGGCATTAACATTCCTTTAATCATCACTATAAATTCATGCATTATACTGACCATGAGGCAGACAGGTGCTTGATTCTTTAACGGAGTTATTGTTGATACGCTCATCTTAATCACCTGTTTACCTTCTACTATCCACATGATGAAAATTAATGCCATAAAACAATTTTATTGTAAATGCATTAACATGAGACAATAACATTTTGAAGAAAGGTTTGAACCTGCTGGTTTCCTAAACATTCCATTAATTAATCATTCCATTCATTTATTTATTTATTCACAAACCTTATTATCAGCTTTCTTCCAGGAGGATATATAGTTGTTATGTCTCGTGCATGACCAAAAGAAACCCACATATAAACCATAGAAAAACATGAGTTTATTTCTTGTGTTGTCATTGAACATACTGTATTCATTCCCAAATTTTAAATACCATTTTAACAGATCTGGCATAAATTTCTTAAACTTTTCTTTGGCTTCATGTACAGGATTAGAGTTTTTTCCAAAAAATCCAAAAAAATTCCAAAATCCACTGGACATGGCACCTTCATGAGGAGGCATGATGATATCATCTACTTGCATATAGCATGTATCTGTAAGAAAAAATCCATATTATCTTACTTTCGATTTAATAAGCTTTATTTTCCAATGTACAGGTTATATTCTCTCTTAACTCAACTTATAGTGCCAAATAAATTTCCTTACTTCTTTCTATTATGTATTGATCAATTTTCAATAATCTGTTTCTGTATGGATCAAAATCATTAAATAATGCAGCATACAAATGTTCATAAAATAGAATGTTGTCATCACCCAAGACCACATATTTGTAATCAACAGAATCACGAAGCATGGTCTTTGGTATAGCTATTTCACCATTTAACAAAGTATAGCCTTGAGGAAAGTCCCTAAAACATCAATATTCATCATGTTACCTACTATATCTATAAAAACAAGTTAGGCAATTTCACATTCTTAAAGGGTTCGCAGGGAAGCATTCTTCACTTAAGTGTAGAAAAATTTGATTTAAAAAAAGAAAAAGGTTTGCTGAACACGAAAAGAAATTAACTGAAATATCAAACAAACTGAGGGAAGACGTGAAATATGCACCTGATTGGCGCCATATGTACTGCTGTTTTTTTCCAATCTCCAAATCTTTTAGCACCAAACATGAGGTAAACATCATTCTTTACTTTCACCAGTTCCTTAGAAATTGTTACAAAAAAATGGATCTTTAATGATTCGCAATCAGGGGCAGTAGATTCTAAGATTAACCGTTGAGGGTTCTTTTTGCAGGGTTTACTAAAAGGTATGAAATATTGCAGGTATGAAATATTATGAAATATTGCAGGAAAAAAGTGTCCAGTGAATACATAAAAAAAGTTAATGCAATTAAAGTAAAACAAAAACAATTACGTTTGCACTTTATCTTTGAACTGGTGTCGATATTGTTGATCCCTAAAATTGAATTGTTTATATGGAGTACTTTTTCATAATACAGAGGAAGCATGCAACACTGTTTTTGTATCACAAATACCAAACAAAAATAAAACAAAAGAAACCTTTGGTTTCCTTTACTTGCAAATTGACTTCTTGTAACCACCCCTGCATAACTCACAACATGTTGAGCAACATCAACCTTATGCTTATTTCCAAATGACTCAGTGGTATTGTCTCCTGTATCATTTCCTTTGCAATTCTTAGAATCTTGTTCTCGCCCTTTTGTCCTATGTGATTCATATGGTTGACCATCATTTCGAAAAGGATCAGAAGTAAAACCTTTTGCACTTTCTTGGGAAGTGTTTTGATTTGATTTCTTGCAATCTGTGCCGGTCTCATTTCCAGTCAAATTGCCTCTCTCCTGCATAAACACGTATTGAATATTTAAAATATACCACATAAATTTTCAAAAAGAAACAATAAGTCATTATTTCCACCAACACGACAAAAAATTAGGTGATATATTTGGAATTTCAATTATCATTAACTTGGACTTATCTGATATGCTCAAAATACACTAATAATTGAAATGAAATGGCACAATGAAATGAGAGAACGTATAAGTGAACAAAACCAAAAAGTTGTCAAAGAAAGAACAACAAAAAAATATTGCAAGTTTATTTTGACATAACTCCATTTAAAACTTAAACTTTAAATTTCAAGAAATCAAAAAGAAGTCATTGGCACAAAGATTAGAAATATTGCAACTCACACTACTATGTGAAGCTGTGTTTCTATCAGCATTAGATTGTTTTTTATTTGATCTATTTTCTTCATTAGCAGATGATCGCTGTTCGTCCATTGAATTTTTTGATTTGATTTTGTCATCACTACATTTCAAGGAGTCATTTGGATTATCAGTATTTCCTGTTGTGATTTGCCTGGTTGAAGGGTTTTTGGATAATTCTAAAATCGTTCCCTTCACAATCACTTTCTTTGGTTTTTCATCCTGTAAACATGAAAAGAATACACATAATGAAATAACCAGAAAAGCTACTTTGAGAAGTTACTGAAGTACTGTTATGCTTCAATAAGTTGAAATAACTAGGCAACAAGGCGGTGGCACTCACCGCCCATAAAGTTTTAGGTTGCAATGGTTGTCCAGTCCCCAAGATAACCTTAAGGAATTTTTGAAACTAAATGCTGCAGAAGAAGAATTTTTAAATGTTAATCAATTATTGCTGAGTATTTTTCAGAAAGTTTGGTTTTGCAAGAGGCATTCTACTTGGAGTTACTTATCAACTTTTTCTTATTTTTGAAGAAGTTCATTTAATTTTTCTACACAGCACACAATTTGAATTTAAAAATTATGAAAAGATCAATTACAAATATAATTATAAACAAAGATCTACAATTTGAAAGCTTATTAATTTTTTTAACACTTCTCTGATTCTGGAAGTGTTTCACAGGTTTTTGCCTTGTAGTAATGGCTATGTATGCATTTTTTCAGCAGGGAGTTGTTGCCTTTTATTATAATGGTCAAATGTACCTTAGAATATTTCCCTCTTCCTCGCTACTATTTGTGTTTAAGCCACAACAAAAAGGTACGACTATCTGATATCAAGCAAGAAGCAACAATAATGTTAATGAAATAGACTACCGTAATGTACATTTTTAGATTCAGTGTTGCTGTTACTTACAATTTTGGTAGAATTTGATTGTGGTGACTCATTACTTCCACTTGTATTATCATTCTCATCCGTAGGAGATCTTTGTGCATTTGCTTGTAGTTGTTCTCCGGTTGAAACTGTTGTTTCGTTTGCACCATCCTTCAACACTGGAGCCTTAAAAGTTTTTATATAGTTTGATTGTTCATAACAGTTGATGATAGTAGTAACTAATGCAGTATTGGTTTAGTGATTAGTAAGTTTGGTTTAGAATCTAGAGATCCTTGGCTCGAGTCCACCTTGGGTCAAACAACGTCAGACCCAAGGCTGTGGGACTATAGCCAGTCACTTCCTCTGTGAAGTAGTTTTGGTCATGATTAGGGTCATAGGGCTCAGAGGCGGATCTAGAGGGTATGTCGAAATTTGTGGAGGAGAATGTTAGCTATTAAACCATAAAAGAAAAACATGCCAGTAATCACATTGGTGATACAAACTGAAAACAGAAATTAGGTTTATGTGCTCCTCCACAATTTTTGACATACCCTAGATTTGCCACTGGGGCTGAATGAAGGATTCATGTGGAATGACAACTGTTAAAATTGTTTAGCCCTGCAAACATCCATTAAAAAAACAAAATAAAGATTAAATAAGTGAACCTGGCACATTACATAGCTTAAACAATGCAATGTAGTTTACAACACCATTTTTTGTTTTACAGAAAAAAGAAGACAAAAGACGCATACAAACTTATTATGTATTGCATACCCTAATGCAATTTCAAACATATATGCTGCATGCTTCATCAATGAACATTTCATTCTTGTAGTACGTAGCAAGCATGTTGTTGCATGTTGTTGCATGTGTTACAAGGGTAACATGTAGCATGCAGGAAACATAGCTATGATTTGTTCTGGCCTTAAAGACTACATTATATGTTTTTTTTATTTATTTATTTATTTTTAATGTTTACCCAGGATAACCTCTTCAGTTCTGATAGAACTTTTATCAATGAGGGTCCTGCGAAAGAAGGAGGTCCTGGAGCATTCAAAGCCCCCATTTGGGCTACGGAAGCTGCAAGTATGCTTCAACCGCTCAACTAGATAACCCCCTCAGATATCAATCCCGCTCTCAAGCTGAGTGCTAAGCTGAGTGGATCAATTCACACTGTTATAGTCGCTGGCATGACCCGGCCAGGATTTGAACCCTGACCTCCCATACTGTAGGCAGTTTGTAGATTTAAAATAAATAAAATGAAACCATGACAGTTTTGATAACATTACATTGTCACTTCTATCATCTCTGTTTTCTGCTTCATCAACAGTTGAGATGGTGTCATCAGTATCCTCATCATCTGTTGACTTGTCATCATCATCATCATCATCCTTAAAGTAAATAAACGAATATAAGTATCTCAAAAAACGATAACTCAACAACTAGCTGCCCAAATAAGAAGAAAATGTAACCGTTGTAAATGTAGCCACCCAAATAAGAAAAATATAACCATTTGAGATCCCTGCCATTGGCTGCTGAGTCAGCAGAGTACTGGCAGTATCTGCTTATATTTTCATTTATTGCCTTTAAACATCAATATAAGTCATTTTAGCTTCATTAGATAAGTTCAGAATGTTTCCTAAACTGCTAAAATAGATAAAGAGCTTATATTACTTTTTTGTCTGTTGCAGATGATTTGTTTGATAACTCTTCACGCTCCTTCTTTTTCTTTTTCTTCTTCTTTTCGTTTTTGTTCCTTTTTCTCTTTTTCTTCTGTAACAAATGAATTATAAATGTTTTTGAAATGCCGAACAAATTGTCCTTTTTTGCCAGTCGTTATGTTAAAATGTGATAAATGTGTGTATTTCATTATTATTATTTTTTAAGAAAAAGCAAGGCATACCTTTCCAGAGATTTTATTTTCAGACTCAGTGCTATTGGCCACAACAATTTCACTTTGTTTATCAGTTGAACCTTTTTGGTCCTCACTTTCATCACCCTCTTTTATACCACCAACAGAAGCATATTGTGAATTAGAATTTTTTACATTACTAGTAGATGTAGATCCAGAAATACCAATCTGTGATCGATCCAATAGTGTTAGATCTGATGTATCCTATGTAAATTATTCAAAATATTAACACAAATAATCATGATCCAAAATATATCATCCGTAAAAAAGCAAAAATCCCTTTCAGAAATAATATGTACTACTTAAATATTTTAAATATTTTAAAATGAGATTGATTCTGAATTTGTCTAATTTAACCTGGGTTCATAAGTACAACAAAAACTTTTTTCGTCATAATTAGTTTTGATATTCATCGCCCTGGTTCGTCGCCCAACTCGTTGATCTTTTCATTAGGTCGGAAAAGATAAAAGACTTAACAAAGGACACACATGATGGATTGAAAATTTAAAGAGATTTGTTTATGTTTTGTCAAACATCGTAATCCACCAAGATGCCGAAAGCAACGTTTGATTTACAAGACGACGAACGTCTTTCCATCGAAGTCCATAAATACAAATGTTTGTACGATAAAACATCAAAAGGTTACAAGAAGAAGGATCGTGTTATCAACGCAGGTAGTTATAAACTAATTGATAAAAACATAATATGTAATATCTGTGTCGGAATTCTCTCCTGAGGCGTCACAATATTTCAAACTGATGAGTTTTCTTTTAACTTTAGGTGATGGTAAAAAGAGGTTCGAAAACCTAAAGAAACGGTATAGCAAGAAGAAGAACGCATACAAAAATGCTACCAAATCAGGGTCTGGTTCACAAGAAGCAGAAGTCGCAGAAAAGGAGCTTAAACGCTATGATTTTCTTAGCTGGTTAACACCTTTTTTAAGGCTGAAACAAACTATATCAAACGTGAATCCCAGTATCGGTGCAGTAAATGCCAATCCAGATGTTTCTAATGATGAACAAGATGATACTGAGTCAACATTCAATGACCTGGATTCCCCCGAACCCTTAAAGTCACCGAGCATTTGTGCCGAAAAACCGTCCAAGAAACGTAAACTTAAAAGCGAAGAAAATGATAACGAAATTGAAATGCTTAAAACTATTCACCAGAAGTTAATTGAGGATGAGAAAAGCTCTGATGATGACGATGGAGATGCTACTTTTGGCCAAATGGTCACCAAGGAATTGAAAGTTTTGCCACATCACTTGAAGTTTAGATTTAAGCATGATGTCAATAATTTAATTTTTAAATATCAATCACAGTTGTTCGCACAATTCCGGAATCCTGATGATTCACATGTTCAAAATTTTTTTCAAGCTTCTGCTTCTGCATCAAACAAGGTCAGGCTGGCTGGTATAATAATTTGTCAATGTGTATGAATAATAGTGAATAAAGTATACTTTTAATATATGATATATACAGATGTTGTAAAAACATGCTTCAGTCAAATGAAGTACTTGTATCTCGTTGAATCACGTCTATACATCATGTCCGCCTAATGTGATCCAACTGCCATTCTAAAGCCCCAACCCCATTTACGTATTCTGAAATAGCATTGCGCATTTCTACTGCATCTTCTCTTGGGCGACATCCACACAAATTCCTCACTTCTACAATCTCTCCACTTCCTTCTGCTACAATTTTCCTCCATTCACCTAACCTAATTTCTCCACTCCCACTGTAATTATCAACAAAACCCAATGGACAATATGATGGATTATCAGTAAGCTTCAAATAATTGTGCAATCTAATACAAGCCAATGTGTACCTTTCCGCATTCTCCACCGAGGCCTTGATAGGCTTTGAGAAAATCCTCCAACGAACCACCAGTATTCCAAAAGCATTTTCGATCACTCAACGCGCGAGAGATAATCGGTAGTTGAAGACTTGTTGTTGTTCATTCAACTTGCCCGGAAAAGGTCTCATTAACCATGTCTTCAATGGGAATATTTCGTCTCCAACTAAGTAATATGGTAATGGGTCAAAGTCGCAACCTTCGCATATTTCCTGTTTCAGGAATTTGTATCGAGTTGGTTTCAAATCCCTCGTAAATTTTGCTTTTTAACAGAACCTCACTGTCATTATTACTGCCATACTGACCAACATCTATCAACATGAAACAATAGCGGGCATCACATATTGCTAAAAGTACCAAGCTAAAAAACCCTTTGTAATTGTGGTATAGTGTGCCTGTGTTTTTAGGGCATTCAATTCGAATGTGTTTTCCATCTATAGCTCCAATGACATGGTTTAAGTTCCAAAGTTCTTCAAATTCTTCAGCGAGCATTTTCCATTCTTGACTTGACAATGGATGAGCCACGTATGTAGGAAACAAAATTTGTCTTAATGCATCACAAGTTTCAGAAATTATCTTCGATACTGTAGCTTTACCCATTTGGAAAAGAAAGGTTAACGAAATTTGATATTCACCGGTAGCCAGAAAACGTAAGGTCAAAGCTAGTCGTTCAGCAGGAGAAATAGCTTCTCTGAAGTTGGTGTTCTTCTTTGTGATGAGTGGGGAAACAAGCCCAAGCAAATGATCAAATCGTTCGGGAGACATTCTCAAAAATCTTAAAGTTGAAGAATATAGTTTTAATCCTTCAGTTTGTACTTCTTTTCATAATGTTTACATACATTATAGTAAAACACTTACCTGAAATGATTCTCTCTGTCAACCAAACGTAACTCCACCAAAACTTGTTTGTAAGCACCTTTGTTTTCCCTATGCTTGAAAATTTCCCGTACCCAAAATAGTCGTCTTTTTTGTTTTTGTTTTCTTTTAATTCTTTTTCTTAAAACCATAAAAAATAATGCTCAAAGCAATTTTCTTCTTGTCTTGCTAGCAGCCATGTTTGCTTTACTTTCAGAACAATTTTCTCATTCTGTCAAAAAGTTTAAAAGCGATGAAAAAATAAACCACCAGCGGGAACACATCGACGATAAGTGTTAGGCGATGAGCTTTTGGCGACGAATCATATGAGCGACGAGCGATGAGACTCATCGCCGCAGTGGGAACCAAGCTTTAAGGTTAGAGTGGGACAATTATTTAGATAAATTATTGATTTGATAGCAAAGTTAAGGAGAAGCATTTAAACCCTAAATTGCTTCAAAACACTTTCCTAGGAAAAAGGGCCATAATATTTGGCTGGCAAAATAATGTTTTATTTAAGCACTTTTGTTTAAACAAAGGAACGCATCAAACTATCAGAATTCCCAATATTACCTCGGTTTCCATTGGTTCTCCACCTCCACAAGCTCCTTGCAAATCCTACAAAAATGATAGGCATTAATACCAAATCAAATTATCACATTTAATTGAATAGACTACATAGCCCAATCCATCCATAAAAAATAATCTTGACACCTACTGATTTGCATTGTTTTATTTCAGCATGTTTAATACAGAAACACTTTATTTTACTTTGTAACCTATCAACTATGACATAACAATTAATATTAGGAGTTGACTTAAACTATAGAAATAAACACATGACACAATGGATTTTATACAGTAAGATCAACAAAATTAATGATGGGGTGACTGCGTGAGTGTATAGACCGCGTTGTTACAGGTTGAACAAAACTTATCATAGTTGAGCATCCATTTTATTCAGGACCAACTGAAAAACGTTTTGAGAAAGTTGCTATTCTATTCAGTACCTCACACAAAAAAGAACAGACAGGGCAGGTAAAAAAGTGGTTAACAGACATGACACATGATTCCAAGTGCAATTTAACCTTGGAGGTTATTATTACTCATACTCCAGTATGATCATGAAACTCTGTAACAGCTAAATAAACTTGAATCGTGTTGTAAGAAATGCTGTGCCCAAAATATGCAACATGTAGAAATGTCTCCTTGGACTATCTTTAGCCTTGCCAGGAGTTCCAGGAAAATGGTTTTACCAAAAAATGATACCCCTATATTGTACTTTCTACATACAGCATAAGGAATTGGAATTTTGAAATACAATAGTTAATGTAGGATACATACAAAATTTCTTTCCTACCTTGTTGTCTTTTTCTTCAACCTCCATTGGTGCCACAGCTGAAATATTAATATTAATATTAATATGTAAATTAATATGTAAACCTTATCAGGAAAGTTATCTATTGTTTTGTCTATTTATTTCTGTAATTTTTCTGTTATTTTCACCTGCGTAGCAAAGGAAATTGGTTGGTTTAGACATTCTATCAGTCTATCTTTGTAACAATTTGTCGCTGTTTTCAGATATCACAAGATATATGATCATTACATGTTGCAACATCTATGAATTATCAAGGAAAGAACATCGTCATTTGTAAACAATATAACTTATGTTAAAAGCACAACTTTCACAAGGACAAATGATCAAAAGAATCTGCTAGAATGACTGAAGACTTGAATTGTTTTTTTTTACGTTCGTTACTTTGCAGCCTTATATTTATAATATTCATGTAAGTGCAAGAATAAAAGAGTACAGAGTAAATAAGTGTGAAATTAGCAACCACAATTTTAGTGTGAATCGAAGTCTATGGCTGGGAAATGTGGAATTTTTATCAAAGTTTGTGCATTTTAATTTCTGCATTTTGCTTTATAAAATCCTAAAACCTTTTTCATATGACCTACAAGCTTTTTTGTTTTTTTATTTAAGAAATAAGACAACCAGTACAAGCTCAGTTTTTCTTAATTTTTAGGCAATTCGAGCCTCAAATGTTTCTTAATTGTTAAGTTTTTCATTTTTCCACTGGTAACATTGGGAAGGCCTTAGACCATGCTTTCTATATTGTTTAATTTTGTTCTGTATGAAGTTTTTTTGTTTCTAACCTATAACCCTAGCCCTATCTCATCCTGGCAATGTTTCTTAATGTTTCAGGAATTTGACCCTTGTGTTTCTTAAATGCATGTTTCTTCCAGTAACAATGGCCAGATGGCACCTGTTCAGAAGTGTTTTTCAAAGCTAATCTTAAGGGGTTTTTTGTTAGCTAACAAGCTAACGCAACCAATGTTTGTACTTTTTGATTCACTAGTGCTTTTTATTATATTATATACCACTAGCTGCCCGGGTTAAACATTTTTATTGATTCAATCTCGGTAAGTTGCGGTATACCCGGCAGGCATATTAAAAAAAAAACTTGTGAATAAACAACCCTTGTCTGTACTACTTCTAGAATAACCTTACCATAGAAATAAACCTTAATAAGATAACTGAAGCCAAAATATAATCATACGTCCCCTATGTCCATTTGTATGACACACCCACTCTATCGACTGGCGGCCTTGTGGTTGAGTGCTCACGGTCAGTGCGGGAGCTCAGGGTTCAAATCCTGGCGGAGTCATGCCAGCCACTATAACAGTGTAAATCGATCCACTCAGCTTAGCACACAGCTTGAGAGCGGGATTGATATCTAAGGGGGTTGTCTGGTTGAGCGGTTGAAGCATACTTGCGACTTCCGTAGCCCAAATGGGGGCTTTAAATGCTCTGGGACCTCCTTCGCAGGATCCTCATTGATAACAGTTCTATCAGAACTGAAGAGGCTATCCTGGGTAAACATTAATAATATAATAATGATGATGATGATGATGATCATAATTATTATTATTATTATTATTATTATTATTATTATTATTAACTGCATTATTATTATTATTATTATTATTATTATTATTATTATTATTATTATTATTATTATTATTATTATTAATTTAATAATAATAATAATAATAATAATAATTATTATTATTATTATTATTATTATTATTATTAATTTAATAATAATAATAATAATAATAATAATAATAATAATAATAATAATAATAATAATAATAATAATAATAATAATAATAATAATAATAATAATAATAATAATAATAATAATAATAATGCAGTTATTTTACTAACTTTTAACTAATCTAACTTTATCATATGTTGTTGACTATCTTTCTTTTTTCTTTTTATTCGCCAACAACAAACAGAAATGTAAACATCTGAAACAATGCAATGGTTTTCCCCTATACTAATACGCATACAGATAAAAAACCGTTGCCATATTTGTCTATTAAACAAATTTGACATTTTTTGTTTTTTTTCGCTTAGGACTCGCGAACAGGGCTTAAAACTGTTATAGTATTAATATATAGGCTAGTATACTGTGTAAAAACATTTATCGATTCCACTCTCAAGAATCATGATAAGAAATATAAAAATGCAACAATGTTTTTGTTATATTGGATTATGTCAAATATAAAGTACATAATATAGGTTATCTAGTATAGCATGTAAAAACATTTTACAGATTCATTTTCCACGAGTTGCTACCCCCAACACTTGTGTTCTTCCTCTTTCCAAATATTAGGGTGATGAAAAATAAAATCATGAAATTGTGAAGAATAAGTATCACTAAGTTGTAGAACTCGCAAAGCTGATAAAAAATGTATGGGATTGAGTGTTGACGCCCAACCATACCGAGATATCGTTGAACAAAGATTCTAATGACGTCACACTCATCCCCTAAAAGAAATTTTTAAAAATAATTTTTTCACCCCATCACCAATATCACGGACCACAAGTGACATGGTTCTCAATGATATTTGCCCTCAAATATCGCGTTCTATTTAGGGTTCAATGCAATGTACCTACTGATGCCGCGCAACTCCCATAAAACAATCACTATTATACTCGGTTACGCACGATCTATGTTTTCACCATTTTATTTTATATACAAACATTTCGTCCCCAGTCTTTTTATTCAAACTGACTAAAATAATGTGGTATGAACAACACGTATCAGTAATAAGATGGTTTCACGCAAAAGCATGGAAAGAAAAAAGTTTTTTCAATTGTTGTAGTTTTTAATGTAAAAATGTGGAACCATAACATCCAGAGCTCTTTTCACTTGTGAAAGATGGTGATCTTGCTTTAGCGGAGCAAATAACTTATTAACTTGGACTTGTTATACACCACTAAAGACAATATTATGTCCTTAATTATGTGCTCAAAAATCAAGAAATTTGCAAGTGTTTTAGAGAGTGTTCTAAATCCCAATATTTTCTTCACTGCCCTATCATGGTGGCCAACATTTTAGGCTTCAATTCAGTAAAAAAAATTCTTAATTTTGGTAAGGCGTGTTACAATGTCATCTTAAAAACTGCATGGGTAGACTCTTTTTTTGTTCACTTACTGTAATTTGTAATTTTTAAACCTTTACTTACTTTTATTTATTTCTCTCAATGACATTGTTTTCACTGTTTTGCTGTGTGCGAACAGAAATCAGGTTTGTCTAATATATAATCATAACACTTCGATGCTACAGAAAGCATGAACGTTCTTGTGATCTTTTACGTGGAATTCTTGTCAGTATGACATCACATCTGGGGGAAAACGGAAAACTGGCCTGAATTCATTTTCTATGACTTGCATAGAAAAATGTTCTGAAATGTTTGACAATGCTGTTTGTTTTCCCCAACAATATACACCAATTTCATTTGGAAAAAGCTAAGGGGCTGTTTTTGGCAGGACAGGACAATTGCTGGGACGGAACAAAATATGATTGATTTATAACAATGAAAATTTTTTAAACAATTAAAAGTTTAAAAAATTGTGTCCTGTTCCAGCTGTAGTTTTTTTTCATGTAAAGGTCAAATATAATCATCTTGTTTTTCAACCCGTTCCAGCAAATGTCCTACCTTCCATATAAACATCCCCTTTAGTCAAATGACTTTTTTCCACCAACAGAATATGGAGTAAAAAAAATTAATGGCTTCACATTTTCAATGGTTTTCAATGAAAATTTTATTACTACGTATTCATAAATAAAAGAATTCCCATAACGAAAAGTACCTTCTTGTTCTTCCTTTGTCATTTTTGTTACCAGCGTTGATCCACACTCATCACAATATTTTCCCGACATTTTGGGCAAATTACATTCTTTACAAAATAAAGCGTTTTCATTATGAAGCCTTGTTCCACAGTCTAAGCAAAACTTTCCTGTTTTAAAGGCTTCACATTTTCCACACCAAATTGAATCTTTTTTTTCTTTTTTTTCTTCTTCCTTTGTCATTTTTCTTCCACACTCATGACAAAATTTTCCCGACATATTGGACAAATTACATTCTTTACAAAATAGCTTTGTAAGCTTTGTTCCACAGTCTGAGCAAATTTTTCCTGTTTTAAAGGCTTCACATTTTCCACACCAAATTGAATCTTTTTTTTCTTGTAGACTATTGCCACATCTGGAGCAAAATACTTCATCTTCACGACACTCTTTGTTACAGCTACTGCATGAATTTTTTTTCGAAATAACCACCATCCTTTCTCTTTAAATCAATCAAAAAACCGATTATCTACATCTTATTTCTCTCATTTACTTCGTTTGAAATTCTTCCTAGCTGGCGTACAATCACAACGATAGCAACGCTGAAAAGAGTCAGGAGCAGAATAAGGACGGAATTTATTGTCCATAAAAGAATAGGATTCTAGGAAATAGCGAGTACCCCGGGTACAAACTATCACTTTAATTAATGCCGGTGAACGATGTTAATGCGGAGCGGAAACCCTCTCGTTACTGAGTTTATTTAGGACGAACCAAAATTGCGGAAATATTCTTTTTTGTTGATTTCCATTGGCGCGACTTAACAGATTGTGGCAAAGTAGGGTGAAAAAATGTTTTCTGGATCCATAATAAATGAGCTCCAAACTTGGTTCTTTTATGTGTAGTTTCCATCAACCAAAAAGTCGCACTCGCGCTCAATTTAATTTTGGGTGTTATAATGAGAGGAGAAGATGAATATCAAGATTTAGACACAACAACCCGGTGGACAAAATCTTTAAATCGTCTTTGTGGCGGAGTGTTTTCTATAGGAATGGCAAGCAATTTCGCCTGCTGTTTCAATTAAAAACGCTCCTCCACAGGAGGCTTTTGGAGGTTTAGCCCACTGGGAAGGAGTTTTTTAATGGCTAATTGCGTTGAAAAATCTTGCGCCGCTCAGCAAATTGTTGTTATTTGAAAAACCATTTTTGCATTACTATCATATAGCTATCACTGGACACTTGCTGGCAAGTACAAGTACCCAGCACCAGTCAGTTATGGAGACGTATTGACTTCAATGGAATTTTTCTCGGAACGTAGCCGTTTCTGGAAGGTTGAGTTAGTTTTTCTGAAGGAATGAAACTAGACGAAATTTTGAGCAAAATACAAAACAATCTTAACTTTTGCGACCTTTATCCTCGTCGCAGCTGCGATTTCCGTGAAAATGTTATTTTCAAATTTTTGTAGATTTTACTATTTCCTTCAGCATCAACGTGTTGATAAACTTCATGTTGTTTCTTTAGAATCAATTAATAGTGTATTGACCATCAATTTGAACAGGTGGTCTACTAAAGACATCACAGCGCGGAAACTGTTTGGAGTTAAGTCTCGATTTTCAATCGATTTATTATGAAGAGTAAATGCTCTTTCGAAAATCTAAATCTCACGCTGACAGGATGACAGGAACGGTCTGTGAAGCTGAAAGATTGATAAAATATGAAAGAATTTCCAGCAAGTAAAGGATTAACTAGATCGAACAGTTATCATGGCAACATCTTAAGCTTTCATTTCAACTTTCTTTTAAAAAAGCTTATTTCTTTTGGGCATACTATCAATGGTAGTTTGTTTATCATAGCAAGTAAAATCGTTAGCCATGACAAACAAAACATTGTGATGATTACCTTTTTTAAAATGCACGCCACCTATACAATCTGGTATTTTAAACTAGGTTAATTCACAGTTCGTTCGATCTTTAGGTATAAAAATTTAATTATTTAAATCATTTGGATGTGGTAATCCATTATACGCGTTCGCGATATTTTAAGGAGTCAAAAAGATTTACCACTGCGTCGCCCACATTGTTATGGTAACTCGTTACTTCATGCTATCATTAATGGTTATTTAGATGATCGTGATATTTCGTTGATGCGAACAGGTAATTTAGTTAAATGGTGGTCCAAAGGCTTTTCCACTCTTCTTAGTTTTTTTGATGAATTCATGTTTATCCAACAATCCCAGATTATTGATGATGATCAGTTTTATATGGGTTGCTTTGTTTGTACGCTTGTGGTAAACCCTACCCCATTGTTATCTCAGACCTTTTTTCTGAAACTTAAAGACATTTCAGAGCAGCGTAATAGAGAGATATTTAAAGGAGCTGTAAAGAATTAGGGTCGGCAAACCCACGTTTCAAAAATAAAAAAAGAAAGAGACTGTACTGTTGTGTGTAGTTTTATTAGTCTAGAAATAGTGTTTTGAAACAGGAATTTTTTCATTCTTAGAAAATCTTTCGTCTTAAAAATACCACATTATCGTATTGAGCCGAAAAATAGTGTTGTGATTCTTTAGTGATTAAATATAACTCAATGATGATAATGATAAATTATGCATGAAGAACAGAGTTCTAAGAAATATATCCACCTGGTTACTTCTAATGATTGCCCAGTGAACGATTTTATCAATGAGCGGATAACAAACGTAGTGGTTTCACAAAGCGCGTGGTTTCACACAGATTGACCATGATATGAATTCTGACACCATAAATGAATCATATATATGTAAATTTTTATGAAAATCAAGTGCGCTGATATCGAGAGCACCTTTTTCTTCATTGACATCATTGATTAATTTTTTGCATAATTTAGGTAAGATACACGATAAACATCTCCTCGAACTAATGTATTTCAACTAAGTTTTGAGCATAGTTTATCTCAAAGTTTACCGTCTAACAGGACTTTATCAGGAGATTGAACTCTGAAATTTTCTATTATTCAGATAATGACTTTCAATTCATTGGATTTCTGTCTGAGAGTATCGCGGTTCATAGCGCGCGATGGCAACACCCTTCAAAATATCGGTGTTCCTTCTTGCCCGTTTAATCAACGCCCACCCATCAATTCTCGATCTATAATTGGTTCGCTTAAGGAAACGGGTTTTAAAAATGGCGTCAAAGTACCGTTTTCTGGAAAACGTTTCCAAAACCTTTCT